>VXAC01004272.1:0-15969 GCA_013399225.1 Rhipidura dahli
CGGCCGGGGGCGGAATCCCATCCGGGAGGGTGGGGGGAGCCCGGAGCCCGGCGTGGGCCCGGGGGCGCTCACCGCTGCCTGCTCCGCAGCATGTCCGGCAGCTGTACGCCCTGGTGTCCGAGACCGTCCGCTACGCCTCGGTGCTGGAGAAGCTGCTGGATGGAGCCGCGCTGCTGCAGGCCGAGAAGAAGCTGCCGCCGCAGCTGGCGAAGGTACGGGGGCTCGCGGAATCCCTGGGCAGCGGTGTCCCGGATTCGGGGCATCCGGGAGCCGCCGTGTCCTGGAGCGGCGGGGCCGGGGTCACGTCGTCCCCTCCCCTCAGGTCCTGGTGTATGACCTGCTCTTCGGCAAGGGGCTGAAGTGCGGGGGCCGGTGGAAGGCGCTGGCCCGGCGGCACCGGGCGCGGCTGGAGGCCGAGCTGGCCCGCATGAAGGTGCGGCACAAGGTGAGCCGCAACGAGGACCTGCTGGCCCCGGAGCAGGCGGTAAGCCCCGCAGGTGAGTGGGCTCGGGCTGGGTGGGCACCCTGTGCTGGAAACAGTGGGGGGCTGTGTCTGACCTGTCCAGCCCCTGCAGCCTCCCAGGTCCCACGCTACGTCCGGGTCAACACCCTGAAGACTTGTGTGGATGATGTGATTGACTTCTTCAAGCGCCAGGGATACACCTACCTGGGCAAGGCAGCCAGGTGAGTACTTCTTTCTGCTATCCCACCTTTCCTGGGATGTCAGTAAGTGGAGTGGGATGAGGTCTGGTGGGTTGAAGGATTGCTGAACTTGGTGCTCAGGGTGGTTGGGCAGGGGGTCTCCATCACCCCCCATTCTTAGATGCTGCCTCTCTGGGTGCTGCCTGGAGCTGGAGAGGAGCTGTGGGATGAAGGGGGTTATCAGCATGGACTCTGCTGTGGGCACTGGGATTAAGACTTTGTATTCATGCTCCTTATGTCTCATGGGCAGGGTGGAGGAGCTGAAGGCCCTCTCTGGAAAAAAATTCTTGTTGGATCTTCATCTTCCGGAGCTGTTGGTTTTCCCTTCGCAGACAGACCTCCATGACAACTTGCTGTATACTTCAGGACACATAATTCTGCAGGACAAGGTGAGGGAACTGGGGAGCAGGAAGTTGCAGGGGCGGGAAGACTACTGACAGGGGTGAAGGATGAGCTCCTTCCACAATGGCTCAACTTGCTGCAGCATTTGAGTGTAAGCAGAAACTGTGGGACTCCCCTGAGGCTTTGCTTCCATATTTTGAAGGTTCAGAATGAAATGCTGGGGTATAAAACCCCCTGTGGGAGCTGGGGACCAGGAGCTGGGAAGAGCAGGGAACTGTGGGTTGGGCAAGGCTGTTGGTGGAGGGTGGTGGTGGCCTTGGCCCTGTCTCATGGTGGTCCCTGTGACCCCACAGCCTGAGGAGGAGCCAGGTGTTTCTGCCCACCCCTCTGACGGTCTTTGCCCTCTTGCAGGCCAGCTGCCTCCCTGCCTTCCTCCTTGGCCCTGTTGCTGGCTCCCATGTCATCGATGCCTGTGCCGCCCCTGGAAATAAGACAAGCCATCTCGCTGCCATCCTGAAGAACAAGGGGTGAGGGCAGGGCTGTGTGCAGGGGTGGAGGGGAAGCGGGGAGGTGGCCCTGGTCCCCCTGGGCCAACAGAGAGCACAAGAAGGTGGCAGGAAGAGCTGCAGCCTGTGACCAACTCAGGTGAGCTGGTGGCTCTGACAGTGCTGGGCCACTGGAAGGACCTGAGGGATATGAAGTTATGTAGGGGTTTACTCCCAGCCCCCCGGCCCTGGCCCTGTTCCATACCCTGGCCAGAGGGGAGGCAGCTCTCAAGGTCTCCCTGCCCAGTATTTGAGTGTTTGTGGGGGCCAGGCGGTCTGTTTACAGCCTCTCTTGGGTGCTGGGCTCTGCCTTCAGACAGATCTTTGCCTTTGATGTGGACCCCAAGCGCGTGGCCACCATGAACACGCTGCTGACACGGGCAGGGGTCACTGGCTGCCAGCTGGCCCAGCAGGACTTCCTGACTGTGGACCCCAGAGACCCTAAATACAGCAGGGTAACCCACATCCTTCTTGACCCATCCTGCAGTGGCTCAGGTAACGTGTTAGGCTCCAGCTGCTCACCTGGAGTCAGGCTGTGGGTCTGCAGACCCCAGGTGACAGCTCCTGTACTGCAGGGATGGTAACCCGAGGGCCGGGGCAGGAGGCGGTCCCAGGTGCTGAACGCTTGCAGGCACTGGCTGGCTTCCAGCGCCGGGTCCTAAGCCATGCCCTGAGCTTTCCGGCTCTCCAGCGCCTGGTCTACTCCACCTGCTCCTTACACCAGGAGGAGAATGAGGATGTGGTGCAGGCTGTGCTGCAGGAGTGGGGCTCGGCCTTCAGGTGGGTCTGGCTCCAGAAACCTGGGGGGCCGTAGGGCAGAGTTTGGCACTGACCCCTTTTCCATGCCACAGGCTGGTGACTGCCTTCCCATCCTGGCCCTGCCGAGGACTTGCTGCCTTCTCTGGAGCAGAGAGCTGCCTCCGTGCTTCCCCTGCAGAGACCCTCACCCATGGCTTCTTTGTGGCTGTGCTGGAGCGGTGCAGGGAAGGGGCTGCTGCTCCCAGGTGAGAGTGGGCTGTGGGGGACTCCAGCTGCTTCTGGGGGGCCCCATAGCCAAGGTCAGGGGCTCTGGGCACCCAGGGGAGGGTGTGAGAAGATGTGGCTGTGGGAACAGAGGGCAGGAACTGTGGCACTGGTGAATGTGGCTCAGTTTGCTCTTGTCCACAGCTCCCTGCCTGCAGTAGCCAAGGAGAACCCACAGCCAGGAGAGGGAACAGAGCCAGGAGCAGCCCCCAAGAAGAGGAAAAAGCGGCGGGTGAAAGAGTGAAACATTTTCTGGACAGACCCCTGCACAGCTGGGGCTGTGGGGAACCCACACTGGCCTGACCACAAGTCAAGCCAAGTGCCAGCTGCAGTCATAGTGAGAATTCTGCAACACCGTGGACTCAGTGCTCACACTGGGACCAGCCTAGAAGGGACAACTGCTCAGCCAGGGCTGCTCTTTGCAGCCAACCCCCACTCCACACCCTGCAGGGCTGGGGTCTTCCAGCTGGATTAAGGGTGTTTCCCCCCCAAAAATTCCAACCCCTAGCCTGATGTGGAGCTTTGAAAAAACCTTTCACTGTAGGGATGAAAAAGATTAAAAGTTTATTTCTCTTCACTGTCTTCTCCAGGGTGTTTGTGCAGTCTTGCCCTGAAATTGCCACTGCTCATAGTAGAGGCAAAGTGGGAGCAAAAAAGTGAAATAATACTACTACTAATAATCCTATCCATGCATCTGTCTTTGAACTGGGGGAGCAAGGACACACGAGCCAGAGGGTGCTGGACCTGGACCCCAGCAGCACCACCCTGTCCTGGGAATCCCGGTCCCAGGAATCACACATGGGCACAGCCACATGAACACAGTCATTTTATTTTAAACCAGGGACATAAGAAGCGAGGAAACAAAAATTGCACATTCACACTAAAATCCTCATCAGCCACACCAGGAATGATCCAAGTCTTCAAGTCAGTTAAAACCCAGCCTCCCCCCAAACACAAGGGGCTCTCCCAGCAGGGCCTGTGTGGCAGGGAAGGGACAGCCTGGCTTCTCACAGTTGTGTGGGACTACATGGGGTAGCTACTTGGGGGGCAACATCCAGAGCCAGGGTGCCTTTAACCTTGTCCCAGCTCATGCCCATCTCATCAGAGCTGACCTGGCCAAACCGTGGCACCTCGAGGATGGTGAGTGGGTGCTCTCCTGGCCCAGCATCCTAACCTGGGCAGAGGGAAGGACACCCAGGGTCTTGGCAGGCACTAGCCCCTTCCCATCTGTTTTTTTCAACACCAAGGAGACGTTTTCCCAGCCTGGCTGCTCTCAGCCCACTGGACCCCTCAGTCATGCTGGTGGATGATGGCCAGAACATCCTCACCAGCACCTGCAGGTCGTTTATGTGCCCTTACTATGAGGCTGTGTTCCCTCTGTGTCACACAGAGCCCATCACCTGCCTTTCCTGCTGGGAGAGATGCCTCGACCCTGGCATTCAGCACCGTAACGTGAGAGCTCCTGCTCCTCACCCTCAGAGAAATAATTAAAAAACAAAAACAAACAAAGGTTTAGCCACATCCACGTACGTCACATTTAAAAGGAAGGGGATGATGTACAGCAGGGGGAGTGTGGCAGAGCCTGCAGGATGCAGCTGCCTTTCCCAGCACAGTGCATTCCCACAGGCACAGCCAGGGTGGGAACAGCTAAACACTAACAGCTGCGGGACTGGCAACTTCACTGAACCAAGCTTGAAGGAATTTGAAGGCAATTTAGCTTAAATATAAAAATAAATTTTTATTTTGTTAAAAAATGTTTAAATATTTGTGATTTTTTTTTGGTTTTTTTTTCTTGCTTTTTTTTTTTTTTTTAATTTAGACCTCAGCAGACACACACACTCACACGGCTCGGAGAGTAAAAACCTGGCAGCAAAGCACTCCTGGGAATGGAGTGCCCATCCCTCACCTGGGGCAGGGCAGGGGGTGGGTCTTTGGTGACCCCCAGCTCTGGCAGTCTCTTCCCACAGAAACTCCAAGCAGGGAAGGATGGGATTCCCACTCCTGGCTGGATGGGGACAGGGGAGGCAGCACCATAGTTCCTAAGAGCTAGTAAAACCCACAGGGATGAAGATGAGCTAAAAAATGAAAAATAACTTGGATTTGGGATGGGGGGAGAATGCATCTGCTCTGGAGTCCTTGTGTGAGCAATTCCAGAGCCCCCTGAAGTGGGGAAGAGGTACTAGGAGAGAGGGAAAGGGAGCGGAGAGACTGCCAAGGTTGGAGCCCCCTATCCTAGCTGCCTTTCAGTCATGACATGGAAGGGACAACTCCCCAGCACGAGCAGCCACGCAGTGATGCTACTGTCAACACCCAATTAGCCGGGGCACGTCTCCCCCCAAGAACTGGTGCCCCCCAAAAAAGAAACTCCAAACAGCAAATCCGGCATAACCAACATGCCGCCACACACACGGTTCAGCTCTTCCTCCAAACTCGATTCAGTGAGCGCAGGAACAGGAGCACAGATAAAGCAGAATGAGGGAGCAGGGTGGGGGCAGCCCACAGCCCCACAGAGCAGCGGGAATGGGACAGGGGTGGGGGACCCCCATCCTCACCCCGTGTCTCCAGCCCAAGTCCCAGGCTATGACATGTCCTCAGCTGGAGGTAACAGGACATGAGGTCCCAGTGAGGGGTGTCTCCCAGCTGCACCCACGCCAGTCACCTGTGGCAATGAAACAATGCCAGGCTGGAACCAGCCCTGGTTGCAGGGATGGAACAGTGTTCAACAGGCCATGGGATGAACAATGGGAAAGATTTTGGGACCTGGTGAAGATGGTGTCTGACAGCAGCTCGGAACCACAGCATGTCACCAGTCAGGCTCTGAGTGGGACACAGACATGGGGCTGGCTGAGGGCTGGGGACGGGCACGGGAACAGCTACAAGAAGCAAATGGGGGGAAATTTACACATTATTAAAGATGGCAAAATAAATTGAGGGAAAGAACATTGCGGATATGTACAGAGATTTGTCCAGCCTTGGCTCTGGAACTGTTCAAGTAACAAGAGTTTGGTTTACCCCATCCCAGCATGGTCTCTGGTGGGCGTCAGGGACGGGGCCCGGTCCCACCACGGGGACAGATCCAGCCCAGAGCCCCCCACACATGGGCCAGCGGAGCCCAGCAGCACCAGGGTTACTTTTTGCGGGTGTGCTGCCTCCGTGCCTGAAGCCTTTGGCGAGTGCCCATCTTGGATCCTGCCCCAATGGAGAAGGCGGGGGTGGACGAACCTGGAAACAGAAAGGTTGCTAAGGTCGCTGTAGCTTTGGGATCAGTGCAATCCTCACCCTGGGAGGAACAGAAGGCTTGGCATCCCCCAGAGTCCAGCAGGTACCACCTGAGCCGTCTCCCAGAGCACACCTGGCCCCACCACTGTCCCCAGCCCGCAGGGACCCATGAGCTCCAACTCCCTCCTTACCAAAAGAAGTGCCAACTCCTCCGAAGCTTGAGGCAGGAGTGCTGGGTGTCCTGAAAGAAAGGGTGCTGCTTCCACTGCCCACGCCTCCTGGGACAGGTGTGCTCTGCCCAAAGGTGGGCACAGGAGCTCCTGGAAAGCAACAGGTCACTGTGAGCCAGGGCTGGCAAAACAGAAAGAGCCTTTGGGAGTCAGTGGCACCCAGAGGAGGCACAGCATGCTGTCTGGGGGCTGAAGCATCACAATCCATTCCCCAGGACCAGCCTCTGCTCCTGAAAAGCCCTTTTATTGCATAAGTTACACTCTCTGGACAATCCCTGGGCTCTCCCAACAGCAGGCTGCACAGAAGGATTTGCCAGGGAGGAACAAAGACCTTGGCCTTTCTAGATCAAGGAGTTACTCACTGTGTAGGTTTCAGTTCTGTGGGAGGTGGGAATATCCAGTGAGGATGTGAAGTGTTAGGGAAACCCTGAGAGTAAGCACAAAGTGATGGCAGTCGCTGGCTGGCAGCATTCCAGCTTGCCAAAGCATTACAGGTGGCTGTTAAGAACTGGAATGATCGTGGCTCCTGCAGGACACTTGGATAGGCAAAACTGGGGAGCTGGTGCCTTCAAAGGGAACAATGAGCAGTTTAGGGATTCCCCTCCCCAGACAGCCAGGATCCTGACAGGGAGTAATGGGACTGCCTTCCCTTTGTATGGCAAGGCTCAGCTCTGCATAGCAGGAGCACTGGCCTCACCAGGGCTGTGGATCCCAGGAGCTTGGCAAGGTCCATCAGGAATACTACTGCCTAACATGAGACCCCAAAGATGGCCTGTCTGCCCCCATCCCATCCTGGAAATGTTCAAGGCCTAGTTGGACAGGGCCCTGAGCAACCTGGTCTAGTGGAAGGTGTTTGTACCCATGGCAGGGGGGTGGAACAACATGATCTTTAAGGTCCCTTCCAACACGACCCATTCCATGATGACTCACCTCCAAACGCAGGCTTGCTGTTGGGAGTGCTGGTCATGGTGAAGGCGAAGGGCGTGCTCTGGCCCTGCGCTCCCAGTGCGCTCTGTGGCAGAGATGAGCCGAATGGCGTTGCTGCTGGGGCTGCCCCGCTCTGCCCAGCCCCAAAGTTGAAGGCCATGGCCGGGGACCCACTGCTGAGGCCCGGCGTACCCATTCCAAAGGCGCTGGTGGAGGGGCCTGGCTGGGTGGTAGCCCCAAAGGTGAATGGAGATGGGGTGGTGCCAAAGACGGTGGCGCCCATGCTACTGCTTGTGGTCTGGGTGGTGGAACCAAAGCTGGATGTGGTGGAGGTGGCTGTTCCAAAAGAGAACACCGAGGTGGTGGTCCCGAATGCTGCCTGGGTGCTGCTGGCGCCGAAGGAGCCCTGGGCACTGGTTGTGCCGAAGGCTGGCTGGGCACCACTGCCAAATGCTGGCTGAGCCACTGACTGTGCCGGGGGGGCTCCAAAACTGAACTGGGGGGTGAAGCTGATGGGGCCAGCAGCAGGCTTGCTGGCAGGCACCTGGCTGTCAGCAGCCCCAGTACTGAAGCTGAGCTGGTTCCCAGTGCTGGGGTACGGCGGCGGTGGCTTTGCACTGGCACTGAAAGAGCTGCCAAAAGCTGAAACAGAGGAGCCGAATGTCAGCGGCGCTTGAGCTGTGGTGGCTGGGGCCGAGGAGGTCAGTGTAGTGCTCCCAAATATGCTAAAGCCCACAGTGGTGGCAGCAACTGTCGAGTTTGAAGGTACCTGGCCAAAGGCAGGGCCTCCTGGGACACTGGTGGTGGCAGTGACTGTGGCTGGAGGTGGCTTCCCAAACTGGAACACAGGCCCTGGGGTGGCAAAGCTGGTTTCTGTGTTGGGAGCAGAGCTGGCCAGGCCCCCGAACAGGAAGGGCTGTGTTGTGCTGGTGGAGGTGGCAGCAGTGACAGTCACACTGGCGGCAGGACCAGTGGAGGCAGGCGGGTTCAGTCCGAAGCTGAAGACAGGTTTAATGGTGGCATCTGTGGAGGAACTCTGGGTGGTGGCAGTTGTAGCTGCAGTGGTGAAGATGACATTGGGAAGACCCGTGAATCCTGCCAGAGTAGCTGTGGAGGCAGTTGGTGGCTCTGAGGCTGGCTGTGCTGTGGGTTTGAAGGCGAAAGGAGATACTTTCGCTGGCGATGAAGCTGCAGTGATGCTGCCAAATATCGGCTTGAATATGGAGGATGTGGAGGACGTCGAGGCAGGGCCCGAGCTTGCAGACACGGTGGCTGTGGTGGAGGTGACAGCTGTGCAGGCTGCTGTGCTCTCACTCTTTGGCACAGCACCGAAGATGGGTTTGAAGATGGGGGTTGTGGTGGGCATGGCAGTAGGTGGGGTGGGCACAGCAGTGGCTGTGGTGGGCACAGCAGTGGATGCAGTGGGTGCAGCAGTGGCCGTGGTGGTCACAGCAGGGGCCGTAGTGGGCACAGCAGTGGCCATAGTCACTGCTGGCTGGCTGGCCGGAGGGGTGTTCAGCATCCCAAACAGGATGCTTGGCTTTGGGAAGGAGGGAGGCTTGCTGGGGGTCTGGCCCAGCTCAGGGAACACAGGAGGGACCAGGCTGCTGGGGGGTTGCACTGCCAGGGGAGAGGGGGCACTGGGAGCAGGTGTGCTCAACACAGGCACAGGCTTGGTGTCGGCAGAGATGGCAGGCAGAGAGCTTGACTCCAATGACACAGCAGGAGCAGGTGACTGTGCAACTGATGGAGGTGGTTGGGATGCTGCCGCAGCTCCAGCGGAGTCTGGAAAGGGGAGAGAGCTTATTTACGGACAAGGGGGCACCTTCAGCAGCTCACCCTTCTGCCAGGTACCCACCCACCACTGCAAAGGCTCCCGGAGCAGTACCCACCACACCCAACCCTCCAGCAGGACCAGGGGCTCAGCGTTCCCAAACATGTCCCCTCAAGCCCTGCCTGCCAGCTCTGCTGCCAGCAGAGCACTTGAACTGAGGGTTTTGTCAGCTGTCTCAAGCAGAAGCAACGAGGAGTTCCCACTGCACCTGCCCAACTCTGCTGGCATTCCACTGTGCCAACTCTACCCCTCCTCCTCACCTGATGCTGTGGATACAGCCTGGCTGCTCTGCATCTTCTTCAGGCTGTCCAGGAGTGAGGAGCTGGCTGGGGCAGGAGCTGTGGAGGCAGGCATGGGCCCAGGGGAGGTCACAGCAAACGCCAGTGGCTTGGACACAGGCATTGTCTCTGCAGCAGTGCTCGGAACTGCATCTACATGGAAACAGCAAGTATCAGGACCCACAACTGGCTGGGATGAACGAACCCTTAGCAGAGACTCCCAGCAGGCAGGGAAACTGCACCTACACCCTAAAGCCCCGGGGAACCTCACCCAGCACCATAAGGCATGAAATCTCCTCAGCTGGAAGGCATCAAGAGCATCCCCAGACCTGAGGCAGCACTGGCCCAGGAGCTTCCTTGGCCCATACTGGCCTGCCAGACCTGGGCTTGTTCCTACCCCTCCACACTCCCAGACCATCCTTACCAGCCTTATCCTCCAAGACACTGTTGAACCACTGCAGCACTGCCTTCTTCTCTGCGTCCAGGTCCTCTGAGGTGATGGAGTAGCCCAGCTGAGGCGGTGGGGGCTGCCAAGAGAGAGCAGCAGCAGCTTAGCTCCTTCCCAGGGAAGCGGGCAGAGCCTCTCTGAAGGTGTGCTGGCGACTGGCCGTGGCGAGCCCTGTGAAGCAGGTGGTCCTGCTGCAGCTACCGCGGAGCTCCGGTCCCCAACTCTGGTGGGCCCCCGGCGTGGCACTGAGGGCATGGCAGGCCTTCCCCAGGCCATTACCTGGTCCGGCAGCAGGCAGCACAACCACGCACAGCCCACCAGACACTGGGGCTGGGGAGAGCGTCACTTCCCACTCGGCCAAAGACGGGGCCTCCTTCCTGAGGGCAGGCAGGTCAGTGTGCCCCCAGCCCTGCAGAAATTGCAGTGAGCACATTCTATTGCCAGAGCGGGGCCAAAGGGGCTGCAAGACAGTGACGTACCAGCACCAGCTGGTCCCCATGGAGAGACGACAGCAACGGGATCTTCCGCTTGCGCTTCCCACTGCTCTCTGATGTGGATGGTGGGCTCAGGGAATTCTGCTTCTTCCACACTGGTGACTCCACCACTATAGAAGGAGACAAGTCAGGCCGAGCTCTGGGCAGAGAGGTGTTTGGTTGTAGTGGCAGGGTCCTTTCTGGCCCCTCTCTGGGTGGCCCCGCCCAGAGGGCAGAGCCGGGGGCACAGCTTGAAGCTGCGATGCCCTGAAGAGCAGTTTCACATCCAGGAGGTCTGTGACAGGAGGCTGGCAGGGCTATGTAGGGCAGTGGCCCCCTCCCAGCTCCATGGATGGTGCTAATACATTGCCTACCCAAACCACATGCCACAGCTGGCACCCTATCATGGGGCCCATCTGCTGTGGGCACAGAGGATTTCCTCTCTGTTTTAGCTGAGGAAGCATTGGAAAAAGCTCAGATTGGAATTTGGTCAGGGTGCTATTCATGTCACAGCAGGTTGTGGACCAAGGCTTACACCTGACCCATACTGGGTTGGGAGCTGGAGTTCCCCCTTGCAAGCCACCTCCCAGGCATCTGCTAGCACCGACACTGTCAGCATCCCCTTATCACTTGGAAATCCCACTACAGCAGTCACTGAGGCCAGCAGAAGTGCCACTGCCTTGGGAGCAGCACATGCCAAGTTTCCAGGTGATCCCTCAAGCCATTCCCACTGCAGACCTCAGCTACCTCCTGTCCTGCTCTCTTGCTTGCATTGGTGGCCCATCCAACCTGGGTGCAGTGTCGGGGCACACCTACACGTACCTTTCTCTGTCTGCAGCTCCTTGTCTGATTTCACTGGGGTGGAAGTGCTGGAACGATGTGACTCCTCTTCCCTGTGTAAACAGCAGAGACAGTTAGGGTCAGCCCTGGGCTCAGCCCTGTCCCCAAGGAACAGGATGAGACTGAACATGCTGAAGACTTGCACGAGGATCCCTGGTGTGTTTATTTGCCTCCTGTGAAGAGACCTCAGGACAAAAGCTTTGCCCAGCTCCAGACAGAGGAGCTGCTTCTTGTTCCAGACTCAGCTTGGCTGAGCTTGTGCACCTTCCACAAGATGAGCCAGCCTCAGGAGGGTAGCTGGGGTCCTCAGATGGGAGTCACCGCCCCTCACAGGTTGGGCCCAGGTGGTCGTGTCAGTTTTAGTTCTGACATAAGCTCAGGCCCCTCTGACTTGGCAAAGAGGAGAACACAGGCTGTGCTCCAAGGCAGGCACTAAAATACAAATCCTGACTTTGAGATGGCAAAAATCAGGGCCTGTCTCTCCCCAGTGATCCAGCAAGCAGTAACCCAGGCCATGCCAATGCCAAAAGGCACCATCACCACTGCGGCAACCCGTGCCCTTAAATCTCTGACCTGGCTTGGGAGCAGGCATGGGGTGGCACAGCTTGGACACGCCACAGCATGACAAGGTGACAGGGAGGCCAATTGACTCAAGTGGGTCTCCTGATCATTATGTCTGGGAGAGGGGCCTGGACTGCCCAGCTCCAGTGGAAAGTGGGACTTGCACACAAGGATGGCTGGGAAGCTCTCTTGCCGGTTGGTCATTAGTGAGCAGGCACTCACCAGGTGACTGGCTGGTTACCTGGCTTTCTTGAGAGGCCACTCAGGTGTCTGGGGGCGGGAGGACGCTGGGCTGGACAGTGGAGATATGCTCACACCACTTCTCTTCCACAGCTGGAATGCAGAGAGATACCAGCAGTAACTTGGCGTGGGGCAGGCAGAGACCACAGCCCCTCTCCTCCCTGCTCACCCACACTAAGCCCTATTGCCCAGGGCCACGGCTATTGAGCCCATTGAGCTGAGAGCCTCTCCTGCTTCACCACCACTTAATCCCTCTCCACATTTTAGGGAGCACAAAGTCTGGCATCCCCCAAGCTGAATCCACATGGGTAACAAGCAGCTTCCAGGGCCTTTACAGCCCTGGCTGAGCACAGGGAGGGAGGACACTGCTGGGCCAGCTCTTGCCTTCATGTGACACAGGCAGTGGCCACCCAGCTACTTTGGACACCCTCGTGTGCAGGGCTGCTCCGGCAGGAGCCAGCACCTCCTTGCCAGGAATTCAAAGCACATGGATCCCAAGGCAAGGGTTAGACTCTCTGCAGCCCCAGCAAACCCCTCCCGCCGACTGCCTGGAGCAAACCTTTCCCCACACAAACAGAGCTCTGTTGGCCATGTCTATGTGTCCCTTGCACATCTGCAAGCCCAGCACAAGCAGTGCTCCATCACAGTCAGCAGCTGGCACCTGGGTCAGAGTGAGAACACACAGCTCCCACACTGCTGACTCCAGCTGAAAAGACGTCAGCAAAGCAAAACCATTTTTTTCCCTTTACCTGAATCCATCCCGTCTAGCAGACTGAGCAAGGAGGAGGAGGGAGGGGAAAACAATCTTGTTCTTGGTTTGGTGTCAAAGCAGCAGTACAGCTCAGCCTGAGACTCCCCCCCAAAACCAGATTAATTGCTGCTTGGCCCACAGCCCACCTGATCCCCAGGGTGGTGAGACTGGCAGGCTGAGCCACACTGGGTCCAGGCATTCAGCCACACCAGAGTCTCCTCACAAGCCCAAAGCTGGGATTGCATGGGTGATCCCAAAAGAATGTCAAGCTACAGTGTCCCTACCTGTGCGAGGCCCCGGCTGGAGCTGTAGGAGCTGGCAATGGCGTTGCGGATGGAGCTGGGGATCCCACCAGCAAAGGTGTTGTTGAGGGAACTCACAGAGGAGGTGCGAGACCTCTTGTTGGAGCAGTCATCAGGGCAGTGAGAGATGAGGCCCCTCTTCAGAGAGCCCGGCCTGGAGGGGGATGAAGGTCTGATGAGCTCCTCACTGCTTCTGCCCACCAGTCCTTTCCATGCAGGACAGGTGGAGCAAGGCAATCTTGCTCCTTCTTACAGCACAGGGCTTAGAAACAACCCTCAGCAGCAGCACAGCCCTGCTGTCACAGGGTGACAGACTGAAAGCACAACCAAAGCCTCTCTTGCTCTGCCCCAAAGCCAGGCTCCGCAAGCAAAACCCAAGCCCCCTTTTCCAGATCCCACAGACATTTTCTCCCTCCTGTTCCAGGAGTTGCTTTTGGCCCATTGGGCACTTACTTGGGTATGAGAGAGGCAGGTGCACCATTGGCTACCAGTGGCTCAAACGCTGACTGCCCACTTCCACTGCTGTCGTGGCGCCTGTGGGAAGAGGGTGAAAGCCTATGACAGCATGGAAACCTCTTCCAGCCTGGGGAAAGGCAGGCTGAGCACCAAGAGAGAGATCAAACCTGGCTTTTTTCCTGGCACCCAATGCCCAGGACAGAACTTTCCCCCACCTACACTTTGCTGCAGATTTTCTCTCTGTGGGCCTGTCCTCATCAGCTCTCACCCCAAACACCAGGAGCTCCCCCCCAGCTGCCTCCTGGGCACAGTAGTTCGGTTAAAAAAAAAAAAATACAAATCTTTGCTTAAATCCATTACTCTAAGCCAAAATACTTCCAGATATGAGCTGCTGAGTCTCTCTGAACAGACCTGAACTCTGAAACTTCCACCTCTGACCTCTCCCTAACCAGTGCTCTGGATAGTTCAAGTCAAAAACTGAACTCTCCTTCCCATTATGACTTTATGAGGATCTGAAGTGTCAAAATCACAGAACACATTTTGTGTTCCCTGCTGTGAGATGGAGCTAGAGCTGTAGGACAGCCCTGTCGCTGGGCCAGGAGCTCCCCTCAAGCCCAGAGCATGCTGACCCCAAGGCACAGGTGATTCCACTCTCCAGCTGACACAGTTCCTTTCTATCCACCAAGTACAGGGAATTTTCTACCTACAAGCATTCCTCGTGCTTGTCGGGCATTAATGACTTCAAAATTGGCTTTTGTGACAGAGCTGTGTACTGGCATATTAAAAAAAGTTTAAAGAAAAATACAGCTGATCCTGTCTGTGCACCCATTATGTTGTCATCCTGATTGGCTCTTGTGGGGCTCAGATGCAGGGAGCCAAGTGTTCAGAGAGGAATTCAGTGCTGGAGGAGGATGGTGTGCCCTGCTTTACCCTGCTCTGCTCCCTGGGTCGCCTCCAGCAGCAGCCCTGGTGAAGGACAATGCCCCAGGCACCACCCAAGCATTGTCTCAGCTCCCCATCCCAGACCAGATGGAACAGCCTCCATGGACACAACCAGGAAGGACAAAGCAACAACTGTTGCAGCAAGTCCAGAAGAGAGCTACAAATTTGGTAAGGGGACTAGAGCACCTTCCCTATGGAAACAGGCTGAGACATCAGGGTCTGTTCAGCCTGAAGAAGACATGGTTGTGTGGAGATCTCAGCAGCCTTTCAGGATCTGGAGGAGCCTGCAAGGAAGCTGGAGAGGGACTGCATCAAGAAGTGCAATGATAGCACAAGGGGGAAAGGCTTCAAAGTGAAAGCCTGGTAATTTAGGTTGGATATACACAATAAATTCACCCCTCAGAGTGGTGAGGACCTGGCACAGGTTGCCCAGAGAGACTGTGGCTGCCTCATCCCTGGAAGTGTTCAAGACCAGGTTGGACAAGGCTTGGAGCAACTGGGTGTAGTGAAGAGTGTCCCTGCCCATGACAAGGGGTAGCAATGGATGAGCTTTAAGGTCCCTTCCAACCCAAATCATCCAGCGATTCTATGAAAAACAGGAGGATGGGATGGCAAGGCAGTGCTGTGCCTGGGTGGTTGGACAGGCTTTGGCAGACCATGGCTCCCAGGATTTACTCCCAGGATTTTGCCAGAACACTGGCAAAAACACAGCACCCTCCGTTCTTTGAAAGCAGGGATGGAAGTTGCTGACCTTGAGTAACAAAAGTAGCAGTGTCTCGTTTACTCTCTCGTTTCATCTCTCTCTGCTTGATCAACTCACAAGGGAAGAGCACGGAGCTCTCCAAATGCAGTACTTCCACCCAGTAATCCTGCCTCTCCTGGGAGCCAAGGACTGGCGGAAGGACAGAGCCCACGGCAGATACCAACACTTCCCACCCACCATGCTTTCACAGTCTACAAACCTCTGTGAAGAGAGAAGCCACTTCCCACCCAGGCTTCCCAAAACACATCCCAGCCAGGCAGGGGAACACACTGGACTCACACCTAAACCACATTCCTTTGACCTCAGAACCTTGGAGGACTTTTGCATGCAGCACCAAGGGCCAGGTGATGGACGGGGAGTGCTTCCTCTCTGCAGTTCACTTCTCACAGTACTCTTCCAGCCCTGATTCCAGGTCTCATGGGGCCTGGCATGCTCTGGGACACATCCCATTTGTCACCTTTGGACAAGAATCCCATTGGCTGCAACTTGAACTGCTGACTTTTTACCTTCTCTTGCTCTCCTGATCATTCCCAAAAGTCTGGTCCTCCTCCTCTTCCTCCACAGCCCTTTTCCTGCTCTCCCTGATGGCATTCAGCACAGTCTCCTTCGCACACGGGTCAGGGCTGCTGGTGGCTGGGAAAGCCGGAGGCGAGACCAGCTGCTCCAGACTGCGAAACAGAGCAGAGTGAGGTGTGAAGCAGGCTGGGATCCCTGGCCTGTTCCCCCCACAGAAGCGGGGACACGGCTCTCCCACGCGGCCCTTCCCGGAGGTTTGGACAGCACCATCCTCCCAGCCACATGGTAGCACTCGGGATGGGATGCTGATCCTGGGCACAGAACAGCCGGCTGAGGGCTCCGCGCGGTGTGTCCTGGTCCCCACCATGGCTGATAACCGGGCTCCCCTAGGTGTGTCCCGGTCTTCCCCGTACTCACGCCGGGGAGCGAGCGATGCCGACGGCCGGCGGGGCGATTCTCACGGTGACGGGGCTGCGGAGCGGGCAGGCGCGGCGAGCCCAGGGCGCGCTGCGGGGCGAGCCGCCCTCCCAGCGGGCGGCGGACAAGCACAGCGGCACGGCCGGCCGGGCCTGAGGCA
>VXAC01004272.1:16537-39571 GCA_013399225.1 Rhipidura dahli
TCGGCCCTGCTCCACCCCCACCCCTTCTCCACCATGTGTGCCCCACCACGTCTTCCCCAACCACATTCCAATTTCCCCATCTCTGCTCCAATCCACTATCCTGTTTACCACCCCAGTCCCCATGTCCTCCCTTTCCCGGTCCCAGTGTTCCCATCCCGTCTCTTACATCCCCCCCAACACCATTCCAGCCTCTGTGTCCCCCTGTCCCAGTCCCCGCATGTCCTCACATGTCCCCAGTCTCGACGCTATATCTGGCCTTGTGTCCCACGTGCAGAGCACGTGGGCACAGTCCTGCCTGTCCCCAGTCACCACCGTGTCCAGCCTATCCCAACTGAAGGGTGCTATTTCCCCCACCGTGCTCTGAGGACAGGGCTGGGGACTGTGGGAAATTCATTCTGGCTGGCTGTACCCTTGGGGTCCCCAAGGAGTCCCCAGCAAACATGGCTATCCCTGGGGCTATTCCCCATCCCCCCCCCGGCTCCGCTCCTGTCAGCCAGCTCTGTCCTGCAGAGCAGGGACCATGGCAGGCAGGGACAACGGCAAGGAAAATGACAGGAACCTTGGCAGGGACGGTGGCTGTCACGGGGCTTTCAGCAGCTCAGTGATGTGGGTGGCCCTGACAGGGCTGGAGGACACTAGGTGCTACCCAGGGTGGGTTAACCATGCTTAGGAGGGGACATTCCCCTGAGATCCCTGTCTGGATTCCATGGGTCATCCCCGCCTTGCCATGTCTCTGCCAGGGTGAGCCTACAGCACAGGATGATCTGCATGGCCTCCCCACTGCAGCATCACCCCTCCAGGAAGGGAACGGAGAGGTCAGAAGGCCAAAGTCACCTGTGCTCCTCGGGGCTGGGCAGGGACCAGGTCACACCCAGCAAAAAGATGTGACATGCAGGGTGGCCGTGGGGACACGCAGGTGTGGGACAGTGGGGAAAAAGGCTGGAGATCATCACCACGACAACAGCTGGGTTATCTCAACACCAAGTGATTTTTAGGGCCACTGAGCACACTGATGGGAGCAGAGCCCAGGACCCCCTTGTGACACAGGTCCCCTGTGTCCCCCCGCCAAGCTGCGGGGCTGGGCTGAAGGCTTTATTGAAAAATCCAAAACAAACAACATGGTCATAATTATCATACAATGAAAATCCAAATCAACCCGCCCTGCAGTGGGGGGGCTCCCCCGCCATCCCTGTCACCAGCTGCCATCACCGGGGACCCTCCACCTACATCTGGCTGAGATACAAAGGGGACAAGTGGATTTGGGCAAGAGCAGTGCCGCTGTCCCCAAGCCCCTGCTGCCACTGTCACCCCATGCCGCTCCCCGGCCCCAAGGCCTGAGGTAGTTGGTCGTGCAGGCAAGACTCCCCCCAAAAAAGTGGGGAGCATTTTGGGGCTCCCTGTGTCCTGCAGGAATAGGATGGTTGGTATTGCATCCAAGGGGAGCCAGCACGGGTTGAGGACGGGGAGGACGCAGGACTCCCAGGGGGAGGCCCAGGTCCCTCTGGCGGGCTGGCGCACAGAGCAGGTGGTCTGGCAGCAGGGCTGGCGGGGGACATGGGAACAGCAGGTCCCTCCCTGCATGCTGGATGGCTGCATGGAGGGGTGGCAGCTCCGAGGTCATGGTGGTGGCAGGTCCCACTGCTCTGGGTGCCAGCTGAGTGTTGCTGGGTGGGCGCTGCTGGAAAGCACGCAGTGACAGCCCAGCCCCTTCCCAAAGGGAGAAAGGCCAAATCCTGTCCTCAGCACCCTGAGTGGAGGGACACTGACCCCAGCAGGGGCACCAGCAGGACCGTGGGGGATGGTTACATCGCTGCCTGGTGTCACATCACTGTCTCCACTGCAGCGAGATGAGCTGAGGGGCCTGGAGGTGGCTGATTCCCCCTGCCCTCTGAGCCCCCTGCTCAAGGCACAAAGGTTCCCTGGCTGGTGCCAGCCCCATGGCCACCCCTGCCCACAGCCACACTGGCCCTGGTCCCCCTGCACCCCAGAGGGAGGCGATGACACCAGGGTGGCACCAAAGTGAGTCGGGACAGGGAGCTGCTTGCTCTGGCTTTGGGATGCTCTGGTTTTGGGGCACCCTGGCTGCCCCTGAAACCCTCTGTGCTGCTGCCCTAGAGTCACCCCCCATCCCCAGGAGCTGGTGGCTTGTGCGGTGGCACTGTGGTGGCCCAAACCCGCACCCAGCACCTTGCGGAGGGTTTATTGCTGGCGTGAACACAGTGATCTGTCAGGGCAGAGCAGCCCAGCTCCAGTGGGGCTTGGGAGGCATTTTAGGGACCTGAAATGAGGGGCAGGAGCTCATGGCAGTATCCCTCCTGCTGCCACCCCTTTCCCAGCTGTTCCTGGCACCCCTTGTGTCACTAGCCAGGGTGTCCCAGGGAAACACCATCTCCCAGCCTGCAGTGGCCAAAGGCACTCGGTGCCCCTGCTGAGTGGGAGCACACTTAGCACCAAGCCCAGCAGCACCCCAAAAGCTGTCCCCCACCCAGTGGCATCCCTGGGGCCTTCAGCATGCTCATTCCTGGGGCAGGGGGATGTTTATGTTGAGCCAGGGGCTGGATTAAGGCTGGAAAAGCAGCAAGAGGCAAGAGAAGCCCGACCGCTCTCGCTCAGCCAGAGACGGCTCTAAGAGTTCCCAGAATCTGTGCAAAAACAAAACTAAAGGGTTAAAGACCCCCGCGCAGACATCTCCCCCCACCCCCCAGCAGCTCTAATAAATACAGGTGCGGTTTGCACGAGCCCTCGCCCCGGCCCCGGGGTCTCGCTGCTGGCTCGGCTCTGGTGCTGGAGGCAGCTCCTGGGGGGGGACACAGGGGACGTATGCTTCAGGGGGGCTTCTGCACCACTTGCTTGGGGATCTTCTCAAAAGACTGCGTCAAGTGGGGTCCCAGGGGTGTCCCCCGCAGGGTCCCAGCTGTCCCCCGTGGGCTGCTTCTACCACTGGTGCTAATCTGCAGCTATAGGTGGGAAGACAGGGTCAGGGGGTGCGGTGTCCACCGGCATCCCTTTGCCCCAAACCTCTGGGACTATAGGGCTGCTCTAGCAGCACCGGATGCCCTTGCCTGGGGGTGATGTAGATCCCACAAGTTGGTGTTTCTCCACATAGGATTTTGCCCATGTGTGCCAACTATCCCCAGGCTTGTGCCAGCTGCAGCAAAACCTGCTGACTGCCATGGATGGCAGGCAGGGCTTCTCCATCCTGCTCCACCTTTTCCAGGAGCAGCTGCCCAGCTGGAGCAGGCACCACTCACCGTCCTCCTCCCAGCCCTCCGCCACTCCAGCCAGCTCGTAGTGCTTCTTGCGCAGCTCCCCCAGCTTCTGCCGCTCCTTCTGCAGCTGGTTCTCCAGCTCCAGCACCCGCACCTGGGGACACAGCCCAGGACATGCCCAGCCAGCACCCTGGCACCGCGCTGGGCCAAGCGCTCCCCTTTCACACCCATTATGCCCCCAATATTGAGCCCAAAACCCACAGAGGTGCATCCCACAAGAGCTCCAAAGACAAGTGGATCTGGGGAGGAGATGGAGCTCAGCTGGGCACTGCTTGTGCAGGCAGGTGAAGGCGCAATGATCTGTGTGGGCGTGCCAGGCAGGGGAATTCCCCAGAGCTGCTCCATGCCAGGTAGAGGTGGGTGCTGTGGGTAGCACACGGAGGGCCATGGGCTGCTATGCCATGACGGGAGCAGCATCAGGGAGGGATCAAGGACCAAGAGCATGTGACTCCTGGGCAAATCCATCTGTTGCCTTCACACCTTGGGCGTCCCCTGTGCTTGTGCCCCACCCCGGGCAGCCCAAGAGAGACATGACCAGGTTTGTTTCCCAAAACATGCGGGAATCTCCTACCTGCGAATCCATCTCCTGACGCTTGATCTGGGTGAGTGTCATGCTGGAGAAGTCCATGCTATCTGTGGAGAAAGACACCACCAGCACCCCTCAAGCTCTGCTCCCCCCCACTCGGACCCCCTGGCAGCTCCCATACCGCTGGCAGGATCTGGCACCATGGGATATGCAAGGAGGGAGTGAGGGGCAGCCATGGGCAAAGACCACAGGGGCACAGCCAACCAAGGATGGTGAGTGCCAAGAACACTCAAGGTTTTGGGGGCAGGTCTGTGCTCTAAGCATTAGGACCAGAGGAAACAGCCTCAAGCTGTGCCAGAGGAGGTTTAGGTTGGATAAAAGGAAAAAGTTCTTCCTGGCAGAGGCTGCCGAGGGCGTGGTGGAGTCACAGTTCCTGGAGGGATTTAAAAGCCATGTAGATGTGGCACCTGGGGACATGGTTAGTAGTGGGGGAACAATTAAACCCAATTGTCTTAGAGAGCTTCCCCAACCTAAGTGGTTACATGATTCTAAGATCACTGCAGCCCAACACTTACCTTTCTCCTCCACCTGAGACTTCCCAGCCTTAGTGGAGGCCACCACGCTGGCTGTGGCCTGGTTGACGCCTCGGGAGGCTTGTTGGAGCTTGCAGAGGTTGGCGCTGTCTTTGTCTGCCTTCACCTGCCGGGACAGTGAGGAGGAGTCACACCCTGCCTGGCAAGCAGAAGACCAGCCCCACGATTTGGGGTGACCACATGGTGCCCCAGCACCACCCTGAGCCATGGGCAGGGGAGCAGCCTTTGCTCCTACCTTGGAGGCTGCCACCAGCTGAGCAGTGCTGGCCGCAATCTCCCGAGAACAGACCATCAGCTCCTCGAATGTCCCCTTGCCTTGCACCACCAGGTCAGCAGCATCACTGCAGGAGAGCAGAGAGGGGCTGGAGCATTGTCCCATCATCCATGTCCCCTCCCTGTGGTGATGGCAGGACTCTGCCATCCTCTCCCCGCTCTGGTGACAGTGGCACTTACACCATGACAGTGGCACCCCAGCCCACTGCCTTGGAGGCAGAGATGAGACCCTCGGTCCAGCGTGAATTCTTGGCATAGAACTCCTTGGGGGATGCTGCACCCTGCCGTTGGTAAAGGCACAGTTAGTTATCAGGCACCCTCAGACCCTGGCTCTGAGGGGAAAGGAGGTCAGGTTGTGTGTGGGAGCTGGGGACACACTGAACTTGGGGGTTGTGGGGTCCCCTGTGTGGGAAGGAAGATTAGGGATCACCATGACACCCCAGGAACCATATCCAGGGTGAGACCCTGGGGTTGGACAGGAGCTTCTGGCAGCTGGTGGGGAAGTCCCCGTGGTCCAAGGGTTGGAGCAGTACGTCCCAGCAAGTGTGTGATGAACCCCAGCTGGACAAGCACCCCCGTCTTCATCCCTGCCTGCCCCCTTGCCTACATCCCTGTCCCAGCTCACCCGTCCACTCTCCACAATCTCTCTCTGGAGGTCCTTGGAGGCCAGGACCAGGACATGGATGGCCTGCATGAGGTCTGTGCAGGAGCCCAGGATCCTGCAAGACAAACACCTCTGAGCCCCACCTGTGAAGCAGCTGCCCTGCCTGCAGCACCTGACCCCATCCTGCCTGCCTGGCTCTGTCCAATGCCCTGACCATCACTCACCTCTCGTTCACTTCCAGTTTGACCCCAGTGTCACCAGCCCGTGCCTTGCTCAGCATCTCCTGGTTGAGGGGAGAGAGGCTTTGCTGAGCCCAATGCGCCTCTCCAGCCTCTCCAGTGGTCCCAGCAGGCCCCCAGCATGGTGCCTGTGGGCATCTCTGCTCATGGTGACTCTCACCTCAATCCGGGCAGATGCCGTTTCGATGGCTGCAGCCGTTGCTGCCATCTCCTTGTCCACCAGGTCACCCAGCTCCTCCTGCCTGACGTCCAGACCTCTGGGACGCAGCTCCTGGGGATAGGATGGGAGCAGTACAGTCGCTGTGGTGGTGCCTGCCACGGCCTGATCCCATGCCACTAGCCCTCCTGGGGCACCCACCTCCCCAATGGCGCTGATCTGGCCCAGGCAGGCTGTCACCAGGCTGCAGTCAGCACTTGCCACCGTCCCTGGGTCTTGCAGGGCGCTGAGGTAGCTCACAGCCGCACTGCCACACTGCTTGCACAGCTCCAGCAGACCTGCATGGGCAGCATGGGGGGCTGAGGGGGCCACATGTGGGGAAGAGATGTCTGGCTCCTACCCACCACAGCATTCTACCTGTGTTGCCCTCTGCCTGCCCTGGTTTCTGCCCACTTCAGCACCCTACATGCCCCAGCATCCTGCCCACCTTATCCCAGCATCCTGCCATGACCCTTGCCCACCCTGGCCTCTACTCACTCCAGTATCCTCCTTGCCCTGGCACCTGTCCACCCTGACATGTGCCCACCCCAGCCCCTGCCCACCCTGACATCTGCTCAGCCCAGCTCCTGCTCACCCTGATCCCCCTGCCCACCTTGGCCCCTGCCCACTGAGTTCCCTGCCCAACCCAGCCCCTGCCCACCTTGACCCCTACCCACCCCAACCCATGCTCAACATGATCCCCTGCCCATTCTAACCCCTGCCCATGCTGGCCTCCGCCCACCCAGCCCCTGGCCTGGCGCAGCACTCACGGTCAGCAGGCTCCACAGGGGCCGCATGGGAGGTCGCACTGCCCTGCAGGAGGGTGTCACTAACCAGGTGAGCAAAGAGGGCCAGGCAGGGCAGCAGGGAGCCCACAGCTGTGGCAGGACAGTGGGCACAAGCCTCAGCACCCACCATGCTGCCCACCTGCCCCGGGTGCTAGGGCTGCCCCTGTGCCCCCTGCCTGGGGCTGCCACCTCTCACCTGTGCCATCCGAAAGGTACTTGCTGTGTGTGTCCCGCAGCCGCCCTGCACACTCGGAGGCTGCTAGCGTCCGGAACAGGAGGCAATCTGCAGGCAAACAGCAGGCAGGGCTCAGCCGGGACCACAGGGAGTAGGCAGGCTGGGATAACACCAGGTTTGGGAGCAGCAGGGGCGTCACCTGCTGAGCTGGTGCAGCTGATGTGAGCAGGATCCTCCATGCGAGTCAGGGCGTCCTGCACCATGCGCTCAGCCTCGCGTGCGGTGCCCTGCAGCAGGGACAGCTCCTCCTTGGCCAGGCGCTGCTGCAGCACCCGCTCTGTGCTCTCCTGCTGGGCCAGAGGTGGGCTCAGGGCCCCTGCTGGGCCACTGGGCATTCCCTGCACCCGCCCCACTGAACCCCTCTAGTCTGGCCAGAATGGGGACGGCAGGACCCTCATGGTACCTTGTCTCTCAGCTGGGTCTGCAGCACCTCCAGCTCCATCCTGCTGCTCTCCTGCTCACGGCTGAACGTTTCCTGCAGCTGCTGCAGCTCAGCCTGCAGAGCTGCCACCTTGTCCCTGTGCTGCTCTGCTGCTCGGCTCAGCCTGTCCCTCTCCTGCTCAAGGCTGGCAATCCGAGTGTTCTGCTCCGCTCCTGCCTGGGGGGACATGAAACGGCAGTTGGGGCTGTGCTAAGGGTGAACCCTCCAGTTTGGGGACTCATTCTTGGTCCAGGTTTGGGCCACCCTGACTGTCCCTGCTGGGTGCACTGTGGCCTGCGCAGGCACAGCTCCCCACACTGAGCAGCACTGATGACCTCACCTGGTGACAACCGAGGCTCCTGGGGAGCCCTTTCACTTTTGTCAGTGAAAATGCATTTTTATCACGACTGTCACCACCCCGATGGAGGTAGTGGATGCAGGGTGCTGCCTCTGCCCCATCCCCATCCCGCTGCCAAGTCTGCCCACCTCAGAGATGGGAGACTGCATTTTCCTCCCAGCTTCTGCCTCCTACAACGAGTCCAGGCACCCCTGTTGTCTTCCACAGCTCCGCAGGCATGGGATACCCTCTGGCATGTCTTGCAGTGTGATGCCACACCGCTACCTCAGCTTACAGCAGGCAAAGCTGCTGACTGACCCTGTTCTTCCACGCATTTTATTCCACGATCCCCGCTGCAGGAGCCCATTGCTCCACATACTACCACACCCAGGAGCATGAAACCCCTCTGTGGGACATCAAACCCACTGAGACGTGGGAAAGAAGATGACAGGGAGCTGGTTTTGAGGTCAGTGGTAGGTATCACCTCTCAAATGGGTAAGGCCTGGCTACCCAGCCCAGAGGGGTGCTGGGCCCCTGCCATGTGCTCTCACCTGTGTGCTGGACTCCAGCGTGCCCTGGACCATGTGCAGCTCCTGTCTGCTGGCTGCCAGCTCCTGCTTCAGCATCTCCAGCACCTCTGCCTGCTCCTGAGACTGCAGCAAGGGGAGAGGTTGGCAGAACTGGTGCCCCATGGGAAGCCCCTGCTTATCCCTGGTGTGTCCTCCCCACCCTACTCACCTTCCTCTGTGCCTGCTCACTCACCCGCTGGAAGGAGTCCTCCAGCTCCTTCTTCTCCCGCTCCACATCCCCCTGGGCCTGCCTGGCCACTGTAATCTGCTTGGTCACCTCCGCGTTCTGGCGACGGCAGAGAACGAGATGAGCAGCCCGTGGCATCAGGGGGCACGGCTGGGAGAGGAGATCCTGGAGGGGGTTTGGGGAGCTCACCTTGCGCAGCAGGTCGGCGTGGTTCTGCACCAGCTCACTGTACTTCTCCTTCAGTTTGCTGTAGCGCTGCTCATTGGCCTGTGCCCGTCCTGCCACACACACAGTGACACAGAGCTGAGCACTTGGGACACCCCCACCCAGGGCACACTCCCACCCCACGCCAGTGCTGGCACTTCTTGCTCACTCTCGATTTCCGTCAGGCTCCGCTGAGCCTTCTCCGTGTCCTCTCGCTGCTTCTTCAGCTCCTCCAGCTCCGTGCGCAGGAACTCACTCTCGTCCTGTGCCTGCTGCTTCAGGTGCTGCTGCTCGGCCAGCTCAGCCTCCAGCTCGCTGGCATGGCCACGCAGCTGCACTGCACCCCGCGCACTCTGCGGGGATGGGTGGGGGCTGATGGTGCTGTTCAGTGCCCACCAGGACCATCCAGTGCCCACCAGTACTGTCCAGCAGCCCTGCCATGGGTACCACCTCGCAGGCCCCCAAGTGCATCTTGGCAAAGCACAAGGGTGCTGGGCAGTGGGGCTGAGCCCATCCCCTGGCAGGGATGCAGCCCCCTGGCATTGCCGGGGACCCCCTGTATGGGGGAAGCCACTGGGAACAGGGCAGGACAGAGATGGGCTCACTGTCTCGTCCACCCCAGGGACACAGCCACCAGCCTACCCCACATTCCCAGTGAGTCTCATCCTGCCCACCTGGCTGTCACCCACCTCAGCCTTGAAGTTCTCCAGCTCCTCTTTCAGGGCTGCAATCTCCCTGTAAAGCTGCTCAATTAGCCGGTCCCTGGGAAGGAGAGACATGGGGTACACCCTCGGTGCCATAGGGACACAGCCAGGGAGGGGAGGTGTCCCCTGTGTCACCACGGCTGCGATGCTGTTGCAGGCAGGGAGCTCCTGGTACAATCCCGGCCATTCTGCAGCATTGCCCCCATTGCTTACTTGTCATCCTTGCTCATCCCATTCTGGCTGTTGAAGTTGAAGGGGTCACAGCTGAAGGAGCTGCCAAAGATGTCATCAAACTTGTTGTCAAACAGGCTCTGGGGGAAGAGTACGACAGACCTGGAGTGACCCCACCACCACTTGGGAGCTCTTGTGCCTCCACGTCCCCAGTGTCACTGCCAAACCAGCCTACAAGCTGCCTGGAAACTGGGGCTGGCTCCCCCGTGCTGCTTCCAGGGCACTGAATGTGATGAACTTGATGAGCATGGAGCATCTGTGGTCCATCCCCACCTAACTCCTGGAGGGAAAAGATCCCCATAGCCACGTCACTGCATGTTCCTTCCCCTCCCTACTCAAAGCCTGGGGATAGCCCTTGGTAGAGAAGAGGGTGAAGACCTATGCATGCAATGCTCGAATCCAAACCTCTCCTTGACCATCACTGGAGGGCACGACACCACTGAGCAGCACTGGGAGAATTCAGGCTGGCTCAGCCCTAGCAGCACCCAGACGGGACATCCAGCACCCAGACGGTCACCCAGCACTGACCCATCTCTTTGCAGTGACTCTCCCCAGTTCCCGAGGCCATCCTCACTGTCTCAGCCCTCACCGTGGTGTGGATTTGAAGAAATAACCCCGGGCTCAGAGCCAGAGAGCCCCCACCATCCTTACCTGTGAGGCGGTGTCCATTTCCACCAGGTCTGTGATGGGCTCGCTGTCGGGTGAGGACGCCTCAGCAGGGATCACCACCACGGGGCTGATGTGCTCTGACAGTGCAGAGGCACGCAGGAAATTGGGAGGGTTCTGGGGAGGGAGGGGAGCAGGGCTGAGGGGGAAGCACTGGCACTGCTGCTGGGCTGAAGGCACAGTTGTTTGAAATCCTGCCCTGGAGCTGATCTGGCCATGCCTTGACTCATGAGAATGGAGCCAGGACCCACAGGGATGAAGTCAGGATGCAGAGGAATAGAGTCAGAGCCCACAAGGATGGAACCAGGACCCGCAGGGGTGAATCTCAGCAAGGGCTATGGATCAGTGAGAGAGGGGATCCCAGCTTCCAGTCAGAGGGCAGCTCCATCCAGCCAGATGCCACCCAGAGAGGGATACAAGAATGATCCTCAAGGCCCAGGAGCCCCATGTTGCCACCAGACCTATGAAGCTGGGCAAGGCAGCAAGAGGCTTTTTTGGGCCATCTGCCACTGCCAGTGGCCCCACTGCTGCCTCTGGGCACAGGGACAGGGAACATGGGGACTGCAGGGGCTCACCTCTGGCAGCTGCGGGATCTGAATCAGCCGCTTGAAGTACTGCAGGTTGCTGGAGCGGTAGAAAAGGTCCTTGAGCCTGCAAGGGGCAGGGAACAGTTTGGGATGGCTCTTGTCCAACCTGGACATCCCCTTGCTTGGCTGCAGGAGGTGTCACCTGGCCACTGTACTACCTCGGAGGGGAAGGTGTTTTGTGCTGCCACCAAACTCAGGACGGGTTCTGGGAGCCAGCCTCCCACTGTTGGGAGGGTCTATCCCATAAATCCCAGGCCTGATGGGCAGGGAGAAGGACCTGGAGCTTGAGCGACCTGGTCTCGTGGATGATGTCCCTGCCCATGGAAGGGGGTTGTACCTGATGACCTTCAAAGGTCCCTTCCAACCTAAACCAGTTCCTGCCTACCCAAAGTTTCCAGGAGCAGGGGGGGCTTCCTGCCTGGAGCCAACATCTCCACCCTCACCTTCAGTTCCTGCAGAGCATCTTCCCCAGCAGCAGGGTAACTCCCTCCAGGCCTCCCAGTTTTGGGGAGCAGGGACAGTGCCCAGCTGCACCACTCCTAGCTCTCACCTCTCCCAGTCACCTGAACAACCCAGTTGGGATCTTGGCACTCTTGATCCCTGTCCCAAGGTTAGTCCCTGGGTGGTCAGAGCATAGCCAGCCTTGCAGTTTGTGACCTTGAATCAAGCTGTCCCTCAATAGCATGACATCCTCCCCTGGCACCATGACATCCCCTCCCTGCTCTCAGGTGCCAGTTTTTGTTTTGGTTACTCCTGTACCAGAGACCACAGCACGTCCCTGCTCACTCATTTTTAATCTCAGTGCCTTGGGAGCACTCCCAGAGCACCAGTGCTCTGGGTGTGGGTGCTTACTTTCGGAACTGCTCCAGGAAGCGATCCCGGTGGCCCTGCAGCGTATCTGCCGGCAGACCTGGAAGAAGCAACAAGTAGAAATGTCAGCAGGTGTCCTCATAGATCAGGGAACAACCCATCAGCACAGCTACATGGAGACGGCTCTTTCCCAGAGATGGCTACCCTCCTCTGAGGGTCCAAATATTCCAGGCAGTGTCCTACTGCAGGAGGGGACCACACCCCACACCCCCTAGGGTAGAGAAAAGTAGCAGCTGCCACAATTCCAGACCCTAAAGGATATGGGTTTTGCACCTCCTTGCCATGGTGACTCCCTTCACCCCCCGAAAGAGGCTGGGGAAGAGGTGGTGGTGAACGGCCCAGGCTGAGCAGGGTGGTGGCCCCTGTGTGTCCCCCCTGTCAAAGGCAGTGCTGCTGGGGACACTCACAGGAGTGGAGCTTGAAGAGCAGCTTGACAGTGTAGTCGTAGAGGTGGCTGCAGTCCAAGATCACCTGGATGAGGGGGGCCAGACGGCACTGCCCCGCTGCTGTCACTGACACCGAGCGCGACATGTCCAGGGAGCTGAACACTGCAGGGAAGGAGTGCAGGATCAGATCCAGCAACACCAGAGCGTGCCACACTGTGTCTGCCAAATCCACAGATGTCATCCAGAGGAAGAGCTGTTCACCTGGAGCAAGATACCCACTGGCGGTTGGGGACACAGCCTGCTGCCCTGCAGCTGTTTGTGAGCTGAGTGGGAGGGGAAATTCCCACCCAGGTCTCCCACACATGCCTGGGAACACTCGAGCCTGGCACCATGGGCCTCCAGCTGTGACTGGGCCCCGGCCATATCCCTAGGCAGAGCTGACACATGACCCCTGTGCTCTGCCAGTCACTGTTATCCCATTGGCACTCAAGTGTGCTGCGTGTGCCAGAGGGAAGATGCTCCAAAACCAGCTAGAAGCAGCTGAAGACCATCTCATTCCAACACCTTCCACCAGACCAGGGTGCTCCAAGCCCCATCCAACCTGGCCTTGAACACTTCCAGAGATGGGGCAGCCACACCTGCTCTGGGCAACCTGTGCCAGGGCCTCACCACCCTCACAGGGAAGAATGTTTTTCCAATATCCCATCTAGCCCTGCCCTCTGGCAGTGGGAAGCCATTCCCCCTTGTCCTGTCACTCCAGTCCCTTGTCAAAAGTCCCTCTCTGGTCCTCCTGGAGCCCCTTTAGGCCCTGGAAGGGGCTCTGAGCTCTCCCTGGAGCCTTCTCTTCTCCAGATGAACACCCCCAGCTCTGCCATCCTGCCATCTGCTCCAGAGCAGAGGGGTTCCAGCCCTCAGAGCACCTCTGTGGCCTCCTCTGGACTTGCTCCAGCAGCCCCACATCCTTCCTGTGCTGGGACACCAGGACTGGAGGCAGCTCTGCAGGTGGGGTCTTACCTAAGTGGGGCAGAATCCGCCCTCACCTGCTGCCCACATTGGGGGATCAACCCAGGGCATGGGGAGTTTTGGAGCACACACGGCTGGGGCACGTAGAACTTCTCATCCTCCAGCACCCCCAAGTCCTTCCTGGCAGGGCTGCTCTCCACCCCTTCATCCTCCAGCCTGGATTGATACCAGGAGTTGCCCTGACCCAGGTGCAGCACCTTCCACTTTGCCTTGTTGAACTGTAATTCAAGTGAAGTGTCCATAGAAGAGCTGAGCTGTGGTGCCCTCAGCCAACATCCCCTGTCAGAGCCTCCTCCAACTTGGATCAGCCCCACGAAGGGGTTGGACTCCTGCAGATCTCTCACTCCACCCTGTCTCAGAGTAATGTGGGGCTTTACCTGTCTGGAAGAGGTTCAGCTCACACTCCAGGTAGTCAAACATCTCCACCGTCAGCTGAAAACTAGGAAACAGGGTTGAGGATGGTTGGGGACTGTCCCCAAGGCCACCCGTGAGCCTCAGCCTCTGATGAGGGTGCTCTAGTGTGGATGCACCAGCCTTGCCTGAGGCTCTGCCCGTTCTCAGGACCTGCTGCAGGGCAGGGGGCAGGAAGAAGGTCCTGTCCCTGCTTGGTCATGCTGCTGGTCAGGTTGGGCAGATCGTGCCCCCCACCTGCATCCACTCCCTCCCTGACCTTCCCTGCCTCACACTCACAAATTATTGACGTCGTTCTCCCCAGCCTCATCAAGCTGCCGGTCGGACATCTGAAGATTTCCAGGGAATCGGGGATTCTGTGGGGGAAACAGGAGATGGGAAAGGGTTCCAGAGGCTCTACTGGTCCGGCCACAGCTCTGGGAGCACCAGAGCTGTGATACTGCAGCCTCAAAGTCAGCTTCTGGATGAGCCAGGGGAGTGATGTGGGGGAAAAGGGAGATAACACAGGGTCTCTGAATCCTGGGTGACCACAGCATCGCTAATCCACAGCATGTGTGCTCTTCCCAGCAAGAAAAGCTGATTCTCCCTGGGTTGAGAAACCTGCCAAGCATTGAGGAGATGGGGCTGACAGCAGAGAGCTGGATGGGATGGAATGATATCTGCCCCAGAGGGTACCTGCTCTGGCATTATGGGGAAGGTCACATCACACTTCCAAAACAGGGTGACGGGCACAGAAAACACCTCTTTCCAGCACCTTCCTCCCCTTTTCCCATCTAGGATAGGTGCGGGGGAAAGGAGGTGTGGGTCTCCTACTGCTGTAGCCCACCAACTCCCAGCCCAGCCTAAGAAGCCCTGGGCCATCAGGGATCCTGACACCTCAGAAGCATTGGTCCTTGGGCCATTTTTGCCAGTCACTGGCAGCTTCAGGAATATTTCATGGAGGCAGCAGGATGGCCATACTGGTCCACTGCTGTCAACCCAGTGTCCCCCCCTTGCTACAGCCCTGAGGACAGGGATGGAGGGGTGCTTACCTTGGTGTGAAATTCCATCTTGGTTCTCAGCAGTTTGAGGTAGATGCTGCAGAGCTGCCCATAGCCCTCACTCAGGTGGCCCTGTGGGGACCCCAAAAAGCTGTTGAGATCCGGGGCAGGCTATGGAAAAGCCTTTTTCTGCTGCAGAATGATTGGCCCCTCCCTTATCTCCCCAAAAACACAGTCAAACCCTCCTCGCTGACACCTGGATGCAGGCTGGCTGCACTGAAGTGATTTGGTCAGACCTTCTCATCGCCTTCCCTATATGTTTCAACGCTTCATTTGATTGTCAGAGCCGAGTTTTTACTGGGTTTTGTCATGAAATAGGAAGGAGACATTTGATTTTGGTGAAAGGGAACACCGAATGCAACTGAAACCCAGCCCAGGTAGGTGATGACAGCCACAGGTCAGCCACAGCTGTGCTCCACTTCCTGGAAGAGGGAACCCCCCAAGCCTACACCCCCCCAGCCTGGCCAAGGGACCCCTGGGATCTCCCCACCGTGACTGGCAGGGTTGATCACTTACCCACATCCTGCTCATGTCGCTCAGCTCATTCTTGTATCGCACAGAGTCTTTCAGGACCTGGAGGAATGATGGTGACAATCAGTGGGCAGAGCACCAGGACACAGTGCTCCGTATTTGAAACCAGGAACTGGGTGAGAAATGGGAGGTCTTGATGCATCTCCAACCCTTTATCGCCACTGTCAGCCCTGGGTGCCTCAGCCTCCCCAAGGAGGAGCCTTGCTGATGGCTCCTGCACCAATGCCATTGCCAGGCGCTGAGCTGCTTCCTCTGGCACTGACACTGCCGTTGGCACAGGGCTTTGAGGCACACGGGTCTTTGGGCAGGGAAGCACCAGGAGGGCTCTGGCACCCAGAACTGACCTGCAGGAGGGCACCGACCCTTTGGGAGAGCTCCAGCACTGGTGTCCACATAGGACTGATCCCCAGGAGGGCACCAATCCTCCAGGAGGGCTCCAGATCCAGTCCCCACTCAGGATTGACCCCTAGGAAGCCAGTGACCTTCTGGGAGGACTCCAGCTCCAGTCCCCACCCCCAGACTGACCCCCCAGAAGGACATTGACCCTCCAGCATCTCCCATCACCCAGTGCAGCCCTGCAGGGGAAAGGATTTGGCCCCAAGCTGAGCTCTGGGCACTCACATTGGAATGTCCATCCCGAAGGAGCTTGTGGAAGACATGGCAGAACTTCCAGCAGAGCACAGCGTTGCCAGACAGTGGCAGTCGGTTCACCACTGACCAGAAGGTCTGTGCTCCCTTCTCATGGTGTGTGCCCAGGATGCACGGTGCCGGTGGTCAAGGAAATACTCCTCTGCCCTTTGGTGATGGAGAATGGCCACCCAAAGACGGTTGCACCTGCAGAGCCCAGAGGGACCAGGCCTCCACAGGGAGCTAATGCTGCCCACCCCAAGCATGTGCTGTCCCCAGAGTGGTACAAGACACCCTCTCTCCCCCCCAGCCCTGCTCTAGGAGCACCATGGCACATGCAAGGCTGGGGCTGTGCCTCCACTGAGCCTTCCCAGGTGCCTGGCTGGGATGCTGGAGATCCATTTTTGGTGGCAGTGTCCCAACCTGCTGCGGGCACCTTCCCCTTCAACACCCTCCTGCTCTCTCATGGGATCACCAGCCTGGGCACCTACCAACATTCAAAGGCTGTGACAGCAGGAGCAGGGACCCTGTGCCATGCTGGAAAAATATCCAACGTCGTTAATAGCACTCCAAGGTCCCATCCAGCCTCCCCAACACCCTGGGCACCTCTCCTCACACACCCTCTTGATGCTGTCCCTTTTCTGGGCAGCCCCAGCCCTGCTCTCACACCCCTCGTCCCCACGGCCAGCTTTGAGAAGGATATTCCTGGCATGTTTCTCCTTGACAGCCACTTCCTGTGCATTAATGGCCTTATTGATGCTGACGGTCTGCAAGAGAGAAGTGATGGAGGGGGGTGAGATGGGAAGGGTTGAAGCTCCCTCACGGTCCCCCCCTCGCTCACTGAGACCCTCCAGCTCTGCCAGCACCTGCCAGTGGCTGGGTCCCATCCAGGTCCCCAGTCCCTGCTTGTGCCAGCTGGATGCTGACCTTTCCAGGATGCCTTTCTGGGATGCAGCTGGCATCCACCAGGTTCAGCTGCTGCCAGGACTCATTTACCCAGGATAATAATGATGCAATTAAAGCAGTGCCCACAAAGAACCCTCTGCTGCCTTCAGAGTGGTGGGACAGGCAGAGGGAAGGCAAATCCCTCCCCTGCCTTTGGATCATGGGCAGCAGCTGGTGGGCTCCTACCCCACTTTTGGCGGGGCTGAATGGGGAGGACAATTTGGGGGGGCACCAAGAATCAGGCAGTGGGATGTCAAGACCACTGCCAGGGCTGCCTGGCAAGGTCCTGGCTGCTCCATGGATTAGAGGGGGAGGGTTGGAACCCACAGGCAAGACTTGCCATGCAGGTGTTGAAGACGTGGGGGAGTCCACACTGAGGAGCCTGGACACAGCCAGCCAGCATTTATCCTATGGAAGGCAGTGGCAGCCAATGGAAGCATTTTCCAGGCAGGATTTTTAACTCTACCCCATTTCTGATCTTACACAGGGTAATGATGCCAGCTCAGGGTCACCCTCTCCCCAAGCTCCCACATCACCAAGTGCTTCCCTGGCACCTGCTCTGTGAACATTCCGCCGCCAAGGGAAGGAACTGTCTGGCTCAGCACTGCCAGAAGTAGCTCATTACTGATATAAACCAATTAAAGCCGTGAGATTAATTAGAATGCCTTCCTCACTGCAATCCTTGCTGCAACTCTGCTTCCTGGCCCTTCTCTGAGGTGGCCCCAGATGGGTTCAACTTTACGGACCCTGGTGACTGTGCTGTGCAGGACTGGAGGGGTCCACAGGAGCCCCAAATGTGGGGGGTTACAGCCCAAACCCCCTGGAATTCCCTCTGCCACCAAAACACATGCCAGCTGGAGCAGGAATGATGAGGGACTGAGACAGATGAGTTCTCACTCACAGCTGCATCCCTAGCCCAGCACCCCCAAAACAGAGCCAAACACCCTGTTAGGTGAAACTGTGTCTGTATGTCTTGGTATGAACCAGTTGTGCTGCAGGGATGGCGCTGCTCTGTGGTGTATGCAGCCCCATCCCTATCGGCTCTGGGTGGTGACCATGGAGGGGACCAGTAAGGACCATGGAGGTGACATGGGATGCCATCAGTAAGATGCAGGAGGATCATTTTGAGACCCGGGACCCAGAGGGTGTCAGGGGACCCAGATTACCGGTTGCAAGACACCCATCCCAGGCACCCAGAGCAGAACCTGGATCTCAGCTTGGCTTTTTAAGGGGAGCTGAAAGGAACACCAGCAGTAGAGACACCCATCCATCCCTTCCTGAGGAGCTGGATGGAGGCAACAGGTTCGCAGCACGAGGACAAGAGTTGGAGTTATCTGTGCAGCTCTGCCTGTCCCAGCAGCCACAGCTCCGTGTCAGGAAAACCATAAAATTAAATTCAGCAATAAAAAGTGGTTGGGAAGGTGCCTCTGCCAGTCTGGAGAGGGATGCCCACGTCCCAGAGGCTTGGAGCAGGATGCCTGCATCCCAATAGCCATCTGTGACACGTGGCACAGATCCAGCTCCAGGGGCAGCTTGTCCTCATCCAAAATCCCAGTCTGTAGCCCCACAAGCGCAATCAGGACAGCTGTGATGAACCAGCCAGCACAGTGAGGAGTGCCAGGATCAACATTTAAATGCACATTCCATCTCAGAATGGACTCCTGGACCACAAGGAACAAGCCAAATGCAAAGCCAGAGCTGAAGAGTGGAAGCTCATAGCCAGAGGTGGGATGTAGGCACCACTCTCCTGAGGCCGGCACGTATTGGCTCCTGCCGTCTTTGAAAGACCGGAGCAGGGGTGGTCTCCGGAGGGAAGCAGTGCTGCATCCCTGGGGAAGCTAGAAATGGAGCTCCCAGTTTAACTGCTCTTTTGTGCCAGCTTTTCCCAGCAAAGTGAGGACACTTTTTTCCAACCAAGGAAGCCCCAGTGACCTCCTAGTGTGAGGAGACACACTGGGAGGGTGACACGGGCTGGCAGCCCCTGGTTCCAGGCAGGGACCTCCTGGAGCTTCCATCCCCAAGTTCCTCAACTCCATTTGAAGCACACACAATATCTGTCTGGAAGGCAGAAAGGTTTTCCGAGGAAAAGCTGGATCTCACTTTCCTGTCCTTGTGGACACCCCACTTTCCCACTTCATCCCCAGGAGTGCAGGGCAAAGGTCCCATCCCAGAAGCCATTTGGGACATGCCCAAATTGCCATATCAGTGTCTCCGGCAGCGCACACATCAGCAAACTGGGGGAGCATGGTGCAGCAGCAGGAGACCAAGGCAGGAATTGTCACCTCCAGGGGGACAAGTGGGGTCAGGGATGGTAATTTGGCTGTAAATTGAGTCAGAACAGAGGGAAATTTGGGGCTGCCTGGACAGCAAGCCCAGACCCCTTCCCCACAGAGTTCTTTCACCCTGACTCAGAGATGCCACTTCCCACCACCATCCCACACCGGCAGTTGATGGAATTTTAATTTAATTATGAGCTTCCAACCTATGAAGGCAACTTCTGACCCATCAGGACACATCTGGGCAGCACGGCTGGCCCAGCTCCAGTGTGAACAGGGCAGGGGACATGGGGGACGGGGCAGCCCCACACCCTACCCTGCTGCCGGGACAGGAAACCCTGGAGTTTCCTCTTGTGCAACAGGCCAGGCGGGAAGCAGGACTAGAGTCCAGAGGGGCCCATTGCACAAGGAGAGGTGTGAGAGTGACACTGCCATCCGGCCACCCTGGCAGAGCCACAGGGCCAGGATGTGTGACTGAGCTCAGTGGGGCAGGACCTGGGGCAGGGCTGGGCATGGGGCTCTGCCAGGCTGAAGAGTGATCCACAGACCAGGTCTCATGTCACCTCTCTGGGTGTGTGTGTCTGCAGGCTCCAGACAGGGACAGAGGAGCCCAAAACTGCATGGAGGGAGACGGTCAGGATTTCTGATCCCCCACACACACTTCCTTCTGTCACACACTCCCTCACTCCCCACCAGTTCACCCCAGATTACGCTCTCACTCTCTGAATCTAAAATTTCCCATTTGGAGGCACAGAGCCAAGCTTGGCTCAGGAGCAGCACAACGCCTTCCCACTTCTTTAATTTCCAAAAGGAAATGAGTGTTGATTAAAGAATCCAGAGCTACTGCAAATTATTTGGAGAAACTGAGTAAGTCTCAGTGCAAATCCTCTTAGTAATGCTCTCTCATTTCTCCTTAATTCCTTTCTATAAATGGAGAGACGGGATGGAGCATACCTCCAGAAAACTGCTCACAAGCCCTGCAGATGCAGGAGATTCAGAGAAGGGAATGAGCAGGGAGACTTGACTACAAGAAGCCTGGAAGAAAAATCCATGGTTTAATTAAAATGCAAACCCCAGTAAAGCAAAGCTTGGCTCAGGCCCTGGAGGTGTGCAGGACATGGGAGGTAGGCAAGCTCTTCCAAGGGCACATCTCTCTTTAAACATCACCCACTACCAGCAGGTAATGGCAAATCCCAGCCTTGATGGGGCTCGGGGAATGGTTTTGTCCAGCAAAATCCTGGAGCAAAGCCAGCTGGATAACACCTGGGGTGTTCAGTGCTCTGTGGTGAGAGCTCCTGGGGACAGTTGGGGTGGCTGCGGTCCCCCCTTGCTGGGCACCTGTGGCCTGATGGCAGCAGCAGGAGCAGGGAACAAGCGTGGCTTTGTGCTTGCCAGCAGCCAAAGGAAAAGGGAGCCAGGAAGGCAGGAAAGCAATGCTGGCAGGGCTGGCTGGCCACATAGGATGTAAAACCCAGGGATATATTTCTACGTATTGGACAGGAGGATGCTCAACCTGTCTTCCTGCTTAGTCCCATGGGCTTCCTGTGAGCAGGAAGTCAGGAGACGTGAAAAATACCTTCCCACCATTTAATCCAGGTTATTTGGCTGCATCTGGTGCTGAATCCATGAGTTTGGAAAGCAAGTGCTCCTCTCCTGGCTACCTCCACCCTGGAGCTGCTCTGGGGATGAAGGTCTTTGCCCAGGCTGTTTGAGCATTTCCCAGAAGATGCTGCTGCTGTTCACATCCCCTGCTCCTTCCAGATGAGAGTCATTCCCAAAATGACACAAGTCTCAGATTTCCCACTGCTTGGGCCATAAAAGCAACCATTTTTCCCAAACCAATGACTTACTCCAGGGATAGAGACCCCAAAACCTTGCTGCATCCACTGGGGTCACTCACAGTGGTGGTGGCTTCAGATGTCCCTCTCCAGGAGGACATGCTGATGCCACCAGCCCAGATGCCAGCAGGAGGAAGACCAAGGTGCCCAGAGACTGCCCAGAATCCCAAGTGATACCATTGTAGATGTTTGGGGTCACCTTGTTCCACAGCCTGCACACGGAACACCTCAAAAGAGAGTCACTGGGAAGATGGCAACAGGCTCCATGAGCCATGTTGGAATCCAATGGCATCACCATGATGCTCTTCTTAGTAGAGACCCTGCCCTGGCACTGCTGCCTCCAGGTCTGCTCTCCTGAGGCCAGAAGGATGATGACTTCAGATTGACGGCATCACCCGCCCCTCTGGCATTCAGCAATGCCCAATGGAGGAGTGTTATGGAGCTCTTCCAGCACAGGTGGGGTTTCCATGGAAAAAAACACTTGGGCCGGGAAATGGAGTGGCGATGTGAGGTTCAGACGTTCTCCGCCCACAAGGAGATGTGAGGCTGGAAGCTGATGCCTGACTACTCGCATGCCTTTGCCTTGAGAGCTGTAGTGCTGCTATCCCAGTAGGAAAACCAAAATAAAGTTGTAGGATGTCCATTTGGAGCGTGCCTGGACAGCCCACTCCACCAGCTCCCAGCTCCTCCTGAGGGTAGCAGAGGTTGGGATCCACAGGGGGATACACCCATGAGCTGCGTGTGCAAAGACTTGACCCGCTGTTGGCTCTTCCAGAGCCTCCAGCAAAAATGCCAAGTTCCGCACCATCAGGAGAGACGGGGTAGGATGAGACAGTGTGATCCAACTGCTCCTCCACCTTCGAGGCAAAGGAAAAGAAGACAGCCACCCAACCAACCTGTGGTGGGTCCCAAGGAATCCAGTGAGACACTTAATGTCAGGAGGGGAGAGCTAGAATGATCCCAGGGAGGGTTCGGCTCCACCAGCACCAGAGATGAGAGCTCACCACAGTGAACACATCACTGCCCACCACAGGGAACCAGCACCTGGAGTGCTGGGCAACTGGATTTCTCCAGCCATAAACAACTTATGCAGTTTAATTACTTGGACATGGAATTTTTAAATCCAGTTTAAGGAATGTGGACTTTTCCAATACACAGATAAACCTTAGGGGGGAAAAAAGGATGTTAAGAAGCAATTTTGGGGAGAACAGCTGGCAAAAAGCAAGGCTACAGAAACTGGACCTCACAAGTACCATGAAGGAAGCTGACACTGAGAAGTTCTGAGCCCAGGCTGCTGCTGCCCAGCACTTCTGACCTCACAGAACAACCAGAGCCCATCACAGGGGGCTGGATCCAAGGAGAGGCAGAAATCCAGAGGGACCCCCAGGATCCCCATCCCTCCATTACAACATGCACATCTGGTCATTACTCTTCTCACTTAACTACTGCTCAGGGCACTCCATCAGTCTCACCCCATGCGCCCAGCTGGCTCAGCTGCAGCCAGAACCTTTCCCATGAGCTGCCCCAATATCCAGGCTTTTAATTTAAATGGGGATTTAATGCAAGGATAATCTCTTCCAGCAGTGGTGATTTATGTCTGGGGAGGGAGTGTGGCTGTGTCTGACAGGGTCAGTGGTCCAGGAACGTCTTCCACCACCTTCAAACATTCCTGAAACATTCCCAGTCATGCTGACCAGTCTTCTGCTTCCCAGGAGGTGCAAATATTTGGGCACTTTTTGGAACAGGAGGAGATAAAGGAGTGAGGATGGAGGATTTGGGGAGCAGATGCAAAGAGCTCATACCCAGATGTGCATTTCTATGATCAGCTGCCATGCAAGACCCACCTTTCCTGGGAAGTGTCACCCCAGCAGGAACACAGTGATGCTTATTGCCCCAACAGGATAGTTAAGATCCCAAGTTAAGCTGGGATCTAGTGTTGATGGAAATTGTTCCTTGCAATGCTTCTGGGTGAGCAGCAACTCCAGGGAGCAGGATGGGGCATCCCTCTCCAGCTATCCCCCCAGGATGTCTGGATCCTGCAATGGTGCCAATAGCAGCCACGACCATGTGGGCTCAATGCTGCATCTGAGGGATCTGCTGGAGCACCGGGAAAGGGCAAATCTCTCTTCCCAGGTGAGCAGCGCAGGGGTGACCACGCTCCCTGCAGAAACAGACCCTAAAAACCCACTTCTCGCCCCGAACTTGTTTCCATTCTTTCTACCTGTGTGAGGGGCAGTCCCCATGGGCCGGAAGAGCTGACAGCAGCACCGGGCACGAGGACACAGGTGCTCCGGGGACATGGGAACATGGATGCACGGGAAGATGAGTGCTCGTGGGGACACGGGTGCTCATAGCACGGCCTGAACGCGGCCGAGCCGAGGACTGGGGGAACACGACTCACACGGGTGTGTGGGAGCGAACCCACCCCGGCCGCAGCCGCACGGAGAGCTCGGCATCC
>VXAC01004272.1:39652-99653 GCA_013399225.1 Rhipidura dahli
CCATCCCCGCTGCCCGCGATGTCCCTCCGAGAACCGCCGGTATCGAGGGGAACGAACTTCCCCGAGAAGGAGTTTCCCTGGATGCGAACCCTGATTCCAGGAATGAGCCCGGGAGGGGAGCGAGGGTCCGCGGGAGGTGGCCGTGGCCGCGCACTTACCACCTTGCTCAGCTCCATGGCGGGGGCGGCGGGGGCTCGGCCGGGGCTCGGCCGGCTGCGGGCTCAGCGCGGCGCGGCGGCGGCGCCCATGGCGGCGGCCCCNCCGCACGAACCCTTGCCCCACTGCCAGATCTGCTGCCCCATCCTTGGCCTCCCGCCCCATCCCCTGCCTCATCCCTTGTACCACCTGCACCCTCCTGTTCCATCCCCTGCCCCACCGCCTGACGCTCTACTCCACTGCCAGACCCCTCTCTTACTCCCTGTCAGAGTCCGTACCCCTGTGTCTGTCCCCTGGTCTATTCCCTGTCAGCCCCCCTACTCTATCCCCTGCCCCACCTCCTGCCCCATCTCTTTGCCCCGGAGGTGAAGCTGCAACGGTGGATCTGTCTGGGATCTGCCCAGGGTTCCCTTGTTCCAGAGCCCACTCGGCTGCTGGCGTCTTGGTTCCAACAACAAAAGCAATTAAACCAGTTCGGTAACAAGCCCCTGACCCGAGCCCACCCCACAGGCGGGCACGGTTCGCTGATTGCCACGACCACCCTGCCGAGGGACAGGAAAGCATCCAGGCAGGAGGATTTGGGTTTTTCCCAGCTCCTCCTGTGCTCAAGGAACATTTTCCGATTGGAGGCACAAAAGAAACCCAAACAATTCTATCACTCAGTGAATCTCCTAAAAGCAATCCCAAAGCATTGCCCGGGCCCTTGGTTTGCTGGTGGAGGAGATGCTTCAGAGCCCGAAGAACAAAGTGCTGCTGCAGGGCCAGCCCAGCCAACACACTAATCCCTCGGGATTACTGCAGTCTAGTCACAGCTCAGCCACTTACTCTGGGATGGTGACTTGGCCTCTCTTAATGAGATAACAGGATCCCACATCCCCAAGGGGACAGAGCACTGCCCCCCCTGCACTCTCCCAACATCCAGCTCCATAACTACCCAGTTCATCTCAGCCTTGGGGGAGCTTTTAGGGCCAAGACCAGGCGGTGTTTTCCTCAGGTGACCGTTAAAGCCCCTGTGAGATCCCTGGGACGGACAGACAGATGGATGGAGCACTGCTCAACAGCACTGCTTGTCTCAAAGCACACAGCTCACAGGTTTTGTGCTGGACTAAATGTGTTTTGCTGGACCAGATGGTTTCAAGCAGCAGCCAAATTCCTTCGGGAACAGAGTCTGGATCCTGCTCTGAGCCTGGGAATGAGCACAGGTCAGTGCTCTGCAATCAGGACAGGCCCCTGTTGGGGGTACCTGCTCCTGTCACAGGTGCCATCATGGGGCCAGGTTTTCCCCCCAGTGAAGCCCCTCAGTGTGCGACTCCCAGCCATGTTCTCAACATGAAATGAAAAGTGAGAGCTTGGATCCTTGCTGTGCAGCCCACCCCCAGCCTAGTGTTCCCCCCAGCTTAAAGGGATCTTGGAATGAATTAATTCCCCCTTAGCTGGGTTTAGCATCGCTCTGAACTCAATGCCACGACTGCTGCTGCCTGCTGCCCCAGGATATCCTGGAAGTGCAGTCCAAAATTTCCAGGACACCATCTCTGGAGTCACCAAGAAGCCAAGCCACAGCTTCTGGAGGCCACAGTGCTGCAATTAGCACTTGGTCATCAAGTATTAATGGCTCATTTGCATGAAGAGACCTTAAGGCAGGTATGCAAAGAGCACAGCCAAAGCCAAAGAGCATCTGGACTAAACCAAGTCCCTCCCACGTGCACCGGATGCATTCTCTACAATGCCCCCTGCATGGAAAATAGCCTCTAAAATAATAAGCAGAATACATCCATTTTTTCATAGTTACTGGTGCCATGCTGTAATGCTACTGGAACCCGCGTGCAGCCATGCCAGACTGCCCACCCCCACTCACAGGCTTTGTGCTCCCAGCATCCCTCCTCAATCCCCCAAATTAAAATCAGCTCATCATCATTAACCTTGTTTTTCCAAATCAAGCTTTCAGACCAGCTCCCCCCTGAACAAAATGCTCAGCTCAGGGGGAAGGTGGTTATAGCTGCTATCCAGGGTCTCCTGCAGAGGCAGGACATCCGAGTACCCAAGGCCACTGTGTGTATTCCTTATGGCTGAACTGCTCCAGCTGGCAAAGCCCAGAGTTTGGACACCACCAGGAAGCACTTGGGGCAAAGGCAGAGAGCTCCAAATCCACCTGGCTTCACAGCATGGAGGGAGCTTCAGCCAGGGGGCAAAACTAAGAGCCAAGGCAGCTCGAGGAGAAAATCTGGAAATTAACTTAAAAGCAATTCTGGGAGGCTCCTCAGAGAAAAGGAAACACCAATTCCAGAGAGGCCAGGAGAGCTGCAAGCACCAAGCAGTAGCAACAGCACCCAACCATTCCAGGGCTCAAGAAAGGCCAGTGCAGCCTATGGGGACAAATCCCACCACTTCAGGGATCCACTGAGGTGGAAGGAATTTCATGCTCTTCCCAGGGGAGTTCCGTGCTGTGGTTCACTGCATCACTGTGAGGACACAAGGGTGAAGAGGCATTCCTGGCCCACCCTGCTTGCTCAGGGGCCCCGTGAAGAGCAGGGGATATACAGAGTATCCCAGTCAGATGTGCAAACCCACACGCTTCGTCTCAGGCTCCAGCAACCCCCTCCAGGGCTGCGTCCTATCTCAACAATTTGGGATGCGCTTGCAGAGGCCCTAGAAAGCCTCCAGGTGGGATGGAAGGAATTAGGAGGGAGGCACTGGTGGGGCTGCTGAACAACTGCAGGGCATCACAGGTACTGCCTCCCACTGGGGTAGGAAGGAGCCTTTCCCACAGGCAATAGGGAAGGCAAAGTGAGGGCTGCTTCCCCAGAGAACAAGGGAGAGGTAGGCTCCTTGTTTCACCCTGTCCCCTAAGGGCCTTCATTCATCATCCTCTGGTTTGATATGGAGAGTTAGAGATCTCTCCTCTCCCACTGGCTGTACTGAATCTCCTTGGGTGCTTCATTCCAAGTCCCTTTTCTCCACTCTGGAAGCACTCTCCGTCCTCCTGGCAGCTTCTAGGATGGTATGTGTGGTCCGGATCACGATACAAGAAACAGAAGAGACAATCAGCATCTTCCCCCACCTGCTGGAGGCTCTGCAAGCAGCTTTCAAACTCTATTTCAGCAATTGCCTCCCATTAAAGTGATGGGAATTAGGGTAAAATGTCTCAGCAAGTGTGGGCTTTTGTCATTGCAGCCCAGAGAGGCTCCTTGGAAATGCTCTCTAAGGCTTTGGCTTCTACTGCTTTTACATGTCTGATTTCTGTTGGAGCAAATCTCTGCCTGAGCTGATGCTCAGGGCAGGAGTGGGAAGCCTGGGCTAAGCTGCTCCAGAGAGCATTTTATGTGCCTCTCAAAGGTCTCCTTCCCTCTTTTTTCCTCTCCTTCTGGTAATTTTTACCAGGTCTAAAAATACTCTACTAAAAACCCTCTTCCCCTGCAGCCGCCTCCCTCCTGGATGACTAATAATATCTGTTGCTCCCTCTTGATCTCTCTCTATTTCCCAAGTCTTCCCCGGGGGGGAGGAACCAACCTGGAGCTGAGCTCTCAATCAACCCCTCATATTCAGACTCCTAAATTCATTTTCTTCAGAGAATGGTATTTTTTCCCAGCTCCTCCAGTGTAGGAGCAGTTTAAACCCAACTCTCCACCTCACCATAAACTAATCCTGCTCCACAGCTTACACCTGCCTAATGTTGCTGAAGCATTGCTCTGATATGGGAGCTCCAGGATCCTGGGATTTTCAGAGCTCTAGGTAGAACAGCAGGTTCACTGGGAAAACCACCAAGCACTTACAAAACAATTTATTGTCTGTTTTTCAAGTTTCAGTTCTTTCCAGCAGCTTTCCAGCCCTGGAGCAATCCCTTGGGGGATATGCTGAGGAGGCTGGGTTAGGCTGGGTTTGGTGTCTGGATTGTCCTTGGAGCTGGATGAGCAGCGCTGGCTGTGTGAGGAGCTTGCATTTTAGGAGCAGGGGGTGAATGCTGGGCACCAGCAGTGTTTGGGATAGTGGGACTTAGATGAAAAACCTACCTTGCTGTCACCACATTGGTGGCAATGGCTTTTTTCCCCACTGAACGGGATGTTAGAACACTGTAGCAGGGATCAGCTTTCCTGCACTGCTCCATGTCTTTCCAAAACAGAGCCAAGACCTGCACCAGGCACCTTCCCCACTGCCAGCACCACATCATGGATTAGTCAGGATACAGGGATGGAACAGCACTGGCAGGAGCTGGAAGTGTGATGAGTTTCTCTGGACTCAGACACTGCAATACAGCCAAATCCCTCAGGCCTGTGATTTTCCAAAGAGATTCATCAATGAGCAACCTTTGGAAAACCCTCATGCTAACATTGGTGATGTAAAAAATGTCCCCAAATGGTCACTGTCCTGGGGAACCAGCCACTTCCAGCCTCAACCCAGCACTGCATGGAGTCAGATTGAAAGGGTGTTTGGCTGCTCCAACACTTCTGAAAATCCTGCTGGCTGGCTAATGCCCAAATACCTTTGCAAATCTTGATTTAGGAAAAATATCCACTTGGGAGCAGTGCTTAAAAAGCTCAAGGCCATTTTCAAATCCTTGTAATGCTGCAGTTTCCTGGACATGTGAAAGTGAGAGGAAAAAGCAGATCAGGCTGAAGCAGGCACGGGGCCAGGGCTGGCGGCTGTGCCCAGGGCTGTGCCGGCACAGAGCGTGCAGGAGCAGGCAGGGGCAGCTCAGGGCTTATTTCAGCACCAAGCTCCCCCAGGTGCTCACCATGACTGGACCAGCATGGAAAGCAGCGAGGAGAGCAGCCCTTCCACATCACCCCGGGCAGTGGATCCATGAAGAGCTCCCAGGGCAGACCACGTGATCCCCATGGACAGAGGGGTGTGGGTTGCTGCCAGCCCCATGTGTGGGCAGGGAGCTGAACTCCATTATCGCTCCTGCCTTTACAGGAAGCCACTTGGTTGTGTTGTCAATATAGAGATTTTCTTTCAAAAAAAAAAAAAAAAAAGCAAAAGCTGGGTTCATGGTGCCATTATTGATCATTTGGTATTTTTAGCTCCTTGTTCAATCCAAGCCTGTTGGTGTTGCAACCACACAGCTCCGTGGAACATGGCTCATTGGGGCTGCTCCAAGGTGAGCAGGAGCTCAAAGAGCAGCAACACAATGCCAGCGGGATTAAAAATGCAAGAGGGAAAGAGAAAGGTGGGATAAGCAGCATCGTCTCCCCTCGCTGCTTCCAACTCCTGCCAATGTTGCAAGGAGGCAGGTAGATACTCCCATCCAAACCAGGGGCAGATGAAACTCCTGTTTCCTACCTGGTGTGGAGGGTTGGGAACCCATAGAAAGGGTGAGACTGAGCTGAGTGGTGCCATCGATGGGCTGGAAGGAGGGGAGGACATCCAGAAGGAGCTAGACAGGCTGAAGCCTCATGAGGTTCAGCCAGGCCAAGGGCAAGATCATGGACCCGGGACAGGGCAAGCCCTAGTGCCAGCAGAGACTAGGGAGGTCTGTGGGGACCCTAGAGGTCTGTGAGGATAAACACTCTCAGCATCTCTCTCCATCCAGGGGCCATTTACCCCCACCAATGGCCCCCAACTTTGTCCTCTCTTTTCCACTTGCAGCCCCTCCGTATCCTGGATCCACTGATTCCATAGTGATTCAGTGTATTCCACCATCACTGACTTCATAGATGGTGGATGGATGGAGGGATGGACGGGTGGATGGATGGATGGATGGATGGATGGATGGATGGATGGAGGGATGTATGTATGTATGGATGGATGGATGGATGGATGGAGGGATGGACAGATGAATGGACAGAGGGAGGGATGGATGGAGGGATGGACGGACGGATGGATGGATGGATGGATGGAAGGAAGGATGGATGGAGGGATGGAGGGATGGAGGGATGGATGGAGGGATGGAGGGATGGATGATGGAGATGACCCTGTGGAGGAGGACTGGGGGATTCTGGCGGGTGACAAATGGGACATGATCCAGCCATGTGTGCTGACAGCCCAAAAAGCTACGTGTCTTCTGAGATCCCCCTGGAGCTGCCTCCACCTCTGGGGTCCCAGCAGAGGACAGTGATGTTAAACTGAACAAGAGTGGGGTCAGGTTAGACATGGGGAAAAAATGCTGGACCATGAGGGAGGTGAGGGGCACAGGTAAATCATGGCAGTGGGATGTAAACCTGCACACTTAACCTTTATGTGACAACTTGCTCATCATTGCAGATGTCTCCTGGGTCCCCTGTGGCCCCATCCTTACATGCAGATTATCTGGAAACCCTCCTGGGAACCCCAGGCTGGCACTTCCTTTGCACACACACAATGCTTCCTTCTTGCCTCACGCTGACACCACCAAGATAAGCCAACGCCCAGAAGAAGGAAACAGGGTCAGCAAAGGAGACAACTGCACTGGGAACTGGCTCATCCTGCCATGTCTGACTCTCGCTGCTCCCTGGGCTCACAGGAACCAGAGTTCCAATGCCACCCAAGTGCAAGCCCCAAAGTTTACAGGAGTCAGTGTCCCCAGCAGCTCTCCCCACCCATGGAGACGTTTACTCCCAGCCATGAGTCCACTGACCCACCCATCAACAGGCCCCAACTTTGTCCTTTCTTCCCTACTTGCAGCCCTTCCATATCTGAATCAGTGTCACCAGTGACACAGAAGATGGCTGATAAATCATAGAATCCCAGAAGGATTCTGGGATTGGGTTGGAAGGGACCTTAAAGCTCATCTCAGTCCACCCCCTGCCAAGGGCAGGGACACCTTCCACTACCCCAGGTTGCTCCAAGCCCTGTCCAACCTGGCCTTGGACACTTCCAGGGATGGGGCAGCCACAGCTTCTCTGGGCAACCACCCTTGCAGGGAAGAATTCCTCCCTAACACCCAATCCAAACCTACTCTCTTTCAGTTTGAAACCATAAAACACATCTCACACTCATTTCCTTTTAAAGTTGCCAAGTTCTGCCCTGGAGACTTCATAAATGGGGAGTTGAGGCTTCACGTGAAACACAGTGCCAAAACACATTCAGTGTTTGCTCTCGGGTGCCTTCCTCCCTCTCCCAAAGCATAGTGAGGCCCTCGTGAACCTCCAAACATTTGCCTTAGGTGATCCTTCAACTGCCCCCTCAGAGGAATCAGTTTAATTGTCTGCTTTTGTTTGTCCTTTGAAATGAGGCAGCACAGCCTGGCAACACCACTGCCACATGTGATGCTCAGCTCAGTGCCAAGCCCGAGCCCGTAACCACCCCCCAGAACCTTTCCAAACCTTCTCCTGAGCTTTATGTCCATGTGAACCTGGACAGAGAAGCAGGGGGTTGTGTGGGTGCTCCAGTACAGGCACACATACCTCAGCACAAGTCTTTAATATGAACAGTTTTGTTGCAACCACATAGCAAAGGGGGAACAAACTTGCCTGAAGTGAAACCACTGGATGCAATAGGTTGGGAAATGCTACAGCACGTGTTTTCCCTCCACCAGACCACATCCCGTGAGGCCAGCCCCTGCCTGCAGCCCCCTCAGCAGTGCTGCGGCTGTAGGAGGATGCGGATGCTGCGCCCGCCTCTGGCTAAAGGGCAGCAGCCGAGGTATTTATAGGAAATATGCAACATACTTCCAGCATGGGGACAGTTCCCAGCCCTGAGCTTGTTCATATTTAAGTGCTGTGTGGTTGCAGGGAGAGGTCAGAGCAGAGCGGGCGATGCTGGCTCACAGCAATGCTGCCTCCTCCCAGTGCTCCCACAGGCTTGGCTGCTTGCTTTGGCCCCAGAGGCCACTTCCCAGCTCTCTCCCCCGACCCTGGCTACTGAGACCCCGTCCACCTCCCTGTGTCCCAAACAGCTGCTTCCCAAAAGGGCTGTGAAGCTGTGGGCTCCAAAGAGCTGTGGCTTTGCAGAGGGGCCAAGGGCTGGTCTCCCTCCCAGCAGACCCAGTGGGATCCAGGTGCCCAGTTCAGTCCAAGGGGAAAATGTTGGAGCAAATATGTGTCCAAATGACAGCTAAAAATGACATGGTAAATTCCCTGCCTGGCATCCCCTCATATACACCAGTGCCAGGATGAAACCCCGTGGGTGAACCCCGAGGGCTGAAGCCCCTCTCCTCTGAAGCCAGGCTGGGATACTTTGGGGTGTTCACCTGGAGAAGAAAAGGCTCATGGGAGACCTTAGAGCCCTTCCGATGCCTAAAGGGGCTCCAAGAGAGCTAGAGAATGACTGGACAAGGGCCTGGAGTGACAGGACAAGGAAGAATGGCTTCCCACTGCCAGAGGGTGGGGATGGATGGGATATTGGGAAGAAATTCTTCCCTGTGAGTGTGGTGAGGCCCTGGCACAGGTTGCCCAGGGAAGCTGTGTCTGCCCCATCCCTGGAAGAGTCCAAGGCCTGGGTGGATAGAGCTTAGAGCAACCTGGCATAGTGGAAGGTGTCTCTGCCTGTGGCAAGGAATTGGAGTGAGATGGTCTTTAAGGTTCCTTTCAGTCCAAACCATTCCAGGATTCTCTGCCATATGACTTCAAGCTTTGCTTGTGCTCTTTTAACAGTCCCTGCTCCCACATCCAACACCTCTCCAGTGCCTGTGGCTGCTCCTCTCACAGGTGATGGTCCCACAACAGCCCCATAACTTTGCCTGGCTGGGAGCACCTGGCACGCTACCTGCTCCTTGTGTGTGGGAAAGGCCTGGGGAGGTGGCAGCAGGGATCTCTGCTGGAGCACGGATCTCTGCTGCGACCAGGACAGAGCCCAAGGTGGAAAAAAACCCGGCATATAAAGGAAACTGCGTTTCATGTGTTATTGCTGCCTGTCTGAGGTGATCGAGGAGGGAATAGCAGGCATGATTCCATGCAAAAGGCTGCAAAATCCCTTCCCGAGATATAAATATTTGGTTTCCTCATCTTCCTTGTGTGGAAATAAACACCACTGGCTGGAATGTTGCCAGCATACCCTTGGGCTCACGCAGCCCAAGGAGAAGGGTTGCGCTGTCTTGCTCCGGCCAGCCCCAGCACTGAGGCTGGAGGGGCGCTAAGGGCATGAAACCCAGCTCTGGGTGTGGAAAACATGCCTGTGCCTCCTGGAAGTATTGGGAAAATGGATGGGAGGCACTTGGAATAAGCACAGACTGTAAGAAGCAGCTCCATTGAGAGCCTCTCTGGCAGCAGGGGATGAGAGCCACTGGTTCCCCATGGCATGGGGGGCATTCCCCACGTAATTCCACAGTGGAATGGGCTGGGCGTGGAGCGCTGTGCCTGCCACTCTGTTCCCTGCCTCCTCTGGCCCTGTGAGCAGGATGACACATCTTCCACAGCAGGACAAAGGCGTGAAGAGGGGCACCTGAAGGGCTCTGCACCCCAGGGATACCCCTGCTGGAGTTCATCAGGGCAGAGGGAAGGGCAGCCCCAGGATTTCCATGTTGTTCCAGGAAAACAGGGGGTTTAATGTGGGAGGGAAATCTCTGCTCTTGAATGCAAATCACAGCGTGGGGAGCACACAAAATACCATCGACGCTGGCAGAGGGGCACATGGGACACCCAAACATGAGGAATTGGCTCTGAGAGACAATAAACACACCCAATTTCCTTCTTTTCCAGCAATTCAGCAGCCATCAGCCACTGCCGGACCAGGCCAGCCCAGCACAGGGTACCCTGGTCATCACAGCCCCTGCCCCACTCCCCCACCCCATCCCCAGCACATCCTCCTGCTGGGGACATGTTGTGCTGAGAGGTGACAGGGTTGGGTGGAATGACACAGGGACAATGCTCCTGGGACACAAAAGCCACGGGAATCAGAGTGGCCTTAGAGAAGATGATGGATGGCTAAGTCAGGCACCACCAGCCCAGGGACCGTGGGAGCTGCACCCAGCACTTCTGCAGAGAAAATCCTCCATGTTCCGATGACATTCAGGGAATCAAGACTTTTTTGGTTGTTGTTTTTGGGTGGGGTTTTTTGGTTGTTTTTACATTTTTTTTTATAAATAAATAAAAATGAGCTAGAAATCTGCTGTATGATATTATCAGAAACAACCCAGAGAGCCCTGAGCACCGCCCAACCACAACGGCCAGTCCCTCTGCTGTACCCTGGTGAGGCATTTCCAAATGTTGCTTCCTTCTGGAAGAACATATTGAACCCAAACACAGGACCAGGAACACCTGCAGGGAAGAAGCAAACATCCAGGTCCTGAAACGGGCTATGGGACCAGCTGGGTATTGCTGTGGAAGGAGCTGAGCACCATCCTCCAGGGCTGGGAAAGATGGAAATACCCATGGGAAGAAGAAGCAGAAGACCTCACCATGGCTACACACCCTGTTCATGAGATGCTTGCTATTTCCCCAAGTAGAAATCACAGCACTTCCTGCTGCAGCTGGAAAGAAAGAATCCCTTGGAGGTGCTGGGACTGGGTACCCAAAATTTGCTTACTATCCAAAGAAAGGGCCTGACAGACTTCACCCCTCTGACAGGAATCCATAGTTCTTAGCATTCCCACAATGTGAAAAATATCTTTTCCCTGCTGATGGGGATGAGAAGTTGGATTGCAACTGCTCCCAGAGTTAGTGAATGCAGCAGAAAGGGAGTAAAAGGGTTAAAATGATTAAAGATCTAACAGGGACACTGGCTAATTGTCATTTCCATGTGACAGCTGATTCGAAGAAAGATTGGTTCAGATTTGATCTCAGATTTATTTTTCCCTGGCATGTCCCTTTCCCAGCTCACAGAAATGCTGATGCACACACATGGCACCCTGGAGGCTGACAGACAAGGGACAGCAGGGACCCAAAGTGGTTCTGTGCTAAAAGAACTCTCAGAGGGGAGATTGCAGCTAGGGTATGCCCCACAATGGTATCCAAATAAGGGATTAATGGAAAAGTCTTGAGGTGACACAGTTAATTATGCCCTGCTCCTAAGGGAGAGAGGATGTGTTGCTGTGGATGCTGTGCCAGGGCAGCTCTGACCACATGCCCCTGCCCTAGCATAGCACCATAGCCAAAATCCCAGATAATAATGGGTGGGAAACCACGGGTTTTGTCCAACAATTTCTCCTCTTTCCTTTGGTCTGGTTTATTCACATCTGTGCTGCTGCCAAAGTTTTTCTTCCCTACCTGTAGGCAGAAATTGCTGGATATTTAGTCTGAGCTCTTTGCTCACCACTCAGAAGCTTCGGCAGGTACCATCCCCCAGACATTACTAATTCCTCAGGGACTTCTCCTGCCAAACCAGCCATGTTGAGGGGTGAAATCTGGGGGTTACAGAAAACAGACCTCATTCCCTGGGAAAATCAGCCCAAGGAGGCTCAGTGGCTGATGTGAGGGCACTGGAAATAAGGCAAAGGAGAAAGAAGACCCAATGTGAAGGGAAAAAAAGCGTATGGTTCCCAGCTCTGTGCCTGTGGCAATGGGATTCTTCAAATTTGGACATTTCACCTAAAAAAATAAAATAAAAAGGAATGCAGGAGTGGAGCGCAGCCCTATTTCTGGCTGCGACTCCTCCCTGTGTGCTTGGCCTCCCAGACGACTCAGAAATTCAAGGCACTTCTTCCCAAGCTATAAAAAGAGCTGGAGTGGGACTGCAAGAGTCAGGAAGACAAACAAGGGAGCAGTTTGCTCTCCTGTTGATGACATGGGTGAAGCCAGGAGAGGGTCTTGCTCAACCCACCTTTTGAGGTGCCCCCAATGAAGGAGAGTTATGGGGCACAACAAAAATTCCAGGCTGGATCCCACCCACCAAAATGTTGTCTGTGCCGTATCCCAAGGCACCCCACCATCTCCCACCCCTCCTGTGTGAGGAGAAGGTCCAGGACTGGTCCCATCTATCACCCCAACACAACTCTGGGTTCCCTGTGCTTGGGGAGGGTCACAGTTATCATGGTGATCAGGGACAGGGCATGGAGTGTCCCCCGGGACCACAGGGTGACAGGAGCTCCACCAAAATGCAGCTCCCCTTTCCCCAGGCTGCCAAAAGGGTTAACAGCCTCACCTGACACCTGCTCCATGAATACCAGCAGGATAGGATGGACTGTGTGAGTTCCAGGTGACCATAAGCTTCAGCAAATTCAGGAATACCCACCTTTGCCCTCTCAGGACAAGTATTTACCTCTGCAGAAGCAGCCAAACCTTGCAGACTGTTGGAACATTTCATTCCCATTTATGAAGTGCAGAAAACACTTCCTGGCTGGAAAAATACCACTAGGTCACTGACTAGGAATGGCACCACCAGGAGACATGAGTTTTTCAGTGGCTTTACTGACTTAGTGCAGAAGAATCATCTCTTCTGGGGGAGCCACTCCCAGCCTACACTGACTTCTTCAACACCCCGAAAGTGAAGTCTTCCTCTGCCACCACTTCAGCATTCCCTTAAGACCTCAGGAAATATCTTCACACCACTAACTGGCGCTGTGGGACTTTTCTCCTGAGCAGTTCCAAGGGTTGTAGAGCTGGACTGGGTGGTCCATATGGAGCAACCTGAAGTTGGCACGCTTGGTAACCACGGTTGAGGAGGAGAGGGACAACAGGTGGGACAAGAGGGCATCGCTTCAAGCTGAACCAGGTGAGGTTCAGGTTGGACACCAGAAGGAATTTCTTCATGGAAAGCATTGTCCAGCATTGGAAAGGGCTTCCCTGAGAGGTGGTGGAGTCCCCATCCCTTGAGGTGTCCAAGGAATGACTGGACATGTCACTCAGAGCTCTGGGCTGGGTGACAAGGTGGGAATCAGTCACCAGGCTGGACTCCATGACCTTAGAGGTGTCTCCCAATCCAAATGATTCTGTGATGCCCATGGATCAGCAAGGTGAGGGCCAGCACCGGTGTGACCTGCTTCCAAGCCCACGGAGATGCCAGACTACCGATCCATGTTTTATTCAGTGGGATGCAGAAGTTGCATTTAGCTCATTTAGAGACGAGATGCAGAGGTTGCATTTAGACCTGGGTGAACTGTGACTTCATCAGGATCAAGTTGGGGATCTGAGGGTCACATCTGGCTTGTGCAGAAGATGCCAGCTGCTCTTTTCAACAGTTCAACAGAGCCCTCCTGTGCTCAGGTGCCTCACCCTGGAGAAAGATGTCCCTGCCCATGGCAGGGGATTGGGACTAGATGATCTTTAAAGGTCCTCCAGCCTAACTCAAATATTTTAAAAGTCTCTTAGCACATGGAGCTGCCTTTTGTAACTGAGGAATCTCAATCCCTTCTTTGCTGGGATACTTCTCCAGCTTTCCAAGCCTCACACCAATGGAGAGCATGTCCTGAAGGTTGGTTGTGGCTGTGGTTGGTGCTGTGTGATGAAGATGGGCTAAGCTCTGTAGCTGCTGCAGAATCGGACCCTGGCCATTGCTTCCAACAACATCTTCAGGCCAACACAGGGTATCAGTCTTCACCGTGGGCTTGGCTGGGTATGTCTATCAGCTTTGTCCTGGAGTCTGTGCCCTCCCTCCACAGTGCTCAGCACTCACTCACTGATCTCTTCCTGTCCCTTGGTCGTGTCGGTTTGGTGCTCCAACAAGAAGGTGCCTACCAATGCAGAAAGTACCAGTCCAGTGGCTGGCAACACTGTGGACTGAGGAATTGGGCAGCTCTAGAGGTGCTCTAGCTTTACTCAGCTCACAGGGAGGTTGCCAGGCTGGTTTGATGGTTTGGCCATGAAACTCAGGTTCAGGGGGAACTGGGGTTGACCAAATGTGCCACACTTGAGTCTTGAGGTGAAGAAGACCCTTTGTTGCCTGGCAGTGGAGCAAACTAACAAAACGCTGCTGAGCTGTGGCTACTTTATTCCAAGACTTCCATAATTTTAGATGCTATTTTTATCTAGTCTGACTGGTAGCCAGCTTTATGTGATGACAAGGAACCCCAGTTTAACACCATCAGCCTGTGCCCTTCCTTGGTGGGTGTTTGGTCCTGTTGTGCAAAGTGCTCACCGTGCAGGAAAGAGGAAACTTCCATCAGAGAATTGATCCTTTGGGAGAAGTGGCTTCTCTTGACAGGGCCAGGTTGGAGACTTGCTGCTTATTGTTACCATTTGTCTCTTTTATTGGAATAAAAGATGGATGTGAGCAGCTCAGCGTTCTCAAGAGAGCCCGTGGCATCAGGTTTTATTTGAATTAGCAGATACTAGTTGGAAAATAGTTTTTTCCATTCGTTACACTCACATGGAAGTGAACAAGAATACAGGGTTTTGTAAGTGCAAATTGTGTTGCACGGTGCTTGTGCCAGAACCTCAGGGATACCCAGGAATTGTCCCTTCTCCTTCTGAGAGCCCAGAAAACAGGGGATGACATCAGTGGGGAAACCTCAGCAGTCATGGCCCACTGGGACTCTCTAAAGAGCACAAGGAAAGCTTGAACTCCCATAGCACAGAATACCGGACTGATTTGAGTTGGAAGGGACCTTAAAGATCACCTAGTTCTACCCACTGCCATGGGCAGGGACACCTTCCACTAGAAGGAAGACCAGGGTGCTCCAAGACCCATGCAACCTGGTCTTGGCCACTTCTAGGGATGGGGCAGACATAGCTTCTCTGGGCAACCTGTACCAGGGCCTCACCACCCTCACAGCCAGGAATTCTTCCCAGCATCCCATTATCTATCCACTCTGTCAATCTGAAGCCATTACCCCTTGTCCTGTCACTCCAGGCCCTTGTCCCAAGTCCCTCTCCAGCTCTCCTGGAGCCCCTTTAGGCACTGGAGAAGCTCTAAGGTCTCCCCAGAGCCTTCTCTTCTCCAGGTGAACACCCTCAGGTATCTCAGCCTGGCTCCAGAGCAGAGGGGCTCTAGGCCCCAGACCTTTCTTGGCCTCCTCTGGACTCACTCCAACAGCTCCACTTCGATTCCTGGACGTGTCCGAGGCCAGGCTGGACAGTGCTTGGAGCAACCTGGTTGAGTGGAAGGTGTCCCTGCTCATGGCAGGGGGTGGAACAAGCTGAGCTTTAAAGGTGCCTTCTGACCCAACCCCCTCAGTGAGTCCATAATAAACTATTCAGTGTCTGTGTATGCCTTTGAGAAAATAATTCACCTTACTCCTGTGGACTGGGATCATTTACCCTGCCCCATGATTAGCCCGGAACAGCACACAATGTATAATTAAGTCCAGCCGTGGGCTGGACTCGCACATCCGGGCTAAAACACCGGCTGTGCTGCCTGTTTCTGCTGTCACCCAGGGAACAGGCTGTCCCCAGGAAGTTTTTTTTATTTGGTGACTGTGCAAAATAAATCAGCCAAGCTGGTAGCAGGGATGAGGGCCAGGATCCAGCACTTCCTCCAGCCCTCATGCTTCTGTATGACCCCTGGCTGCCAACCCTTTGTCCCTGGTTCAGAGCAGCAGGTGATGGGATGAGGATGGGCACAGAATCCGGGTGCTGGGGCTCGTGCTGCAGTGCCATGTGCTGGATGGTGCTGGAGCAGGTGATGCTCATCCTGGCCCCATCCATGTCGCATACGTGGGATGATGCAATGGGCTGCAACAGGCACCTTCTCCCCATCCTTGGACTCTCAAGTCTTCCGGACATAATTGGCCCTTCTGCAGCTCCAGCCCCCGTCCAGAGGTTTTTCTTCTGGGAGAGCAAAGCTGGGATGAGTCACCCCCTCCCCATGGCAGGTGCCCACATCCTATATGCCCTTCCCCATTGTTTTCCCTGGACTCAGGTCATGGCCAGTGGCAACAGAGGGGACCGCACTCAGTCCAGAGATCTCTGATAAAAAAATGAGTAAAAACCCTGCCTTCCTGGCTGTTTCTCCTCAGCTCTGCAGATGGATGGAGTTAAACTGGATAAGAGCCCCCCTGCACCCCACCATCCTCAGTGGGGAAGTACATACTGAACGAGAGGCAAAGGGGTTTCTGGGGCAGCAACATCCCCCAGTATCCCTGTCTTCCCACTTGGCCTCTGGTGTAATTCAGGGCAAGGTTCCCTCTTGTCACTTAGTGGTCCGAAACCATCATGTTTTCCCAGCTGCAGAAGCTCCTGTACTCAGTGGCAGTACTTTCAGCACCAAATCTATTCATCCTCCTGAGGCTCAGCTGCTTCTGGAGTCCATCCCCACATTAAAAAACTCAGATATTTCTGCATCTAAAATAGATATTTCTATATCTAAAAAAACCTCCTAAACTCCTCCATCCCTGCGTGCACTAATGAGAAAAGCAGCCCCATATCTGGTACAAGACAAACTATTTTCTTTCCCTGGGGATGGAAATAAGTTTCTAAGACGGACTTGCTGAAAAGAGATGAGATGACTCATTACTTCACTGCTAAAACTGCATTCAATCCCCAGCACCTCTACTTCCCAGTAAAAGCCAGGAGACTGAAAACACGGGGGTTCACACAGCACAAAACCCAGGAGCTCCTTTTCCTGGAGATGAAAGGGCCATGAATTAATCCCCTGTATCACCTACTCCCCCAGGTTGGGCTCAGCTGCCTTGAGCCCTGGCTCTCCACAGCCAGGAGCTATTTTTTCCTGTTCTTGCTAGTGTCAATATGTTTCTTTAAATATCTTTTCGGAGAGGCTGTATATATATAGCCCCACTCCGGTGCTTTGAAAGGAGCCTCATTTCCTGTGTAAGAACTGAAGTTCTTGGCAAAGCTGCCGGTGGCTGCAGCATCTGAACCACAAAAATTGTTTTTTTCAGTAGTAAAATGGTATTTCCTCTGCGACTGTGAGTCGGACCAAGCTGGGTCTGGTCTGAAACCAGCTGTGCTGCTGCATCTGGGATATACAGATTCACAATTATAAAAATGATGGGAGAAAAGGATTAATTGCATTAATGGGGCTGCGACGGTGCCCAGAGGTGGCACAGCCCATGGCAGGGGCTGGATGAGCACAAAGCAGCTTTTAACCAGCATTTGACTGGGAAAAAGTTTGGTTCACACATCAAAAGGATTTATTAACTGATACTGGGGGAGAAAAAAAATCCATTTCATTTGCACCTGATACTTTTTCTCCTTTTGCACCATCTCTCTGCACCTGGTTTTGGAGAAGGCTCCTCCAGCAGCAAGGCAGAAAGCAAAACACCTTTGCAGCCCCTGAGAGATGGCTCGTGGACACTTGGGACCTTGAAACCTTCCTGAGGAGGTGTGGCCTCAGCTACATTCAGATTTCTGCACCTCCTGACATGAAAATGCCACACCTTCTCACTGGGAAACCCTTAGCAGGAGGGTCTGACAGCCCTGGCACCACCTTGGGGACTCTGACAGCAGTAGTGGAGATGAAGCCAGGTCAGCAATCACCTTCTGCTGCAAATATGTCTTTCCAGGGTAATTTCTGAGTCATAAATTGCTTTTATTGCTGCGCACAGTGCTAAGGAGCCAGTGTGTAAATGCGCCAGAGGTAGTGGCAGCTGTGGGCAGCCCAAGTGATCTCTGTTTCCCTTTGCTACCCCATGACTTTCCCAGAAAAAAATTGCAGCCAAAGAACCTAACATGCAAGTTTTTAAATTTTTCTGCAGGAATTTTAAAGATGTGTCTCTTCTCAACCCTCACCCTTGTCAGGATGGACCACCCTTGGAATCGTCCCTTTGGCACAGGAACCATGCTGGGCATGCAGCCACATCTGCTGGCATAAAGCCCCAGCACCCATGAGCTCTGGGGAACAAACATGAAATCTCTGTAGCTCCTCCACAGCCCCAGGCACTGCCTCCACCTCATGTCCTCATCCCTGGGACACAGCACCGGCTCAGGACAGGGCAGCCTGCAGCGGTGTGGGACATGATGGCTCATGATGGAGCACAGCTGGGCACTGGCGCAGTGCTCAGGATGGGAGACACAAGAGAGTTATTTGGTGAGTGTGTGGCTCAGGAGATGACAACATGCCACCACAACATGCTGCTTCCCTTCCACCAAAACCCACAGGGCAGGGACAAGGACTGAAGCTCAGGGCACATCCTGCTGCAACTTCAAGGGAACTTCCCCCAGTGTTGATGTCCGAGCATTTTTGCCCCTCTCCAGTGATGGGTTTACAAAAAGAAGGAATGGGTTGGTGCAGGAAGGCTGAGCTGTGTCAGGAAGGAGATCCTTCCACACTTCCAGCCTTCCAGGAGTCAGCTGCTGCTTTGCTTGGGAATGTCACACACCACCTCTGGGAGTCTGCAGTTGCACCTGCACTGATGCCCTGCTGGCCATATCCCTGCTGGAATGAAGGGAAATATCCCATGGCAGTCCAAAACATGAGTGAGGGAGCAGGAGAGCCTGGGACATCACCCCTGGAGCATCATCCCTGCCCCGCTGAAGTCCTGTGTCCTTCCAACTCTGTTTTCAACCTCAATGTTTTGGCTCATCCAATTGTTGAACGTCCAGTCTTTGCCAACCAGCCAAGCACAGAAGGAATTTCAGTCCTTGGCTCCATCATGGCACAAGGATGTCTGCTATGGACAATTACAGTGTGGAAAGAGGAAGAGGGAGGGAAAGAGGGGAGGTCCCAAGTACCAACCTAAACAAAGAAGACCTCTGCAGAGCTCCAGTACCAGGACATGCCCCTCAGTCCAACCAGGAGAACTTGGAAGGGATGCAAACATCAGACACCATATGAAATACAAACATTTATCTTAAATTATGGCAGGATTTCCACTTTTGGTGGTTTTTCTCCTCCCTTGGTGACCTTTGTTGTGCCCAAAGATTTGTGCTGAGGCTGAGGTGATGAGTGGTAGTCAATCACCACGTGAAACACCAGCAAAGGGGGAACATTTGCAACACTCATAGTCCCATAGCAGGGCTGCATCCAGCTCATCCCGATGGCAGCAGAACTGCAGAATTTGGTGTCCCTGTTGCTCAATTTCCCATGAAAACTATCAGCATTGACAAGAAAGGAAAAGAGGAGCCCTTGGCTGTGTCTAGTTTTCCCTGAGCTGCTCTTGCCCAGCAGGCAGCAAGGACAGCATGAAAGAAACACCGTGCCTGGGCATGTCCTCAGGTTTCCTACATCTGCATTCCCAGGAAAATCGAGACACTTGAACAACTGTAGGAGCAGAAGAGAGGTTACCAGGAAATTTATTCCTGTTTGTCTCCAAGCCAACAGATGGATGTTGTCAGGGCAGAGTCATTGTGCACTGTAATGACCATGGTGGAAGTGTCCCACTGCCATGGAACCTTCCCACCACCATGGAACCATTCCATCACCAGTTCACCACCACCACAGAAGTATCCCACCACCACTGGAGCATCCCACCACCAGACCTCCCCACTACTAGGGTGTCCCACCACCACGACCACTTCCACACTGAAGAAATTGGGTGCTGCCAACCCAACCAGGTGTTCCTCAGGCTCCCCAAAGGCCCATTTGGACATACTTTATGCCTGTTTGGTCTCTTTTAGCCTAAAATACACTTTGTGGTGCATGTACTGCTGCCCTGAGACAAGGAGATTTGGAGGGGAGGAGGGAAGGAGTCTGTACATGCTGAAACACAGGTAGAATTTTCATTTTAAAGCCATTTAACAGATGAAACTTCTCTTAAAAAAAATCACTTTCAAAAAGAGAAAAACCCCAAACCCACAAAGGTTCTCTAAGAAAAGCCTCAGAAAGAAGAAGTTGGACAAAAACTGGATGACCAAGACCTAAGGGGTGGCTGGCAAGTTCTCTAATCTGGAGAGAGAGAATTATGCAAAAAAAAAGGAGGGGGGAAATAAAAAAGTGAGTGAGAAAGGGAATTGCACAGAGGTGAAGCACAGAAAAAGGAAAAGCCAGGCAGGGCCATGCTGTGTCATTAGTCTGGAAATGAGGAAGATGAAATCCAGCTTGTAGGGATGTGGGGAGTGGGTGCTGCTCCACCACCCTCTCCACTCAGCCCCTCCCAGTAAACCGTGAGTGTCAGGGGGAGCCCGTGAGAGCTTCATGCATCCCGTGGGGCTGTTGCTGACACAAGGAGACAGCAGGTTCCAGGAGCAAACCCGTCCCTGTCCTACCTTTAGCACTATGAATAAATAACTGATGTCTGAGGTAACCTGAGTGGGAAGGTGAGCAGAGCTCTGCACATGATCCTGCATCCAACTTCACACCCTGGTGGGCTTTCTTCCCGCAAAACGCCCTCAGACCTAATCCGTGGTGTTTATTTCCATCCCTAAGCCGTCTCCCGTGTGTCATTGCCACTCTGGTCCCATCCAAGTCCACTCCCACTGGACCCACTTTTGCCCTGCTTCTGCCTCATTTTCCCTTCCTCTCTCACAGAAGGTCTGGACAGCTCTGCTTCACTGGTACTTGTCATCCCTGGACATGAAGCAGGGGTCAAGCTGTCCCCAGCTCCCTCTGCTGCCATCCCTCCCTCTTCACCCTCCCCATGCCTTGTCCAGGCATATCCCAAGCTGCTCCAAGCACATCCTTTCCCCAAATCACCAGCTTTTTCCACCAAAGCACCCCTGCTGCTCCTCCAGCTTGGCTGCCACCTTCTCTCCGTGCAGGACATCAGTCCATCACCTAAAACCTGAGTGAGCGGCCCCCTTCGGATACTCTGGATGCTGCTGAGGAGCAAACTCTGTCTGCTTTTCAACGTGTCGGTGCCTCTTTCCAGAAGCCACCCGCAGAGACAGACCTTGCCCCTTGCCCTGTCCACACCCGCTGTCCCTGAGGGACGTCAGAGCAGCACCCAGTGGGGTGACTGACTCCACTGGCCCAAGAGCGGGGACACAGGCTATGTGTGCCCAGGGTGGTTCCAAGGACAGGATGGCACTGTCCTGGGCAAGATGCCCGGCTGTGGCCGGGCGTGGAGACCCGGCAGCCCAGGCCAGCGGGCGAGCGTGCCCTGGCCCCACTGGTGGGGAGGCCAGGCTGAGCAGCTGGGCTGGGGCACCCTGGGTGCCACTGCACCCTGGTGTCCCCGGGCGTTCCTCCAGGGAACGCGCTCAGCCCCAGCCCCAGCCAGGGGGCCCGGGGGGTCCCCATCCCTGTCCTCCCATGAGGAACCAGGGCCCCGCTCCGTGGGTGGGGCCAGCTCGTCAATCCCCACCTCCCTGGCGCAGCCCCGCCCGCTGGCGCCAACCCAGGTCGACCGGGCCGGCCGCGCCCACCCAGCCAAGTTCAGCCCCTTGTGCCAACCCCTACCTGCTGGGCAATGGAGCTGTGTCCGCCCCGGCACAGCCCAGCCCCAGCTCACCTGGCTGCCCCCGCCCGCTCGGCCCCGCTGTGCCCCCTCCAGGTACCTGCCGGGCGTTCCCATCGCACCGCGCCCCAGCCTGGACCCGCCCCCTCCGCTGGCACCTTCCCTTCCTCGCCGTTCGCATCCCCCGCCCCGCCCTGTCCCGCCCGCACCTGGGCACGCTCGAAGCTTTCCCGCTCCGCTTCCAGGCCGCCGCCGCCCGCCCGCCGGCTCAGCACNCACCTTTACACCCGTAGCTCCGCCCACCGTCCCGGCTTCTCGCTCTCAATGGTTCCCGGCATCGCCACTGGGGAGGAGCGGCCGGGAGGCCCAGGCCCTATGCGGCAAATGCCAAGCTCATTGGTCCGGCTGGACGTCACTCAACGCCAGCTTCACGCCCCCAAGGGTCCCTTGCCCTCTGCCCCTCCTTTAGGGACCGCGCCCTTAGCACCGCCCAGCCAAGCGCTGTGGCCACGCCTTCGTGCTGCTGTTCCCTGCTGTAATTGGCCCACGGCCCTGCCGCTCACGCTTCGGTGCCCCGCCCCGCCCCTCACCGGAGCGGGGCGCGGCGCCTCCTGGCGGTGCCGGGGCTGCCGCTGATGCCGGGTCCGCGCGTGGGTCGGGCCGCGCCGGGAAATCCACTGGGCCTGGCGGCTCGGGCAGCCGCTGTCGAACGGCTCCGAGCCGCGGCTGAGCCATCCGTATCTTCAGGCCTCCGTCGTGCGTGTGGCCTGCGAGGCTGTGGCCCCTCAGCCGGGCCCAGAGTGTGACCACGGGGGTGACACGGCACCACTGCCCTCTCTTCTTGCTACCCGCCTCAGGCCTGGCCCGGCCCCTCTCGGGGCTGAGCCCCTTGTCAGGCTGTGCGTGACGCACCGGGTGGTTCGGGGCTCCCCAGCCCTGCCTCTGGGCCGGGGGTGGGGGCGCGGTTCCACCGTCTGTCAGCGTGAGCAGGACCCTGGCAGCCTGCCGGAGGCTTCTGTGGGGCTTTTCCTTTGTGGCATCCCGGCGGTGGGTGGGAGCTCTGGAGCGGGTGCTGCAGGCACAGCTGGCAGAGCCCAGCAAGAAGGGTGTAGCATTGGCAGAGGGGCAAAATGTGGTTACAGGTGTCTGAAAAAGAAGAGAAGAGAGGAGAGAGAAGGATTTTGCTTCCCCTGAGCAGCTGGACCATGCTTTGGCATAATCTGATCCAAGCCTGTGTCCGTGGTCCCGTCGCTCATGAGAGGTTTGTGTTGGGTTAGATGGGAAGGAGTTCTTGGCAGTAAGGGTGGTTGAAGCCATGGCACAGGTTGCCCAGAGCAGCTGTGGCTGCCCCATCCCTGGAAGTTATCCAGGCCGGATTGGATGAGGTTTGGAGCAACCTGATCTAATGGAAGGTGTGGTGGAAGGGGGTGGAACAGGATTGCTGGAAATGATACATCTAAAATTTTTAACGAACTTTTGTGAGGGGTTTTGTTCATCTTTGCCCAGAGGGAAGGGAATGAAAATTTCTTTTCAAGAGATCCTTCCCTGGGCAAGGCCTGATGAGCTTACCATCTCAGTGGACTGGGAGCTGCCAGAGGATGTGTTATGATCCAGTTTTAAGGTTCTTAGAAATACCTCTGCCCAAATTAAGGTGCAAACGAGACCATATGCCAGTGACAATAGGTAGGGTTTTATTTGATGGGAAATATGAGAGAGAGAAAGAGAGAGAGAGAGTGAAAGAAAGAAAGAAGTAGAAAATAGGTGGGGGGACAAAGAGTGACAGAGACAGAATAAAAGGAATATCACTGCTCCGTGGGTCCCACTGGTGCCCCGATGATCCTCTTCAGCAGGTTGTCCCGGTGGTGTAGGTCCCCTAGCAAACATAGAATCCCATGGGTTTATATGCTCAGGCTAGGTAGACATGTCCCCCTAGGGGAGTGGGGCAGCCTCTCACAATAGACTCTGGGTCTGTTGCATCCCTGCAGCCCTGTGGGGCTGAGCCTCTCCCGTGAACGTCCCATGGATGAGCCCTGTGGGGTTGGGGGTTCCACAGCTGGGCCAGTTTGTGCAATCAGAGGATGGGTGTTTATTGCCTCTCACCAGAGGTTACCCCATGCACCAAGACCTCCTCCTCCCCCTTGGTTGGGGGAGTCTGTGCAAACCTGGCTTCTGTGAGCTGTGCTCCCCCCACCCCAAACTCAGCAGGGGATAGTTGCAGCTGGTGGTTTTGGCCTTTTTTGGATGCACACCTTTCCCTCAGCCTGCGATGACTGAACAATGGGGTTTCCCGTTATCTAATCAGCAGTTTGACTTTCAGTTCAAAGTCCCACTCCTCAGGGAGACTTCTTCAGTTGTAGCTTGTTTATAATGAGCAAAACTTTATATCGATGTTTGAGGCAGGAACAATTTTCAGTCTCTGACAGGATGCACAAGAGATAAGTGACCATTAATGAACACCATTGCCCAAACATCCTTCCTGGTGTGTGTGTCAGAGACATCTGGTCTACGTAAAGATCATAAGAGAATGAAGAAAGAGGACCTGATTAGCATTGAAGGTGAAGGGTTCAATAACAAATAGGAAACCAAATACAAAGAACTGTGTAACTTGAGACCAGTAAACATTGAACTAATGAATTTCTCTGGGTTTTGACTGTATAAGTATGTGAAAAATCTAGGAAAAAGACACCTGTAATGGCATGATTTTCTTTGCACAACCCAGGCAGTGTGTGGATAAAATGATTTCTGTTGCACATCCTGGCCAGAACAGCATCCTGGCCAGAATAAAGTAATGCTTGAATTCTCTAACACTAAAAAAAAGTTGTTGGAGAGGTTTTGTTTTTTCCCACACTTTAGGTGATATGATCAGTTTTAATGTCTCTTCCAACCCAAGCCATTCTGGGATTCTCTCAATGTCGTGAATTGCTGACTCCTTTAATTTTGACCAGGAATATCACCCCATTCCAGAGGCAAATTTCTCACTTGGAACATTTTTGCAAAATTGTGAGAAATTACTTTTTTTGTGAAGAGACTGAAAACTGAATCCCCAGAGTGGGATTCAGGTTAGGGAGGAACTGTGCAAAGCACTTCTGGGGTGATGGGGCAATCTGGGAACAGCTGTTTAAGATGTGGGCTGTCAGGAGCTCTTGTGTAAGCAATTCTTCCAGCATCTCTCTCTTTTGTGGCTTATTTTTCAGCTGAAATAACTGCCACACCAGGGCCCTCCTGGAGCTGCCCAGCAGGGTATGTGACAGGCTGTTTGCATCATAGGCCTTCCCAGTCCCTGTGCACTGGATATCAAATTCCAGCTGATGGGAAATGGCCTGCACAGAGCAGCGAGGCAATTCCTCCCACTGTGGCTTGTCTCAACTGCCTGTCTGCATTCTTCTTAATGTAATTTCTGGAAACCTGCCTCCTGCCTTGGGGCTGCTCCCAGGGGAGGTTTAATGGGTTTGATTGATCCACTGTTGCAGCAAGGTGATTAATGATTGAAGAAATTACATCATTGCTGAATAGAGATGGAGGAAAGGAAGAGCAAAAGAGGGCACTGGACAAAGGACAGTGGTATCCTCGTGATCTGGACCTCTTCCACCCTCCACCTGGCTCAGCCTCTCCATCCTGCTTCTGGAGAGCATGGCAAGGGACTACGAGGCTGAGGCCTGATGTAGCTGCTCCCTCTTACTGAAGAGCAGAGTCACAGCCGTTTCTTCCCTGGCTAGGGCTCAGTGCCCACTCTGGGACCTGGGCAGGAGCAGAGGAAGATGCTTGGACGTGGGACAAAACAGGCTGTTTCTGCTGGCTGCTCCTGCCTCCTCCAGGAAGGGGCTGTAACAGGATGGAACTGGGATCCAACCCATTGGCTGCTGGTCAGATCACCCTGGGTGTCCCTGCTGGAGTGTGCTGTGGTGCTCTGCAGGGATTTGAGGGGCTCCTTTCCAGTGGGAAAGAGTGCCTTGTTTTCAGGTAGTTGAGAGGGGAAGGCACAGAGCTGTTCCTGTGGAGCATCTGTTTCTCTGCCTCAGGTTCCATGGGGGGATGATAGGGAAGGGCTAGAAGTGAGCAGGGTGGAGGTAGAACAGGTTGGGCATTGCTCTTACTCCCCAGCAGGTCCTTTCTGGGAGCCATGGCTGGGGTTCACCTGCTCCAGTGCTCTGTCCCGACTCCCATCCAAGAGACTGGACTGAAGGGTGATGGCAGAGCCCCTCATGGGGGTGTCTGGCCTGTGTAGGGACAGACGTTGTCTGGACATGTAGAGGACAATGAGTGCCCTCTCTTTTTTCCTGCTCAGCAGAGTGTGGTACCCATCAGTTGCTGCTCAGGTCAGGCAGGTCTCAGCTCCTCCTTCCCCTCTTGCAGGGCTCCATACAGCAGCTCCCTCTTCCTGCTCCATGCCCAGAGGCTCTTGTCCACAGGACCCTTAAAGGTGGTCTGCTCCCATTCTATCAGGACAGCCTTAACCCAAAGGGGAAAGACAAGTCGCAGGTGAGGGGCCAGAGGGGACTGCAGGGGCTGTGGGCCCTGCCTGGGGCTCAGGGATGATCTTTTCCCAGGGTCTGGGAGCTAGGGTCTCCTTTTCCAATCCCCTCCCTAGCCAGAGCTGGAGAGTCCCAGGGTGCTGCTGCAGCACTGATCACCCTCCCATGGCCTGGCCTGGGCTCAGGGAGAGCACAGATCCCCCTTGTTTCAGCAGGAAAACAGAATCACAGAGCTCCAACAGTCTTTCCTCTGTTATCCTGCTGGCTGTGCTGGAGTGGGTGGGCACAGAGCTCTGAGCTAAGATCCTGCTCTTTCCTCCTTGGAGGTGAGAAAAATGGGTCCCAAATGGATTCCCTTCAGTAGTGCCTTTACACGTTCCAAGGCACACCATCCTGATCCCACCTGAGCAGACAATCCATCCCTGGGGGGTTGTATTGGTTTGAAAACAAACCAGTGGGAGGTCACAAGTCAAGATTGAAATTTATAGAAAAGGTAGAAACAAGCAAAATAATATAAGGAAAAAGTACAGACAAAGTTAGATACAGCCCGATACTCTATTAGGGTGGCAGAAGCAGTCCAACTGAAGTGATCCAGTTGAAGCGATGATTCGATGGAAAGTCCGGTGTCCAACTGAAAATCTGTGGTGGCTCTTGTCCTCTAGTTACCCAGTAGACAGGGCTACCCTTAGGCAGTTCCAGGGCCAGCCTATATCCAGGTGGGAATGCCCGGCTTCCCCCTCCTGGGTGGAGCATCTCGCAATAGAGTGAGATACGTCCATGAGTCATTGGGTGGCTTCTTGATGGCCCATCATCTGTTATCAGGGGTGGGTCGTTAGCAGGCGATAACAGCTAACAGCTAACGGCCCACAGCTGGTGGTAATAGAATACATCTATTTTTAACCTAGGACAGGGGTACATCTGGAAAGGGCAGTGGCCATGTCAAGCCTTTTGTAAACCCAGTCCTGCAGCTCCAGATGCAGCCCTGCCCTGGTGATAGGGTGATTTGTTCAGACTGTGGGATAAAAACAACTTCTGAGCCAAAGTGCCCACCTGGAGAGGGCAGGATAGTGGTCCAGACCCAGCAGGAGGGTCCTTGGGGAGCAAAGATTGTGCCAGGAGGAGCAGGCATGGGTAGGTTGTTCGTCTTTTGATCCGATGTTTTGAATGCTTTCAGTAAACCAGATGCTGCTGCTGAGTCTTTGCTTGTGCTCCCAAAGAGACCCTGGGCTGCTGTGTGGGGCAGGGACAGTCCTGGTGCAGGACCTGGGAGAGCATTGGAGGCAGAGCAGCCTGGGACTGGGAGAGGGTCTTGGAGAGAACTGCTTGGCTAAGGCACTTGAGATCCATGGGGCCCTCACCTCTGTGCTATCTAGGAGGAGGTCTTCTACTTGCCTTGGTGTTACAAGGAGGGCTGTAACCCCAAAACATCATCTGCTGTGTTTTCTGCATGGAAACCTCAGCAACTGCCTCTGCTTGCCCAAGAATTCAAAAGCAAAGCTGAACAGGTTTCCAGAGGAAAGACCTGAACAGGAGAAGACCTGAACTCCACAGGGACTCCACTCCACTGCTGGGCTGCAGGGGCAGCTGCCTAGGTGAGAAACTGGCTCATGAGCAGGACCTGAAGGTGGGAAGTGTTTTTGCTGCTTGCTGGAGAGCTTCCCCTTGGCATGGCCAGCAGGTCCAGCTGGAGCACCACCGAGCCCAGGCCTCTTCCCAGGCAGGACATGGCAAACTTGGTTTCACAGAATCAATTGGTTGGAAAAGACCTCTGAGATCATCAAGTCCAACCTGTGACTGATCACCATCCTGCCAATTAGACCATGGCACTAAGTGTCACATCCAGTCTTTCCTTAAATACCTCCAGGGATACTCCACCACCTCCCTGGGCAGCCCATTCCAATGTCTGATCCCCCTTTCTGTGAAGAAATTCTTCCTAATTCTTCCTTTATTTCGGGATTGTGAGCTTTAGCTGCCAGAGCGGGATCACCGAGGAAAGGATTTCTGTGTAGGACTTGGGGTGTGCAGAGTTGGGTGTGGGAGCCCTGTGCTCACTGTGGAGCCGTGCTGGGAGAGCACAAGGCAGGCGCTGCAGCAGGACATGGGCATGGATCTGGAGAGCCAGTATATCCCTGTCTTCCCTTTATGATATGGGGAATGTTCTGGCTCTCCACAACTCCCTGGCAGGAGGGTGGAGATAAGTGGGGGTCCAGCTATGCTCCTTGGGAACAAGTGATAGGACAAGGGGAAATAGCCTCAAGTTGAATCAAGGGAGATTCAGGTTGGATATTAGGGAAAATTTCTTCACTGAAAGAGTGGTCAAGCATCAGAATGGGCTGCCCAGGGAGGGCTTTAACAGAAATAGAGATGTGATGCTTAGGGCTGTGGTTAGTGGTGGCCTTGGCAGGGCTGTACTCAATGATGTTGGAGGTCTTTTCCAACCTGAATGACTCCATGGTTTCTGTGATTTCCATGATCCAACATCCACCAGTGCTCTTGTCGAATGTTGTTTTCAGGATTCCTGCAACTCCATGGCCTGACTTGCAGATGTCCCCTGTAACTCCAGCTGACGACAACAGGCAGCAGAGTGTGCAAGGACAACGCAGCCATCACGCTGGTGCTCGGTAGGCTCAGGTCCTGCCATCTCAAACCCAACACCAAATGGTTTTATTTTCCTTTCTCTGGACCGTGGCTAAACATGTCACTCTGTGCTGCAGCTGCTGGACAAGCCCTGCTCAGCGCCAGGCCAGTGGCTGCTCAGTACTGATTGCATCGGTGGGGAAACAAAGGTGTCATGTGGCAGAGGCATCATTTGGCTCTCCTGAGAAGTACCACCACATTTCTGTGAGGGCCACATCCCAACATGGCATCCAGCCACCTCCTGCTCTTGGTCCCAAAGTGAAGCTTTTATAGGTGCCCTAAATTTGTCTTGGAAAGTTGCATGAACTGCAGCAATGTATTTCTGCCTTGCTGTGTACTTAGAAACTGTTGGTGTCTTTCTGCAGACATTTACCAAAAATATTTATCTGGCGGCACATCCCGATATATAGATTTCAGTCCAGGGATTTCTATGCAATTTCACAAGCTACCCTACAGCCCCAATGGTCCTATTGGACCAGTTGTCCTGGGGAATCAAAGATGAACAGTCCCAGAGGATGTAGACTAAGGATCCATCTAGACCAGCCTTGATACATCCAGATGTGGCCACAGCAGACCCCTTGAAGAGACAGACCAATATTCATACTGCCATCCTGGAGTGCACTCCCAGCCCCCAGCCATTCTCATTTGCCAAATCTTCTCAAGCTTATTGCTCTGAAATCCAAGCTCAGACTCAAGGAAATTTCCTTGTGCTCACCAAGTCCCTTGGCAAGGAGCTCCTCATGTGAAGAGCTGCCTCCCTCTGTTACTTTTGAATCTGCCTCTTGCCTGCTCTGTTGAATGATCCGTGGTTCCTGCTCTGGGATAGACAGTGATTATTTGCTTTATCCCTCTTTCTAGACCACTTATCATCTTGCAGACTTCAATTCTCACGTGGAAAGTTTCAATTCTTCTTCTCATCTGAGATCTTGCTTGGAGCTGCACCACCCCGGGATCTCTGGCCCCAGTCATTTTCTTTCTCTTTATAACTGATTTGCTCACAGCTAAACCCAGTTTCCCACAGTAGTAACCCGACAGCTCCCAGGAGCACTGTGATAATGTGATCCCCTAGGCATGACCCCAGCCCAGGAGGTGGTGTGGTGGAGGCTGCCCTCAGGGCTGAGCAGAGGCTTCCTCCCACATCCCAAAACTGTCCTGATGATGGATCCAAAGATACCATGTGTGGTCTCTGTCTATAGCTGAAACACACCATAAGGCAGAGGTTTTACAGACTTCATAAATAGCCACTATTTAGGATGTATAATATGGAGGAGGTTTTAGAAATCAAAATATTTAGATATTTGCATTATTTGTCTTGGCAGGAAGGAGCAGCCAAGACTGAAATCCAGAGTCTTTAAAGAAGGAACAGAGTTAAGGAAAACAATGAATAGGGGAAATAACAGGTGTTGAAACTTCCAAGAATTCCTATTGGATGAATGGAAGCAGGAAATACAGCATGGTGTATCCAAAAGGAGGGAGAATTCATTGACAATACTGAGGCATATTTATATTCCTGCTATAAAATACTGATTTTTCAAAACAAATCTTGACATTTCAATCAAACCTGTAATTGAATGTTGTGGAACATCCAGAACACTCAACTAAAGCTGCTCTGAGCTGGGCTGTGTTGGTATGAGCCATCAGTGAGCAAGCTCCAGCTCATTCCCCAGTCTGTTCTCCTCCTCTCAGTTTTATTCTGGTCCCTGTGTGGACATGTGTCAGAGCAGTGTAGGGTTGGTCGAAATGGAAATTTGTGCAAGTTTGTTTGTTTGAATATGCTGGTAGAAATGGAAGGAGCAGGGGAGGGAAGGAGTAGATGTTGGTGGCACCTGATCTTGGAGGACTTTTCCAACCTTAATTATTCTGTGGTTCTGTGATTCTGTGACTCACAGAACAGTGAGCAGTTTATTAACACTGCTGAGAGAAGACTGTGACAGGTTCAGAGGCTGCCACTGATAATAACTGACTGCAAAAATGTTGGAGTCTCCTGACCTCCCTTCCCACTTCAGCTATATTTATATTATATTCTTTGGAAAAGGTACAGTTACAGTTGTTGTCATTTACAGTTTAGGTGGAGTTTGAGTGACTTTAGTTATTAGCATATGTAGAGGTGTGAAAAGTAATATGCATTTCTGAGTTAAGCAAAGCTCAGCTTTTGATCCATGTAGATCATTCCTTTGGCTCAGTTCCCATTAGCTGCATTGTTTTCCATGGAGCCTATCCACGACACTGCTGTGTTGCTCCATCCTTTGTTTCATATTTGCTTTTATTTCAACAGAGAATGACTGCAGTGCCTCTGTGCTGCCTCATCCTTTGTTCCGTATTACCCTTGGAGTGGCACACAAAGCTCCATCAGCACTCCTGCTCCTAAGGTATGCAGGCAGTTTGTCCCTGTCCTTGCACTCCTTCTTGCTGAGCTTTTGGTTTCGGTCTCCTCACACCTTCCTTGTCCCACTGTGTGCGGTGTCGGGGGGAGTGGATCCGTGGTGGTGGTAGGACCTCATGCCCTTGGTGGTGCCAGGTTTCATCCCAGTATCTGAATGGGCTCTGGAACACAGGATAAGGCAGATCATGGAGCAGGGAGGATCCCAGAGGAATCCTGAGCTCCTCAGCTGTTTGGAGCAGGGTATTCTGAGACCTCTTCACAAGTAAAACCTTGGCCTTGATTCTGACTGTCTCAAGTGACTCTCACTCTGGGAGTTTAACCCCTTAGCAGGAGCTGGGATAGAAGTGAGCCAATCCGTGGGGAAAGAGCTTCAGAGAAGGGAATGGATGTGCCAAGGCTAAACTGGGGACTGGGCTGTGATGGCAACTGAGAATCCATGGGCTGTATGGAGCCTGCCTGCCTGCTGTTGGAAGGGGCAGGTATGTCCCCGCTAAGGACGTGTCTTTTCAGAAACCCAGAAACATGCCCTGTGCTCCCAGGGCTCTGTGCGCAGACCCTCCTCAGCTGCCCACTCCTGAGGCTTGTACCTGCACTTCCCTGGCACCAAGGCAATGCATGTGGTCTCACCCAGGCTCAGTTTTGCTCCTGCTTAGCAACAGAGTGCTGTAGTGAGAGAAAAAGCTCTGTGTAAAACAAACCCCACCATGGCACCAGCCTGCACCCTCTAATGAGTCTGGCTCACTTTTCCATGGAGTTCAGTCTCCTGAGATGTGGTGATTACTGATCATATGCCCTGGAACACTTGGGAGTCCCAGGCCCAGAATCCACCCTTCCAGGGAATATCTTCATTTCCCTTTGAGTTCCTCCTCTGGGTTCCTACAAGGAACCCCACTTTCCTCCTCCAGAGAGGAACAAGGCTCCTTTTGTCACTGGACCATCAGGAAAGGCAGCCTGCTCCTCTGGCTTTCCCACTGAGGCTGTGGTTGCCCAGCACCCAGACACATCTCCTAGCACCATGGAGACCTCGCTCTTCCTCCACTCTCCTGAGGCTCTGTCCACAAACCTTTGCCTGGAATACAGCAGAGCCCTTCTGGAGGGATGTAACATTTCCAGCAGTTTTTCTGACAGTGCAAGAGAGTTCACGTCCCAAGCACTGTGAGCTAAATCAGCCAGTCTTTTCTGTGTGTGTGTTTGGCAGCTGGGACAATGACAGAGCAGCGTAAAGAGAGTGCTAGTTCTACATTGCTGGAACCAAATAATCATCTGAATCAACTTTGCCGTGGCAACATGGTCATGAGCTCCTAGAGTTCTGTGTAGGCATCAATGGCCGATTCCCATGTCCATGAAGAGTTGAGTCCTATTTTAGCTGTCACTGGTATTTGGGAAGCTGTGATGTAGCAGGACAAGATCCCAACCAGACCAGTTGCTGCAAGGGATGATGCTCAAGCACAGAAGAGGAGCCCAGGTCTGAAATGGCACCATGCTCCACCCTCTGCTCTGCACATTTATGCACCGATGGCCTTTGGGGTCCCACGGAGGAAGCCCCCACTGCAAGCGGGACCCAGCATGGCTGTGTGGGCACACGGGTGGCCAGCCTGACTCAGACTTCCCCTGCTCCAGTTGCTGTGGCAGAGGTGAGATCTCCTGTTTGTCCATGATGCAGATGTTCTGGGAAACACAAGTGTATGACAACCATGGTCATCCTCCATCCACTGCTGTGACTTCTAGGCAAGAGGTCAACCTACTGATCTTCTGAATCACTCATTCTGGGTTTTCTGCAGAGTCCTTAGGTCAGGGGAAAGAAAATGACAGGTCACATCCTGTTCTCTGTCCTCTTATGGTATCGTATCATTCATGGTATCCCACCCTGTGCCGTGTCAGGACACTGCTCTCATTGGGTCTCTGGACGGTTTCCTCTGCAGAGCTGTGTGGTATCCTTGACACTGCACTTTTTCTATTGTGTCATGGCTTTCAGCAATGTTTCCATCATGTTTCCATATTTGGTTGCTCTCTTCCCCAATAAAGAGGGCTGAACCCAGGGATCCCACACCAGGCACAGCAAGGGGTACTGCAACAGTCCTGCCTGACTCCTACAATTCATCTCCACCCAACAGGACCATGAAGACCTTCACAGCAGCACTTGCTGTACTTTTTGGGGCTGTCTTCTGCTACCAGGCTACCTCTTCTCCAAGTGAGTCCAATCTCTCCTCTCCAAGGAGCTCTCTCCTCTTTCTATCTGCTGTATAAAGTCCAGTAATGCTTGGCAGCTCTCTCTTCCCAGCATATGCTGTGGGAGAGGCCTGTCTTACTTTGGCTCCCTGAGGAGAAGGTGGCTGTGGTGGGAGCCCCCTCTGGGACCAGCACTTCCTCCAGTGGGGATCTTCTCATCTTCTGACCCTATTTCTCCCCACTGGAACTTTTCCTGTCCGGTGTAATCAGAAAACTTCTCTTCCAGTTTCTCTCAACTTTTATGGTCCCTGCTGTGTTGAGTACATCACCAAACCATTGCCCTTGAGCCGTGAGGTATGAGCACACAGGCAGACACTGCTCCCCACCAGCCGTGATGTGAGTAGATCTCCTGCCCTGCTTCTGAGGACCCTGCTTGTCCTGACAGTGTCAGGGAATCCCACATCACACCTCATCCTGACAAGGAAAAGCACCAGGCAGGGCTCTCCCATGTGAGGAGAACATCCTGGGAACACATCTCAGGGCAAGCCCACATCCCAAGCAGCCAGTTTGTGGACCTCCCTATTAGATTTGTGCCAAAAGAACTTTTGCTGGTCACTCCCCTCACCCCAGAGAGTGGGACCCAGCCAGGATGGTGTCCCAGATGTAGAGGTGCTGGGGACAAAGTGGCTTAAGTGGCAGAGAGCAGGACACTTCTAATGACATGGAGCCATCCCCCACCCATTTCCTTAGGGCTGTTTTGCAGTCTGTACAGCTGTCTGGTGGGGTTCACTGGTGGTGTGGAGCAGGTGGTCCCACTGTCCTCTCTGTCTTCCTTTCCCTCTCCTTTCCTCACTGGATTTCCTTTTCCAGATTTACCACAATCAAGGACAAGCTGGTCTGTGCCAACCTTAATGACAAGTGGGTCCAGGACATCATGAATCAATTAAAGGACAAGGAGCACAGTGGCTGAGCAATACCCTGCTTTCTCCAAGCATCACTTCTGCAAAGACCTGCTCTCATGGACACCTCTGAGACATATTCAATTTTCTCATTGCCTGGGATTTTGGCAGGGTATTCAGCTCAGTGTTTAGCTCTTTTATTTAGGGTTATGCAAAGGCAGTCCTAATTTATTTAGCATTTTCAGTGAAACTTTTCATTCTCCTTTGTACTGAATGTGTTGAACATATTGTTGTACAATAAAAAGGAGCAAACTCTGCAGCTCTTCCCAGCGAATCTTGGGATGCTCCACAGAGAGTGGGGTGCATAGCAGTGGCTGGGAGGGGCTCAGGGCTGACACTCGAAGGTCTGTGAGTGATAGGGTGACTCCTGGCTGTCCCCCAGCCCCTCTGTGCATCTATAGGAGAGCATTTCTCATCCTGCCTGGCCCTCCTGCCTCCCGCCCCGGCACATTCTCGGCTCTCCGCGGTGGGTGGTTGTCACGGGGGATGTTTTGGCTCATTTGTTGGTGTGGCGAGGGATTCCCGACTTCGACCAGCACCTTTGGGCAGCAGGCAGGTGCCACAGGGGCTCCACGGGCTGCTGGCTCAGCCAGCACCAGACCCGACACCATCTCCACCACCGTCCTGGCCCGGGGTCGTCTCTGGGCACGGGTTATTTCTGGTGCTTCCTAATCTGTCCCGCTCTCCCCGCGGGGTTGTTCTCTGGCTTTACCCCGCCGGGCTGGAGGCAGTCCCAGCCTTTGGGGCTGGCTGCAGCTGTCCCGGCCGGTGCAAGCTCCTCCCCCCGCCAGCACGGAAGCTCCGTGGCCGGTGCCACCCGGCAGCAAGGCCGGCTCGTCCTCCAGGCTTTCGTGGCACTGCCGGTACTTCCTTGCCGTGGGGCTGTGCCAGCCGTGCCCGCCTGCGAGCCCGCCTTTGCTGGTTGACGAGGGGCGAGAGAAGTGCCCGTCGAGACCAGCGGGCCCCCCATGGCGCTTGCAGGTGCCCTGGAGCGGCTGCAGGAGGAGGCCATCTGCCCCATCTGCCTGGAGTATATGAGCGAGCCGGTCAGCATCGACTGCGGGCACAACTTCTGCCGGGGCTGCATCGCCAAGCACTGCCAGGACAAGGGGCTCTGGGCCGACGGGCCCTTCTCCTGCCCGCAGTGCCGGGCCTCCTGCCACCGCAGCGGCTTCCGACCCAACAGGCAGCTGGCCAACATCGTGGAGAGCATCCGCCAGCTGGGGCTGCGGGGCGGCCTGGGGCCCGAGCTGGAGCCGGGCACCCCCCTGTGCCCCCAGCACGACGAGCGCCTGAAGCTGTTCTGCGAGGAGGACGAGGAGCCCATCTGCGTGGTGTGCCGGGAGTCCCTGCAGCACCGCCCGCACACCGTCTACCCCATCGAGGAGGCGGCGCACGTGTACAAGGTAGGGGACGGTGGCGCACCGGGCTCCCGTCCTGCCCCGGCCTCCCGTCCTGCCCCGGCCAGGCACTCTGGCGCGGGGGTGTGCAGCCACCGGCACCCCAGCATACCCAGTGGCACCGCTGGGAGGGCAGAAAAGGGGTGGCGCAGACGGTGACGCCCCCGCAGCCGGCCTCGCTGCAGCGATAAGGCTGGACTCGCCTTATCTCCCAAATTGTTGATGGACCCAGGCTCATCCCGTCCATCCAGTTCAGGGAGGCAGCCCGGCTCCCTGCCCATTCACAACCCCTGGAGAAGCTGAGCCGGTGGGTCCCTGAGGACATTTTGCCTTGTTGGAGGGATGCTGGCAGCCAAACCCCACATCCCAGCAATGATCCTGGAAGTGCCACCATCCACCCTTCACCCCAGCATTGAAGGAGGGCTGTCACTGCTCTCCAGAACCTTAATAGTGAGGAAAAACATAGGGGAAACCTGAGGAGCACGGGGAGGGTTAACACTGCGAGGAGAATGAAGAGCACAGCTGCTTGGTTCGGGTGCCAGTGCTGGCACCGCCTGGCACCGGGTCACTGTCTCCCCCCAGGCAGAGGGGACCCAGCCAACTTGCAGTGCTCAGCGGGTGCTGGTGGGGTGAGCTGAGCCCATTTTTCCTCTTTCCAGGTCAAACTCCAGAAATCCCTGGAGGATCTTTCAAAGGAAGTGGAGGAGGTGAAGAAGCGTGAGTCAGCAGAAAGGATGAAAACCCGGGAGTGCAAGGCAGGTGCCTGTCTTAATTCTTAAAGAATGAGCTTCAGAGATATCAGGATTTAAAAAAACCACCTTGAATGGTCTTGTGCGGGGACACAGATTTGTCATAGTCTCTAGGCTTGGACATGTCCCCGTGTCCTGCTGTCACATGTAGGAGTAGTACTGGAAGCCAGGCTCAGTAACTGTGTGTGGCTCCATAAAAAGGTTTGCAAGGAGCAGCATACCAGATTCCCTGGAATCATGAGGACTTTGTGCTGGTTAAACAAGGAGACAGGCTATTTTTTATTGCCTTTTGTTTTACAACATGTGCTTGAGTTCCAAGCCAGGTGTGAGCTGTGTGGTGAGCTTCCCTCCACAGCAACAGAAACCAGAAGTGTTTTCATAAGAAAAAAAAAAAAAAGCTGAATTACTGCACCTCTGCCCGACTCCAGACAGTTGTGGGAAGAGCAGACACCAGCAAACAGCTGCATTTCAAGTTCCTTGGTGTGAAAGCTGGAAAGTAAAAGTAACTGCAGAAAAGGAAATGAAACTGCTGGATGAGTTATCCAGCCCTGAATGTGAGCTGATGATTAATCACCTCTGGCAGGGAAAACAGGGTTCTCTGAACTCCCCTAGCTTTTTGCTCAACTCCCTTGCCTGTGGCAGTCCAGACAAGTGGTGTTGGCTTTTGAGGATGCCCCTGTGAGCCCTCTGTCCCCACTGGGGCTGGGATGGGGCTGGGGACAGAGATTGTGAGAGCTGTGTAACTGTCCCCCCATCCACCTGAGTCAAGGCTCAGGGCTGTGGCTCAGCTGTCTTCAGCTTCCTCTGGTTGTGCTTTTGTAGGAAAAAGAGCAAAAAGTCCCTTGTGGATGGTGGGCGGAAGTGGCTGTTCTGGCTTATCAAGTCTTCATGACTCAGGTCCAAGAAATGATGTACTTGGATGGGAAAGAAAATGGAGCTCAATTTCCTGTCCCTTATCTTCTTCATTCTGAACAAGAACGAAGCTTCCTGGCCCAAGCTCACCACAGGGTGTCTTTCTGCAACTCCAGGTTTCCAGCCAGTTTTTAGGGATGAGGTAAAAAACCCTAAAGCACTGGCAGAGCCTGCCTATTGCTGGCTCTTCACCTTGTAGTGAGACCCAGGGAACCCTCCCAGGCTGTCCCTTTCCATCCCTCCATAGCCCTGGGGCTTCTTTACATGGCAGAGAGAGACAGGAGAAGAGGGAACTGTTTTAAACTAAAAGAGGAAAGATTTAGATTAGATATAAGGAAGAATTTCCTCCTTGTGAGAGAGGTGAGGCCCTGACACAGGTTGCTCAAAGAAGCTGTGGCTGCCCCATTCCTGGAAGTGTCCAGGGCCAGGTTGAATGAGGCTTGGAGCAACCTGGGATAGTGGAAGGTGTCTGTGCCCATGGCAGGGATGGAAGCAGATGGGCTTAAAGGTCCCTTCCAACTGAAACTACTCCATGATTTTATGATTTTTCTACCTCTTGCCCTTTAGTGGGGATTTTTCCAGCATTTTCCAGCTGCCCAAGCAGTGAATTAGCCTGGATTTGGCCGGAGGTATGAGTTGTAATAAAAACCTACCCCAACACCTGAGGGCACCTCCTTGCACAATACACCCCAGACATTTGGGGTCCAGCTGAGCAGAAATGCCCCAGGCAAAATCCTGCTGCTGGTAAACTGAGGATGTGGAGCAGGAACTCCAATGAGGTGGAAGCACAATTTTGCCTCTGGCTGGTTTTTAAATTCATGCACTTATCACAAAAATGTGGTGTTTTCCCAGGGCCTGATGCCGGGCATGGATGCCAGAGCATCTGGCTCCATCTTGGCTGCCTCGATAATGTTCACCCCATGAATCTTCTTATCCCAAGGAGACAGTGAAGAAAAAGCGGGAGAGGATTGTAAGTGAGTTTGGGAAGCTGTATCGGCTGCTGGCTGATGAGGAGAAGCTCCTGCTCCAGAAGCTGGAGGAGGAGGAGAAGCAGATTCTGCTGCTGATCAATGAAAACCTGGCCAGGCTGGTGGAGGAGAAGTGTTTGCTGGAGGAGCTGATCCTGAAGATAAAGGAGAAGAGCCAGCAGCCAGCTGATGGGCTGCTCAAGGTCAGGCTTTGCCACCAGCACCACTAACTCAGCCCCGGTGCCTTTGTCACCTGGGTGGGTGCTTGGCCCAGACAAACCCAGAATCATTTTTGTTTTCTTCTAGGACATAAAAAGCATCCTGAGCAGGTGGGTGATTTTTCCTGGTATGTGCCATGATTACTTCTGGTAGGTACCCATGGTTATTTCTGGCAGACACCATGATTGTTCCTCCGACTGTCCTAGCTGCCTCCAGGCTTTGAGGCAGATGTGTCTGTTCCACCCCATCCTCCCTGCCCAGCATCTGCTTTGGTCCTCCTGGGGTAGACACAGCAGGGACTGAGACAATTCCTCAGAGGTTCCATCCTCTTTCGCAAGGGGCTCAGAGCCAAGGTCTTGCCTGGCTTGTGACATGAGAGATGTGTCCCCTCCTAAGGGACATGCTGCCCAGTGCCTTTGCTTCTTCCTTCCCCAGGCCTGGTACTCCTGCTCCCTGTATTGTTTAACTCAGATCTCATTTGGGTTGCCAATATGCAAGTAATTATCCCTAGTGCTCTTCTCAGCCAGAGCTCCAGGGAGGTGATGGATCTGTGGAGCCAACAAAAGGGCATTAACCCCTTCCCCACAGGCTCTGGATACAGCCCGTGGGCATCCCTCTCTTCTCAGGTGTGAAGGGGTAAAGTTCCAATCCCCCAAGGTTGTGTCCGTGACCCTGAAGGAAAACTACAGCATTCCTGAGCGCTGCCTGGGTATGAGGGACATGCTGAAGAAGTTCAAAGGTAAAGGGGCTGCTTTTGTGCCAGCTCCTGGCACATTTAGGCGCTGGTTTCCCCCTGGAGGACAGGGAGGTTTTTCCAACAAGCTTTGTCCAGCTGCTCCCAGTTTGTGCACTGATGAGTTCAGGCTGGTTTCATGGTGGGAAGACCTTTGTTGTGGTCTTGGATGGATTGTGAGGAGGCCCTGAAGCCCAGGATGTCCCTCAGGTGTTTCAAGCACCATGTTGCCCATGACCTCTTGCTTTCAGTGTTGGCTCTTTCTGAAGCTGCCTTTATTCTGCCCTAGCTCTGCAGCTGGACACCAAATATTTTGATGTGGCTGATTTTCTATATTGCACTTCCCCACTGCCAGGCAGCTCTGGGAGCTATGCAAAACCATGAGCAAATAATTGTGGGAGGCAGGACAGTTTGGGAGAGCCCAGCATCCAGGCCACCAGCACCTGCTTGTGTCCATGCCTGCAGGCACCTGAAGCCTTGTCTGTCCTTCCACCCTTCTCTCTCTCCAGTGGATGTGATTTTGGATCCAGAAACGGCGCATCCAGATCTCACTGTGTCTGAGGACCTCAAGAGCGTCCGGCGCGGGAGCAAGAGGCTGCTTCTGTCCCTCTTTGACAACCCCAGGAGGTTCTGCAGCACCCCGGTGGTGCTGGGCACTCCGGGCTTCTATTCGGGCCGCCACTACTGGGAGGTGCAGGTGGGAGACAAGCCCGAGTGGGGCCTGGGGCTGTGCCGGGAGGCTGCCGGCCGCAAAGGCAGCATCCTCTTCTCCCCCAACAATGGCTACTGGGTGCTGCGGCTGCAAAATGGGGGCACCTACGAGGCCCTGACTGTCCCTGTGTCCCCCCTGACCCTGAGCGTGAGACCCCGGCGTGTCGGGATCTTCCTGGACTACGAGGCGGGAGAAATCTCTTTCTACAACGTAAGCGACCGCTCTCACATTTACACCTTCACTGACAAGTTCTCAGGCAATCTCCGGCCTCTCTTTTTCCTGGGTGCCTTTTTGGGGGGCAGAAATGCAGAACCCTTGGTGATCTCCTGGGTCAGGGATGCCCAGGGGACTGGATGCATCATCCTGTGATAGTGGCTGCCCTGGTTTGTCACTGGTGGGCAGAGACCTGGGAGCCCAACCAGCTTCTCCCTGTTAATGGGGCAGCACTAGGGAAACACCTCAGTGCCTAGGTGAGTGTCCTGGCAGGATTCTCACATGGTCCTGGCTGCTGGGGTGACCTGCCACATGTGACGCCCACCGTGTACCACGTGTTGGGAAGGCACTTTGCAGCAGGGATGTGCCATAACCCTCTGTGCCACTAATGGGGATGGGGGAGTCCCCTGGTCACTGATGCCCTGATGCTCATCTTACGGGCTGCTGGAGAAGGGTATGTGCCCAACCTGCCATATAGTGCTGACTTTGGTGTGAATTGTGCTGGAATAAGGCAATAAAGGCTTGATTTGGGAAGCCTTGTGTGGTTAATGGTGTGGGTTTGTGATGCTGCTACTCCAAAATATCTCAGAAGGCAAAGGGTGCTGCTGGACTTGGTCCTCTCCAGCCCAGAGAGAGTCCCACTGTGGCATCTGTGGGACACAGCAGCACCTTCCAGTCAGGGATTTGGGAATGGCAGCTGCCTGTGTGGTGGCTTCACCCCAGCCTTGTGGTGCTGGGGCCTGGGGTGAAGAGAGAGGATATCTCTGTGGGTGTGGGTGGTCCCTGGACTGCTGTCACTGGTCCCCTGGTTAGGAGATCCCTTCCAGGTCTGGCAGCTCCAGCCCCTCCACCCCACTTCAAAACTCCATGGGTGGGAAACCTTCAAGTATGGGGAGCTGCCCACCACGGGGCAGGGGTACTTCAGGCCTGCAAGACCCAGGGAAAGAAAAATAGCCCAGACTCTGTCTCCAAAGTTCACCTTTGGTCTTTCCATCCCCTGAGACATCCCTTCTCCTCCAGGCTGTCTTGCTGCCCCAAGACTCTTGCCTTGAGCAAGAGGCTGCTAGCGTGTCAGCGGAGGAAAAGCTCATCTGAACCTGAGTGGGCCCATGGTGCCTTTGCACAGGGCCAGGAGGCAGGAGACACTGCCCTGGGGGGTCACCACCCCTGGACTACCAGCTGGAGTGGCTGTGCATCGTGTCCTTCAGACAGAAATCAAGAAGCTGCTCAATTTGAAGTCTGATTCAATTCAAATAAAATGAGATTTGGTAAAACACAATCTGAAATGCTCAGCACAATTTATCATAGAGTCCTGGACTGGTTTGGGCTGGAAGGGACCTCAAAGCCCATCTCATTCCACCCCTGCCACAGGCAGGGACACCTTCCACTGTCCCAGGCTGCTCCCAGCCCCAATGTCCAGCCTGGCCTTGGGCACTGCCAGGGATCCAGGGGCAGCCACAGCTGCTCTGGGCACCCTGTGCCAGGGCCTGCCCACCCTCACAGGAAAGAATTTTCTCTCATATCCCATCTAACCCTGCCCTCTGGCAGTGGGAAGCCATTACCCCCTGTCCTGTCACTCCAGGCCCTTGTAAGTTGTCTCTCTGCAATTCTCTGGGGATGCCCTGGATGGTGCTTTAGGAGTCTTCTAGTGAAAATTAGCTGGACTGGGAGAGCAGTTCCTCTTGGCTGAGTTTTGCTGTGTTTTGGGGAGTCCCACACTCCTTCAGGATCTTTTTTTGGAGGCTGCACAATAGAGAGAACCACAATAGAGAGACCAGTGAGACAAGCTCAGTCACAGCTTTGCCACATCCCAGGAAGAAGGGTGATGGGTCTCAGTGGGTCCTGCAGTGCACTGACACCCTGGAGATACCACATGGAGATTGTGATCCTACATCCACTCCATGGGGAGGGAGTTTATGGAGCCTGAGGAGACAAGAAAGAACATGAACTTCAAGGCCTTGACAAAGGGCTGAAGGCAGAGGCAGTTGGTGGTGGGAGTGGTGAGGACAGGCACGGAAACCTTTTGTGCGGGGAAGGAACCAGGGTAAATGTCACTGAACCAGGGGTGGGAGGAGGTGATGGAATGGAAACTGTCCAGAGCAACCTGACCCTGGCAGGTGACAGACAAGTGGCACTCGTTGCAGTGCTGTGGGGGTACAGGGTTTCCAGAAGAAGCAGAAGGAAGTGCAACAATTCAGAGACCTTACAAATAAGGGAAGAAATGAATGAGCAGAAAGGATGTGAACTCACCCCAATGCAGGATCCAAAGTGTTTTTAGAAGTCATGAATCTGCCTTTCCCGGGAAGGACAGTGGAGGTCAAAGGTATGAGGTAGCTCTGAGTAGGCTCCCAGATTTTCCATCTGGTGGATTCTGCATCACCTTCTACTAAGGAACTGCTTGAGGCAGATACCAGTCTGCCCTCTGATGCCCAGACTGGTTGGCAATGGGCAGCTAGAGAGCAGCTGGAAGCACTGAGACCTGGCTTTGGGAGCTCTCTGCTGCCTTGAAACTGATCCTGGGGTGATTTGCATCAGGATTTCTGTCTGAGTCATGGCAAGTGGGGTTTGTCCCTGTCCTCAGTGGCAATGCATTGGTGTCTGGCTCTGGCCTCCACACAGACCCTGTCCTGCAAGGACCAGATCCTGCTCAGCCTCATCCAGAGGAAATGGCTGCACAGCACAGCAGAGAATCATAGAATCATGGAATTGTTCAGGTTGGAAAACACCTCTAAGGTCATTGAGTCCAGCTATATGCCAGCCAAAGACTGTTATGCTCAAGGGGTGTGGTTTGGCTGAAGGGAGAAATCCCTTGGGATTCCACATCTGGCAGAGGGGCCATAGATTGGGTGTTACCATTTTTCTGAGCGATCAGTAGATAAAAGTAACATTTTTGGGATCCTGGGGAAGTTTGGTCACTCTGAGGCACTGGCAGTGTCCCATTAAGATTCAGCACAGTTAACAGACCTGCAGATTTAGAAATGTACTTTCTCAAAAATGTTGCATCTTTCTCTTCTAGAAGAAAATGCTTCATCATCTCAGGGGGATGTGAGTCATTGTCTGTGTCTTTCTAAGAACTCGGCAGAAATGTTCTTTTGGATCCTCGTGGCCACTTCTGCCTTCTGTTGGCTGTCACAGGGAAGGAGACAGCCAGGCACAATTTCTTCTGGAATACTTCTGTGTCTTCCTTAGCCCCGGAAGTCTGGGCCATCTCACCACTTTTAGGAAAACATTACCTTTGTATGCAGCATGCAAACCCATCCCCTTTTACATTATATTTTTGGATTCTGCCCCCTCAGAAGTGACACACTCCCTGCTCGTGGTGTCTTTGGGAAGAGCTATTCTGGATGCGGGACTGAGCCTCCCCTCCTTGTGGCAAACCAGGGCCCTGGGATGGGGAGGAAGGCATGGAATTGGCACTTCTGGGTGCACAAACATTTTGCCTTCAGTGTGTCTAATTCCTCTCTGAAAAGTGGAGATGTAAAAGCTCAGACCATGAATCTTAACTGGCTTAAATCCACATTCCCATCAGCACAGCCCAGCTGCTCCTTCTGTAAGATGCTGGACTCCAGCCTCCAACTCCTCTGACATTTGTTATGCCTCAAAATGCCTACAAACACACTAGAGTGGTGTAAACAGCAAATATAGAGACATGCACATATATTATAGTAATGATATTCTTACCATAGTAATGATTAAATTTTTGTTCACAGCTAAGCTTGCCCAGGACTTTTGTCAAAATAAATGAAAACCCAAAAAACAAAAAAACCCAACCCCCCAAAAACCATTCAGTAAATATCATACTCTGGTTTCAAGATGCCTAGTTTACAAATTGGAAATCCTTGACAGCATTGTTCTTTTTTTGATCTGAATCCAGAGAAAACTTCCCAGAAAACCGCCCTCCTCTTAGTCCCAGCTCCACTCTCCTCTCCATTTGTTGCCTTGGGCATTAGGATCCCTTCCAGCTCAGCATATTCTGTGATTCTGGTGTCCACCTTCTTGAGCACCCTATGAGGTTGCTTTTGGGAGGGATGAGCACCATAATTAGCCCTGAGCCCTGGGCATGAACTCCCTAGGGAAAAAAAATTCTTCCCTGGGAGGGTGGGCCGGCCCTGGCACAGGGTGCCCAGAGCAGCTGGGGCTGCCCCTGGATCCCTGGCAGTGCCCAAGGCCAGGCTGGACATTGGGGCTGGCAGCAGCCTGGGACAGTGGGAGGTGTCCCTGCCTGTGTCAGGGAGTGGAAGAGGATGAGCTTTGAGGTCTCTTCCAGCCCAAACCATTCCATGATTTTATGATTCCATGATTCTGTGACCCAAGGGTTGCATAGGGTGAGGATTTCCTTGCATCCCTCAGCCCTAGCAGCAAAATCAGCCTCAAACAGCTGCACCAATAGCAAATACACCCAGTGCTCTGAGCAGGGTGATCCCTGGGTGAGGATTTGAGCTGAGGCTGCTATGGGTGCTGCAGCCCCTGCCTGCCCCGGGGCACTCCTCATCCTCTGCAGAACCTGCTCAGTTCTCACCTCCCTGCCGGGGGTGTGCAGTTACAGCTCCTCGCCTGCTCGTCGCCGGCTCCTCTGAGCTGTCACACGTAGGTGGGTGCAAGATCAAGAAAGACACGAGCAATTCAGGACTGCTGCAGGCTCCCGGAACAGCGGCGACGAGTTGGCTGAGGTGCCCTGGAGCGGAGGGGAGGGCGCTGCCGGGGGAGGCTGGGGGCGGCCCGGGTGCTTAAGGATGCTGCACAAAGGGTTGTTTGCCTCAGGCTGCAGCGGTGCCCGGCCTGGGTGCTGCTCCCTGGATGACCCCGTGCCCTTCTACAAGAAACCCCAAAGCTGTGGGACTGCTCCCAGTGCCACAGGGGCAGGTGGGGCTTATGTCCAAGAGGGACTGTGAAGACTCAAGTGATTTTTGGGATAATCCCATCACAGGTCTTCCCCCTCCTGCCTCCTGTCTCCTGCTCCTGCTGTTCCCTGGAGTGAGGGCAGCTCTGGGCACTCGGCTTTGTGCCAGTCCCAGTCCTCAGGGTGAATCTATCCATCAGCACCCAGGGTGGCTGGTACCCAGCGGCCAAGATGTTTTCCTGGCCCTGATGATCCCTCCTTCTGGAGCTGGCCCTGGGGTGTGCAGGGTCTGGTGAGTCCAGGCTTTCGTCAAAGGCACCACCTTCACATGTGGGTGGTGACGTCCATCTGAACCTCCCAGCTATGGGCTCCCTCCCCTCCCAGCAGCATCTCAGGGAAGGGGGCTCTGGTGCTGCTCTCTTCCTCACTCTCCTCCTCCCAGGCTGCTATTTTAAGCTGGATGCAGTCAGCACTGGGGTGGGATGACTGATGGGATCCACACGGCCCCATGGGCTGAGGAGCCTGGGGCTGCAGTTCCCCAAGTGAGGAGCAATGTGTTCCTTCCTCCCCCAGACACACCCGTGTCCCCCTGATCCCTCCCAGCCCCACCTGAGGCTCCTCTACCTCCATGTCTCCCACCCACCCTCTGTGTCTGGTCAAGGTCACCCCTCCTCAGGGCCACCTCCTGCTCTGCTCCCCTGTGTCCCACTGATGTTTGTGTTTGAATTCCCAAATCCAATATGGACACGCAGTGGGGTCAGCTGAGCCTTTTTCCTTGGACTTCACCAGAGATCCAGGCAGGAGGAACCCAAATCCTCCATGCTGATCCAAAAGAGCCTGTCCAGAGCTGATCAGAGCATCCCAAATACCATCAGTGGTATGGGAAATGCCATCAGGGATGTGGGGAATACCTTCACTAAGGTGGGCTCCATCTCCTTCAGCTCCAGGGGGGACCAGTGGAGATGTTTCCTTGCAGGGACAGGTCCTGCCCTGGCCTGGGGTCTGGCATGGTCATCTCTGGACAGGCCTCTCAAGAGATGAGCAGGTTTTGGAGTCAAGGTATTACTGAGAGGGAATATCTGCTAAGCTTCATGTCCCAGCTAAATGAAAGCTTAATGAAATAAATCTAAAATTCTTGCACTGAAACATATTTTTTCCACCCTCAGCTCTGGAAATAGATGTTCCATTTTAGCTGCAGCTCTCAGAAAGCTTTTCCTAAAACAGCCAATGCATTAAATTTCAGCCCCTAAAGGTAATATTTTGATTGACTATAATGGGGCCAGCAGTGGAATTTAATGAGCTTCCAGTTGTCATAATTAATGGAGATTAAATACCTTATAGAAAGCTTGAGACAAGTTACCTGAATGTAATCCCTGACCTTCTCACACCTCCTCCTTCATGGCTTTTCTCATTATTACTTTGCAAAACAGTATGTTCAGACACAGAAAGCTTGTAGGAGTTTTGACAGTGTGGAAAAGGAAATAAAGAACTTGCTGTGACTATTATAATTTCAGCTATTGTCATCCCAAAGGATTGTCACAGAGGCAAACACAGAAGGTTCTTACAAAAATATTTATTTATTGACATCTGAATTGAATTTTGTGTCAAAAATACAGTTACTTAAATACAGAAAGTATAACCTCAGTCTACATTTTAAAAAATCCATTAAATAAAGTTATTTTTTGTCTCAGAGTTATTGCACCTGATCCCTCCCCTATAAAAAATTAAATAGCACAACATGAAGTTGGATTTTGGAATGTTTTAAGTTTCTCAGCCATCTCTAAATGACATTGAAGCACTTCCAATAGACCTCAGCTGGTCACACTCGCCCATCCCGGCAGCTGGGGACATGGAGCAGCTGGATCTGTCCAGGACCTCAGTCCAACTCCAGCTCATTCACGTACTGCTGGACCCAGTCCTCCATGGGGTTGGCACAGACTTCCCGGCCCTTCCTGGTGATAAACCTGTGGAGTGAGAGGAGGTCAGTTTTTGGTGGGAGAGCACTGAATGGAATCACAGAATCATGGAAGGATGGAATGGTTTGGGTTGGAAGGCACTTTAACGCTCATCCAGTTACCCCCCTGCCATGGGCAGGGACACCAGACCAGGTTGCTCCAAGCCCCGTCTAACCTGGCCTGGAGCACTTCCAGAGCTGGGACAAGAGCCCTGCCCAAGCCCAGCCTCTCCCAAGGAGAACTCCATGCCTTGCCCATCCTGTCCAGCAGCCACCACTTTCATCTGCAGAGGGGTGGAGTGGGACCAATGTGAGGCTTTCTGTGCTCCAAGCATCACCTTGAATATACTTCTTGTCTACCCCAGCCTTCATTCCCTGTCTTTGGAAAAGGGGCCTTCCCTTCCCTGGCTCCTCATCCCAAAACCACCCCTACCCCAGAGGAGGGACTTACACGACAGCAGGTTGGGAGCACTGGCTGTTGGTTTCGTAGTAATCCTTCACAAAGCTGCGGGGCAGCTGCCGGGAGATGTAGGAGAAGCAGCAGGAGGTCGGTGGGTCAGAGCCAACTGTGAAGGGTGAAGACAGTCATGAGCAGTGGCAAGGGATGGGGAACAGGGCAGGGAGCTGGGATCACCCATCCCTGGGTCTAGGGAGCAGGGATGATGTAGAGGAGGAAGAGAAAAGATGGGGTCTTTTTTCTTCTTCTTCCTTCAGTTATTTCCCTGTTGCGTTCACCTGAGCTGGCATTGACACAGCCCATGGCACCAGGCAACATCTCCCAGCCCGAACCTGGCCACCCCTAGCCCTCCTCAGGGTGCCCACATTTGACCTTTGTAGCAGGGGTGGGGGGCATGGTTGTAGTTTTACCCTAAAAAGGGTAAAAAAGTCTTTAGGTTTTATGCTAATGGTCTTTGAGCTGTGCCTGTTCCACAGCCCTGGAGCACCTGCCAGAAGATGGTGGGACAGAGGGAGGGACCCAGAGTGGAAATGCTGGCAGAAGGGACTGTTCCAGCAGCAATATCTCTCCTGTCCCCATTTAGGGAGGGTGGGGAGAGCCCGAACTTACGTGGAGCAGCAGAGGTCTGGTAGCAGAAGGCAGCTATGAGAATGGCAAGAGCAACCACAGACACCTTCATATCGATGGAGAAGTGGTGGCTGGAGCTGGAGCAGGCAAGGGAAGCTTGGAAGGCTCTTTGCTGTCTGATGCTGAGACCATCAGCAGCCCCTCAATTTATGGGGCGAGAGGTCCCTGCAGTGACTTGCGTAAGCATGGTGGAATTTCCACCAGAGTCTCCACATGGTGCAGTCCCGTGATGGAATAGAGCAGCCCCAGCCCCGGAAGAGTGAAGCTCCCTGCTCGATGCAGTGCCTCCCCAGTGACACAGGATATGAAACAGTCACTGTGGCTATTTCTGCTTTTCTCATGTCTGTCCCTTAGTAAGAAGTTCCTCTGTGGAGGTTCCTGCATTTGTCAAGTCCCCCTGTTACCCAACCTTCCCAGGCAGCTCAGAGGGGAGAGCGTATCTTCAAGAGCTGTGCTGGAGGGCCCAGGAGCATCTGTGGGATGAGGCTGGTGAGGGAAAAAGAGACTGAAGTTTCCTTTACCATGGAATTCTCCCCTCCCATATCTGCAAAGCCCTTGCTGCCCCAGGAGCAGGAGGTGGGAGCTGTCACCAGTGTCCTGCATTTGCTCCCCATGGTTGGAGGTGACTCAGGACATATCCTGCAAGCACTGGCATAGGTAGTGGTGGGCATGAAAGAGGAATATCAGAAGCTGAAACACTCAAGTTTCCTCCTCAATTTAAAGGAAGGGAGAGCTGAGATGGGCTATTTGTTATCTCCTGGAACTGCCTGATGCACTCCAGGTCCTATAAGGAGACATTAAATTACAATTTAGATTATACAGTTGAAATTCAAGTGCTAGTGATAGTCTGAGCATGGCGATTCAGAGAGCTGAAAGAAGTATGGAGACTTGTAACCCTGAAGATGAGGCAGAAGGAGTTCCAGGAGCAGGGTGAGGAAGGAAACAGTGCTTTTGAAAATGAGGAGCAGATTAACTGTGGGGTGAGAGCATGGGCAGAAAGTGGGATGTTGGGAAGAACCTGTCTCAGCTGATGAGAGCAAATACAGACTGGGGAAGCAGTACAATGTATGGGAGAGAGTAAGAGCTCTGTGAAGGCTGGGCAGGGGCTGAGACAGGGATGGTTCACTAGGAAGAAGCCACCAGCCTCCACAGTGAGCCATGGAGGTCTAACAGGCTCCCTGAGGAGGAGGGAGGGAGGTGATGAGTGCTCTGGGAAGAGCTAAGGGCTGTCCAGCTTGAGTGAGATGTTCCTAGAAGGATATATGTTCTCTATAGGAAAGCATGCATTCCTAGAGAATGTCTCCATTTTGTTATTTTCAACACATCATGGAGTGGTGATGTCTTGGTAGACACTTCCTGAAAGCCAGTGGAAGGTTTACAATGTAAAGTGGAGCAGCCCAACCTCACCCCAGCACCTCTACATTCCCCCCGGCAGCGCTGGGCACTGACTCATCCTGTTTCTATTAAAGGTTTCCAGCTACTGCCCCAGGAACCTTCTGTAAATAACCTGGTGTTTCCCCAATATCCTTCAGCCCTCCACCAGCCATGCTGGGTTAGCTCTGTGCGGATGAAATGCCCTGCTCCAGGTGGGCAGCGTGGGGTTCACAGCACAAGGCACAGGAGAAGCCCCAGACTTGTCCCACCCTCAGGGAGGCTCCTGCTGGGGGATGTGGTGGTGCCTCTCACCCAGGCTGGGGAGGGCACATCAACCCCATGGAGCAAATACGGCTCTTGCCAATCTGAACATCCTCTTTCAGAGCTGATCTTGCCCGTTTCCATCTTTCCCTCTGCAAGAGGCACCTTGCAGGCTCACTCATCCAGATCCCATTCCCTCACTCTGTTTGTCATCTTGCTTGTCCCCAAATATGCAGGGAAGATGAGGAGAGAGCCTGCTTCCACATGCAGGGCACCCAGCCAGGCAGGAGGTGGGAACCTGGCGTTCTGACGGACACCAGCTGGGCCGGGAGGGAGTGAGCATCAGCTCACTTGGATCCTGTCTGGCTGCTCAGGGAGTATAACTTGTACATGGACGTAGGAGCGTGGTTGGCCTCTGAGCTGTTCCCTCTGACTGTGCCTTCAAGCATCTGTGGGTTACGCCTGGAGATCCGGCCCCTGCAGCCAAGTGCTCCCGTCCTGCTCCCGAGGCTCACAGTGCCAAAATGTGGAGAGATGTTCTGCTAAAAGATGAGTTTCATGAAAACAGAAGAATTAGTTTAGGATCTGCTTTGATTATTCAATGCTTTTAATGAGGGATTTTCCCTTTCAGGCCGGACACCTCTGTGCCTTTATCCCTTTGTCACCAAACACGTGCCAAATTATTTTGGACTCTTGGGGACCATTTTGAAATTAATAAAAACAAAAATTTCCTTAATTTAGCTAAGTCAGTTTAGGATCAGTTTATTTTAGGTAATGAAGGGCTGAAACTTTTCCACTGCTGAGAGCCAAAAATAACCCCAAAGCCAAGTTGCTTGGTTTCTAGGAATCTAATTCTTCCTTAGAAATCTGACAAAGGCTCCTGCTCTGCCAGCTCGTGGACAGCTGGATGGAGGTGGGAGGCTACAGTCATGCCGGTGATGCCCTGGGATGTTGCAACATGCTCCTAAAAAATGTTTCCTTACCCACTTCCCACATTCCAGTGATTATGAAAAGAGAAAGTCATCTCTTCCAGCTCTTCCCCCTTTTAGGAAGGAAGGTTGAGTGTGTCTCAGATGAGGAACCATCTTCCCAGGGAGGTGCCTTGAGACATGAAGATGGCCATGGAAGAGTGGGAAAAGTGGGCTGGAGCATCTCTGGGGGGATTAATTTAATTACACAGCAAAGTGGTGGTGTAAAAAGAAAATTTTCCCATCAGGTGGCTTCAGAATTCTTGACCCAGCAGTCAGTGCTTGGAGTCAGTGGGATTTGCCATCTGAAGGAATCTGGCTGATGTTGCTGTGTTTTACATACAGGGATATGACTGAAGTTTTCTACAAATTCCCCAAAAAATACCAGGAGAAAGTGCTAAGTAAAGCAAATGCCCAAAATAAAACCAGTGACAGCAGAAATAGGGAAATTCTCTGTCTTGAATGAAAGGGGAACCTGGAAAAAACTGGTGAGACTGGCTGATGTAAGCTGCTATTTATAGCAGGGTTTAATGCTGAGGAATTGGGATTCACTCAGAAAAGGAAGTAATTAAAGATGTCCTGAGTTCAGAAATTGCCCCTAAGCCAAGATCCACTGACCCCTGCAGCTCCATCCTGCCCAGCTCCAGCACCGGTGACATTACATCAATGTCCAGAAATTTCACCCCCACCAGTCTTAACATTTCTGGAGAAATGTTGGAATTTTTTAGATGATGTCACATCCTGGAACTGACTCCAGTAAGAACCTGTGCCTGTGGGAGTGACTGGGGACCATCTGTCTTCAGTGTGGTCAGTCCAGAGGACAGCACGACCAGCTTTGCCAGTCACCTTTGGCTGGTTCCACAGAAAACACTTTGTGTTTCCCCAAAGTCATGTCAGGACAGGAAGCTGGTCATACCTGATAAGAAATGTGTATCTTGATAAAGGTCACATCCATCTCTAGCAAAGGCATTTTACAAAATAAAATATGCCAGGGAATGCTCTTCTTTCTAATGGCTGATGCCTCAGATTTTTCCTGGCCTTTCTTTTGAAGCAGAGCAAACCAAAGAGGATGGAGGGTACAGTATTTCAAAGCAAATTAAAGTGAAATAAAAAAGCCTCTCTGCTCCACACCCCTCTCCATTCTTGGCATGAAAAGAAAAGAAAGAAACAGGGAAAACCTGAGTTTTTGCAATTTTTGAGCCTTAGGGAGGTGACTGTGGGGCTGTGCCCCATTTCACCCTGACTGCTGGCTCCAGGGGCTGGGACATACCCAACCCACCCCCTTCAGCATTCCTCAAACCCCAAATGTCTGGGAGGACCAGAAAAAGTGTCTCTGCTGGGGCTGCATCCTCTGCCCACCTCATGCAGATCATTGGTTAGTGCCCCAGGAAGAGCAAGGAGGACCAGGCTGAAGATTCAGAGTTCTGCTGGGATGGAAACTAAAAGAGGGTAGAGTTAGAATAGAGATTCTTCCCTATGCAGGTGGGCAGGCCCTGGCACAGGGTGCCCAGAGCAGCTGTGGCTGCCCCTGGATCCCTGACAGTGCCCAAGGCCAGGCTGGACATTGGGGCTGGGAGCAGCCTGGGACAGTGGGAAGGGTCCCTGCCATGGCAGGGGGTGGAACAAGGTGGTCTTTATGGTCCCTTCCAACTCTTTAATTCTATGATTCTATGAAAACCAAAACCACTTTTAATGAACCCAGTGAGCCTTCTCTGCTCATAATCAAGGAAGAATCAAAATAAACAAAATACAAATATTTTTCATTTTCATTGGTGCTCCTGGTGTGCAGATTTCTAGGCTTTTTTGGGTGGGATGGCTGGAGGTGGCCCCAGGGAGCATGGGATGTCTGGCTGATCCCCACAGGTTAGAACCACAATCTCCCCTATGAGCAGGGATAACCTTTAAACTTGTGTCAGGCCATTGCCACAGCTGGAGCACTTCCCTAATCATGGAGTCATGGAATCATTTAGGCTGGAAAAGCCCTCTGGGACCATCAAGTCCAACCATCCCCCAAGCATTACCAGAGCCACCACTAACCCAGGTCCCCAAGTGCCCCATCCACACATCTGTTAAACCCCTCCAGGGGTAGGGACTGATGGCCCCCAGACTCCCTTGCCCAGCACTGGCCCCTCTCTGCAGGGTCCTGGCAGGGCTGAGTCACTGTGGGGAGGTCGGAGCCCCACGGGAGGTGTGAGCCCCAGTCCCACAGTGAGGTGTGAGTTCTGCAGCTGCCAGCAAACAGCCGTGGTCACACACTAGTGTTTACTGGCCTCATGCTTTGTTCAAAGCTGTAAAACCACTTCCTATGTGTGAGGCTGGTTGGAGGTTGGGGTGCTCGGCAGCATTTCTCTGAAGTGCAGGTCCTGTCCCCCATGATGTGGAGGGTTTTGCCACCCCAGATGGGTTTGTGCCCTTCAAAGGGGATATTGTCTGGCTGCCCCAGCTAGCACGGGCTGTGCCTGGCACCCGCATCCCCTGGGACAGAGGGGAGGGCTCAGGGAGCTTTGGCATTACTCGCTGATGTGCCACAGCTCCACAGCCTCTCCTGCATCCCTTCATGGCCCTGTAGCCTCCCCCTGTGGGCTTCTGCATACTTCCACTGCCTCACAGCCTCTCCTACATCCCCCCACATCCACAGCATCCCCAGCCCTCCCCAGTCCCAGGGTTCCTGCATTCCTTGGGGACCATGAAGCCACATGCTGGGACTTGCTGGGCTCAGTTTGTGAGTGGGAGTAGAGGGACCTGGGTTCGATCAGGGTTCACCTGAGGGACGGTGCTGTGACCCCCAGAGCACATCACCTCTGCCCCAGGTGAAGCCACTGGCATCTCCCAAACGGATCATCCTACTCCCCAGAGTTTGCATCCACTTGTGGACTTACAGAAAGAGGAGAAAAGGCTACAGGAAGTAATGGTGATGGAGTAATACTCCTTTCTGTGCTCCAAGGTCCTTCAGTGCAAGCACTGGGATAGTGCAGCCCCTGCGGGTGAGCTGTGCCCCAGGGGGAGGCTGACAAAGTCCCCCACCAGCCTGGGGAGAGCCCTCACCATAACCCATGAGCAAAGTACCCCCATGCCACCGCCCTGGGTTCTTGGCTTTGTGACCTGTGGCTCTAGGTGAGGGCAGGATTTCAAGGGTGCTTGAAGGAGTTTGAAAGCTTCTGGGCTAACCCTTGACATTGTTTATATCCCACAGGTTGCAGGCTCAGCACCCCCATAATATCCTTCCCTGCACTCTTCTCCTTTGAATAATTTTAACTTTCTATTTCTACCCTGTCTGCACCAAAACAAACCTCATACCCCAGTCAGGAGAGGATAAAGTGGTAAAGAATGGCTTGTTCCCAGAAATAATAAAGGAAGCCTGAGAGACGTCAGCTCATAAACACTTAAACTACAGGAACTGCAATAGCAGAGGGCTCTGGGATTTGCCAGAGAAGCGAAAACCAGTGGAGAGAAGCAGAAAACCGAAACCAGAAACTGGCCCTGGAGGTCGGCAAGGGCGACTCGCTCGGGATCATCCTGGAAGGAGCTCCAGGGCTGGCAGCCGGTGACTCAAAGCTGGAGCCCTGCGGGCAGGGGGTGTCTATGATGGGGAGGACATGCCCCCCTTTCCAGGAGGCTTCCCAGCATTCTGGGGGAAACAACAACCCCGCTGACAAAGCAGCTTTGTGGGCACCCACTGGTGACACAACCATGGGGCTGCAGCTGCAGCAGCTCTTCGCAGCACCTCCTCCTCCGCCTCCTCCTCCTTCAGCTCCTCACATTTAATTATGCTTTCTTTCTTCACATTGACCATCTCAGAGCTTCCAGGTGAAAGACAGAGCTGCAGGTCCCATCACAGCCACCACACCTCGCCACATGCCCCCATGTGCCCCATGCACATAAATCAGCCTCATGGTTTGTGCCTTGCAGGCAGCAGCTGGTGAGCAGAAGGTGCAAAGTTCCCGTGAGCGAAGCTGTCACTGGCTGGTGCCAGCCACAGGGTGCCTTTCTGCAGCCAAAGCCTCTGTCACCCCTCCACACGGCGCTGGTGTTTGTCACTTCCCTGAGCACACACTCGCACGTGAGTTGCAAGAACAGAGGAACATTAAAAAAACTCCCACTGTTGGTTTCTGAATGAATTATTTCCATGGCAAAAAGCCACAATTTGGTTTTCTTCAGCAGCAATTCAGCCAAAAGCTGGAGCCACTTCTTGTTCTGCGCTGAGCTGATCAGATTTATCAAGGGAACAAAGAGCTGATCCTGCCAGAGCTTGCTTCTGGCAAAATCCACCACCTTCCCTGATATCCAGTCAGGACTTACAGAACCTTTGATCCCTCTAAAAGCACACCCTTGACCACTCTGGTGAAGTCTCTGTCCAGATGAGGATGAGCCACAGCCAGCAGCACCAGGGATGTAATGCAGGACAAGACCATGAGGGAAAGGAGGAACACAAAACAAATCCTCCTCATGGGATAAACATGGGAGGGAACAGACCATCACCAGTTTCAGGAGCCTCCAGCCTTCTTCTTTCAGTCCCTGCTGGGGACAAGCCAGCTGGTGAAGGACAGTGCCTCCATTGCTCTCACGTGCAGCTCCAGGGTAGCCAAGCAGGGGATTTAGATTCCTGGGAGACAAAACCCAGGCTCAGGAACACAATCAGAGGCCTGAGCATCCTCTCTGCAGTGGAAGGGTCTGTGCTGTGTACCCAGAATGTGACAGGCCATCAGGAAGCCTAGGTCATCCCTCTCCCAGCTCCCCAAGAAGCTGCCCCGAGTTGTTTGCCTGCTAAGAATGGAAAGTCTCTCCCATGTCAGGCAGGTTGTCTGCCGCTTTCTTCTCACCTCTTTAGCCAGAAAATCCATCCTCTAACCAAGGCATCTTTTGGAGGGAGTGGCTGAGGCTGGCAAAATGTCTCAGGTGTGGCAAACCCCTTCTGCCAGTGAACTCCCTGTTCCACCTGCAGGTGGGATCCTGCCCTTTGGGATGCCTGTGACTGCTAAGGGCAAACTGATGAAGGGTGGATTAGTTAAACCGCAGCGAGAGTGGTGAGAATGGGCTGGACACTGTGCTTGGAGGGTTGTGGTTTATGGCACAAAGGTCAGCTGGAGGCCAGGCAACAGCAGGGAAACCCAGGGATCGATACTTAACATCTTTATGTCCTGGCTGATGGGACAAAGGGCACCCTCATCGAGCTGGCAGATGACTCAAAGCTGGGAGGAGGGGTTGTCACACTAGGGGGACATGCTGCCATCATAGAATCAAAGAATGTATTGGGATCAAAGAGACCTTAAAACCCATCTAGGTCCATCCCCCTGCCACGGGCAGGGACACCTCCCACTGTCCCAGGTTGCTCCAAGCCCTGCCCAGCCTGGCCTTGGGCACTGCCAGGGATCCAGGGGCAGCCACAGCTGCTCTGGGCACCCTGTGCCAGGGCCTGCCCACCCTCACAAGGAATTTCCTGCTAATATTTAAACTTAATCTCCTTTTTTTTTTTTAGTTTAAGGCTGTTCCCTCTTGTCCTATCACTATTGGCCTGTGTGAAATCCATGGAGACCTTGTCAGGCTGGAGAAGTGGGAGGACAAAAACCTCGTGAAGTTGAACAAGAAGTGCAAAGTCCTGACCCTGGGAAGGAGCATCCCCAGGCACCAGTATATGGCACTGCTGACCAGCTGGAAAGCAGTTTGGCACAAAAGGACCTGGGGCTCCTGGTGGACACCCGACTGGACATGAGCAGCAATGTGCCCTTGTCACCAAAATTCCAACAGGCTCCTGGCCTGCATGAGGAAGAGCATTGACAGCAGGTTGAAGGAGGGGACTCTTGCCCTCTATTCAGCACTGGTGAGGCTGTTCCTTAAGTGCTGGGTCCAGTTCTGAGCTCCCCAGGATTAGGGGCGTATGGAGAGAGTCCAGCAAAGGGCCCCAGAGAGGATGAAGAGACAGGAGCATCTCTCTAGGGAGGAGATGCTGGTACAGTGCAGGCTGGAGAAGGCTCAGGGGATTTTTACCAATGTGTGTGGAGCAAATTAGATGCAGCCCAACTCTCCTCAGTGGTGGCCACTGACAGGACAAGAGGCAATGAGAAATTCTATTAAAACACCATATAAAACTCTGAAAAAGGCTGTCCAGAGAGGCTGTGGAGTCTCACAGCCCACCTGGACATGGTCCTGAGCAGCCTCCCCACGGACTGGGTTGGATGAATTCCAGCCTCAGCTCCTCACCAGCCCTGTGGGTGTGGGGAGGGCAGTCAGAGCGTTTTGGGTGGCACAGAGCCCTCAGTGCAGCCACCCCTGAGCTCCAGGGCAGCAGCTCAGCAGTCTCTGGCAAACAGCCAGCACACACGGCATGAGAACACTTCTGTCTGCCTGCTGGGTTTTTTTCCAGAGCTGCATAATCTTACGCAAACATTGTCTTTCCCTATGCAGCCTCACTGGGAAACTCCCCCTGGAGTCCAGAGGGACCGTTCTCCTCTGTGGCCAGGCCACTTGGCACATTTTAGCTTCCTTTAGATTTGATAAAGCAAAAATGAGTGCTGAGTCACTTGGCATTGTGAACCATATTCCATTCTGCCTAACTTTTTTCTGGTCCCTCTAATTCCCTTCAGCTATTTCACTTTCATGACATCCTTTATCATCATCTTGGAATTTCCATTTCAGCTTCTCCCAGCTGCCTCCAGGACTCCCTTTTAAAAGGGGGCTGAATCCAGCTGCTTCACATTGAGCTGCATCTTCCAGAGCTTCTGCTCCTGCTCCGACAGCCCTCACCCTTCGGAAAGATGAAGGTCTCTGCAGCTGGATTGGCTCTTCTCCTCATTTCAGCCTCCTTCTCCCAAACTTTCTCTGGTCCAGGTGAGTCCTGCTTTTTCATTTGTGAAGGGAGAACAGATCTGGGCCTTCAGTGTTATTTCTCCATTGAGCTCCCATGGCAGACAGCTGGGAATTTATCAGCATTTGTGCCACTCTCCCCTCTGCCCAGAGGTCAGCTGCATATAGGAGCCCTGGAATTAGAAAATCATCCATCCATCCATCCATCCATCCATCCATCCATCCATCCATCCATCCATCCATCCATCCATTCATCCACCCTGGGCTCAGAGCACTTATTCCTGGTTAGAGTTGAGGGATTTCAGCCTCTGCCCTGGCACTGGACGAGTTNGGGGATACCCTGGGGTGCTCCTGCAGGAGTGGAGGAGGCAGTGTGGGAAAAGGGATGGGAGTGGGGAGCATCACAGCATAGGGGAAAACCTCTTGAGATGCTTGAAGCTGGGATCCAGGCTCTCCTGGGAGGCAGATGTGAGCAGAGATCTAACATGTCCCATCCCTGTTCCACAGGTTTGTCACAAAGGAAGGCCGCCAGGTCTGTGCCAATCCGAAAAACACCTGGGTCCGAAGATACCTGCAAATCTTGGAGCAGAACTGAGCTAAGCAGGGTGGCAAGTGTAGCTGCTGTCATGGACAAGTCATGTTATCTTGAGCTCCAGCCATGGGGCAGGACCCTGGGACAACAGGAGCTTCAGGAGCATCTGCAGGTTTCCCCAAGCGACTGCTGGAAGGACATCTTGTGTTTGGGGCTGCTGCTCATCCTTGGCTTGCATGGACCAGGCTGCAGACTCATCCCTCTGCTCCAACCCCAGGCCCATGGGACTGCTCCTTGGCTGTTGTATTATTTGAAGTTATTTAAGAAATTATCAGATGGGGCAGTCAGTCCTTTTTCCCCCTGTGGATAATGATATTATTTATAGGGGGGTGACAGGGAGGGTATTTATAGGAGGGTGACCCAATGCTGGATGATGGAGGACCCTGGTTTATACACATGAACTCATGATTCTGGAGAATAAAGAATTTGGAGAAAACCTTTGCTTTTTCCCTCTTATGTGCCTCCATGTGGTGTTCACCAGCTCACACACAGAACGTCCCTCTGAGCCATCTGAGCCTCTGTAGGACGCACGAAGATGGAAAATGGTTTGAGGCAAACCCATAAAGTTTCCATACTGCAGACTCAGGAACATCCTCCAAAACCTCATTCCCCCACTGCACACACCCCCACTCCCCACATCCTCTACAGAATTAGATGTGTTTTTACCCACATGTGGGACTTCTGCACACATGAATCTGCTCTCCACACTCCCCAGGCACATCCCACACACTTGCTGCTCCCAGCCCCACACACCCCACCTCAGACTGGTCCATGGGTGTGCAGTAAGTTGTGCTGAGACCAGCAGTGCTGCTTGGAGAGGGACGGGGACCCTATCTTTCATTCTGACCACCCCAAAAGGGGTTGTTCCTCACTTTCCCACCTGTAAAACAAAGAGGAAGGTCCACCTCTTGCTGCAGGGGTAAAACAAGCAGCAGAAAACCTGCTGCAGTTGTTCTCAGGATGCAGCTTTCCATGGGAATGTGAATGGGAAGGAGCAGGTTCCAAGGGTAAAAGCACAGTGCTGGCACAGCTTGTCCACAGAGGTCATGCTCAGGGCTCCTTGACATCTGCACTCTGGGAAGAAATCCCTGAAGGATTTGGGTTGTAAAGGACTTAAAGCCCATCTCATTCTTAAAGCCCATCTCTACCAGGGGCAGGGACACCTTCANCCCACGGACTGGGTTGGATGAATTCCAGCCTCAGCTCCTCACCAGCCCTGTGGGTGTGGGGAGGGCAGTCAGAGCGTTTTGGGTGGCACAGAGCCCTCAGTGCAGCCACCCCTGAGCTCCAGGGCAGCAGCTCAGCAGTCTCTGGCAAACAGCCAGCACACACGGCATGAGAACACTTCTGTCTGCCTGCTGGGTTTTTTTCCAGAGCTGCATAATCTTACGCAAACATTGTCTTTCCCTATGCAGCCTCACTGGGAAACTCCCCCTGGAGTCCAGAGGGACCGTTCTCCTCTGTGGCCAGGCCACTTGGCACATTTTAGCTTCCTTTAGATTTGATAAAGCAAAAATGAGTGCTGAGTCACTTGGCATTGTGAACCATATTCCATTCTGCCTAACTTTTTTCTGGTCCCTCTAATTCCCTTCAGCTATTTCACTTTCATGACATCCTTTATCATCATCTTGGAATTTCCATTTCAGCTTCTCCCAGCTGCCTCCAGGACTCCCTTTTAAAAGGGGGCTGAATCCAGCTGCTTCACATTGAGCTGCATCTTCCAGAGCTTCTGCTCCTGCTCCGACAGCCCTCACCCTTCGGAAAGATGAAGGTCTCTGCAGCTGGATTGGCTCTTCTCCTCATTTCAGCCTCCTTCTCCCAAACTTTCTCTGGTCCAGGTGAGTCCTGCTTTTTCATTTGTGAAGGGAGAACAGATCTGGGCCTTCAGTGTTATTTCTCCATTGAGCTCCCATGGCAGACAGCTGGGAATTTATCAGCATTTGTGCCACTCTCCCCTCTGCCCAGAGGTCAGCTGCATATAGGAGCCCTGGAATTAGAAAATCATCCATCCATCCATCCATCCATCCATCCATCCATCCATCCATCCATCCATCCATCCATCCATTCATCCACCCTGGGCTCAGAGCACTTATTCCTGGTTAGAGTTGAGGGATTTCAGCCTCTGCCCTGGCACTGGACGAGTTGAGGAAGTGAAGCTCTGAGCAATGGCAGGTTGAGAATCTCCCACAGTACCTTGATACTGCTCATGGCATTGGACCAGATGATCCCCAATGTCCATTTCAACCTTAATTATTCTCTAATTCCTCACTACCTTCCCTGCCAGCACAGCTCCCAGTGCTCACATTGTCTTCCTTTGCCTCTTCTAGCTGGACTCGACCTCCCAGTCTGCTGTCTCACATTTACACAGCACAAGCTCCCATGGAAGCTCATCCGGCGCCATTATGTCATCAGCAGCAGTTGTCCCCTGATGGCCGTGGTGTGAGTGCCAGCACTGGGACAGGGCGGGGACAGCTGCTCTGGGGGGT
>VXAC01004272.1:99910-136669 GCA_013399225.1 Rhipidura dahli
TCATCCCTCTGCTCCAACCCCAGGCCCATGGGACTGCTCCTTGGCTGTTGTATTATTTGAAGTTATTTAAGAAATTATCATATGGGGCAGTCAGTCCTTTTTCCCCCTGTGGATAATGATATTATTTATAGGGGGGTGACAGGGAGGGTATTTATAGGAGGGTGACCCAATGCTGGATGATGGAGGACCCTGGTTTATACACATGAACTCATGATTCTGGAGAATAAAGAATTTGGAGAAAACCTTTGCTTTTTCCCTCTTATGTGCCTCCATGTGGTGTTCACCAGCTCACACACAGAACGTCCCTCTGAGCCATCTGAGCCTCTGTAGGACGCACGAAGATGGAAAATGGTTTGAGGCAAACCCATAAAGTTTCCATACTGCAGACTCAGGAACATCCTCCAAAACCTCATTCCCCCACTGCACACACCCCCACTCCCCACATCCTCTACAGAATTAGATGTGTTTTTACCCACATGTGGGACTTCTGCACACATGAATCTGCTCTCCACACTCCCCAGGCACATCCCACACACTTGCTGCTCCCAGCCCCACACACCCCACCTCAGACTGGTCCATGGGTGTGCAGTAAGTTGTGCTGAGACCAGCAGTGCTGCTTGGAGAGGGACGGGGACCCTATCTTTCATTCTGACCACCCCAAAAGGGGTTGTTCCTCACTTTCCCACCTGTAAAACAAAGAGGAAGGTCCACCTCTTGCTGCAGGGGTAAAACAAGCAGCAGAAAACCTGCTGCAGTTGTTCTCAGGATGCAGCTTTCCATGGGAATGTGAATGGGAAGGAGCAGGTTCCAAGGGTAAAAGCACAGTGCTGGCACAGCTTGTCCACAGAGGTCATGCTCAGGGCTCCTTGACATCTGCACTCTGGGAAGAAATCCCTGAAGGATTTGGGTTGTAAAGGACTTAAAGCCCATCTCATTCTTAAAGCCCATCTCTACCAGGGGCAGGGACACCTTCAGCTGGATCAGTGTGCCCTGAGCCCCATCCAGCCTGGCCTGAACACTTGCAGGGCTGGGGCTGCCACAGCTTCTCTGGGCACTGTGTGCCAGGGCCTCCCCATCCTCACAGGGAAGAACTTCTTGCCAATGTCCATTCTAAATTGACCTCCTTCAGTGTAATACCGTTCCCCTTTGTCCTATAGCAACAGGCCCTGCTGTCAATGTTTTTCTTACAGACCCCCTTCAAGTGTCCCCACAGCATAGTCCAGAGCTGGCCTGGCCTTGCCCACATCCCATTCTTCTTTCAAAGCAAAAAAAAGGTTTCTCTTAGTGTTTATTTTTTTCCCGCTGCAGCCATAGGTCAGATTTGGCAACTATGAGGCTGGGAAAGCACCTCTGTGTTGTCTTGTGATTTCCCTCTAGTCTTGCATTTTCCAGGCAGGAACGATGGCTGCAAGCGAGAGGGTCATGGACACCCAAGAAGCAGCATCCCAGCAAAGGGCAGCCCAGCCCGGCACCATTTTGTGTCCCAGGAAATGGTGCTGGTGCTGGGGGAATACGTGGAGAGATGAACATCTGCAGGGGGTGTACCCTGAGTGGGGTACCTCACTGCGCTGTGAAACCCTGGAGCAGCGTGGTCAATGGAAGGACAGGAGCAGGTGAAGACCCTGGGAATGGGGTGCTGGGTCTCTTCCACCCCTGAGGATATCCCAACCTCGAGTTTGGTGCTGCAGAGGAACTGCAGGGGCCCTAAACTGTCCCTGCTTTGGGACCCTGAGTGCTGAGAGGGGATGGAGGATGGATGTTTTGGAAAAAGAGAAGCTGAGGGGAGTACTGGGGTTTATCCTATGCCCGGGATGCAGGGACAGGCCGGAGACGCTGGATCATCCAGTGCTGCAGCTGTGTCCCCTCCAGACACAGTCCCTGGCTGTGTGCCCATGCACTCGTGGGAATTTCCCTCTCAAGCCTTTCTGGTTTCTGTTTCCAGTTGCTGGACTTATGAATGTTTCCTCCACCGCCTGCAGTGGCAGAAGGCATCAGGATATCAGAAGACCTTCATGGTTTCATGGGCAAAACACTGGATAGCCTGCTTTTCTGTGGTGTTTTTGAGATCATGAACCCCTTGGCTGTTCCCTCTGTCCCAGCTGCGCTTGAAGAAGCCCTGGGAAGAGAGAGGAGCCATGGCTACCCTCAGTCCCAACGTCCACATTGTCTCCCTGCTGGTCCCTGCTCCCAGTCCCATCATGAACATCCTGGCACGGCCTCTCACTGCCAGTCCTTGAGAACTGATGGTTTGAACTTGGCCTCAAACCTCAGCCTCTTCAATTTCTGTCTTTTCAACTGACACTGGCCCCTTCATCCAAGAATCCTTTCTCCTAAACCCACCCATTTACATGTCCCGTGACTGGTGCTGCCCTGTGGAAAGTGGGGCTGGATGGATCAGTGCTGAGCACAAACACAGTCTGTGTGATGGGGAACTTGAAGGTCTCTGCTTGAGCCTTGTTTCTCTCCTTGTTGCTGCTTTTCTTTCCCAATCCTGCTCTGCTCCAGGTGAGTCCACCCACCCAGAATCACAGAATCACTGAGGTTGGAAAAGACTTCTAGGATGGCTGCTCCAGCCACTCCCCCAGCACTGCCCAGCCCACCACTGACCCACGTCCCTAAGTACCACATCCACACACCTGTTAAAAGCCCCTGGGGATGGGCACTCCACATCTGCCCTGGGCAGAGATGAGCAAAGGGAGGTCAGGAGACAACGTGAACATCTGCAGACCACTGTGGCACCAGAGGGGCTTGGGGAAGTTTTACAGGATTTTATCTCACACTGGTTTTCTTGGCCCTGGATTATTGGAGGTCATTTGTTGCTGGACATGAGGGGGGCCTGAAGAAATTGCTCCCAGGGGTGATGGAGTGAAAAATGCTAGAAAATGTCCTTGCAGGTGAAGACTTAGCCTGACAAGCTGCCAGGTGGGAATACTCTTGTCCAAGGGGTGATACAAAAGCTTCTGAACTTTTGCTTCAGCTGGCTCTGATAGATACAGCCTGAATTGTTCCGGTCCCCTGTAGAGCTTCAGCACAGGGAGGTGGGACCAGCAGTTTTGTTTTCTACCCACAAAGTAATCAGCCAGATTTAAATGTAAGCCACAGGCTAATAAAGTGCTTTTGTTGATTTTACTTTGTGCTTTTTTAAACAAAATTCTTGTTTTCTTCCCCAGGAAGATTCAGAACAGCAGTGAATTGGTGCTTGTCTTGCAATGAACACTAACTGAGCATCCCAAGAGCTAAGCCTGGCTAAGGCTGCATTCCCAGAGGAGCCTGGGCCAGCAGTGTGGTCCTGGCCACCCCCTTCCATCTCGCCACAGGGACACCCCTGAACCTCCACCCTGAGATTTCCAGGCATTCCTTTGCCAAATCATCAGTGGCAAAGCCCCACCAGCTCCCAGCCTATGATATGATGGGGGGAAAGGGCTGGGAAGAAGTTCTGGCTCCACATCAGCTTGGGGGCTGGGAGGTGCTGGGAGGTGCTGGGGTGGCTGCTGCTGTGGTGCTGGGATCAGGGAGGCCAAGCAGAAGGGAAGGCTTTTAGACCTAAGGAGACTGGAGCATTTCCATCTGAGAAGTTGGGATTTTTCCCCTACATCTCCTAAAATAGTTGTAGTGGCGTCCCTGTTTTCCAAACAGGAGGGGAACAACCAGAGATGACACAGAGAGAAAACAACTTTATTCTTTGGCACCAACACAAAACAGCAGTTTGAGAATAAGCCTGAACAGTGCGGTTCCACAACGAGCATCCTGTAAGTAACCAGAGTACCACTTCCTTCTCTAGGGACAGATATTACTCACAGCATCTACTGCACTGCTGCACAATTCAGCAGGCAAAACTCAGCCTGGGCTTACAGGACAGCACTCAGACCTAATTCCAACCTAGCTCTGGGATGAAATCCCCCTCCCATTCTAGCAGTGGAGGCACAAGGTGGAGCTCAGCTTAGCCACATCACACAGCAGGGCACCCCAAGGTGGGTCTGCAAGGCCAGGAGATCTTCAGCTTCACAGGTGTGGCTGAATTATTGCGGATAAATGACACCTTTGCAAGAAAAAACGAACTTCAGGGGTCCCAAGGTTGCTCAGCAGGCCCTGGTGCTTGGCAGTAGTCTGTGCCAAGTTCTGATGGGTGGTCTGACAGGACTACTCAGCTTCCAGTGCTCACTGCAGCTCCAGCCTGTTCACATATTCCTTCACCCACCTGGCATCAGGGTTAGCACAGACCTCCCGCTTCTTCCTGGTCACAAACCTGGCAAGTCAGAGGTTCAGGGGTTACAGTCCCAGAGGGGAAAAGGGACATGAAGGACTCAGGTCATGTCATTGGATCATCTCCCACAAACCCGCAAGCATCCAGGAGCTGCAGAGCCTCCTGAAACCCAGGGGGAGATCAGGGTCCCTTGGGAGAACCTGCCATGCTCAGATATTCATCTCCTTGTCCAATGCAGAGGTGAGCCTGGATGCAGCATGGAACCTTGTGTGCATTGGGCTCACCAGCTCTGGAAGGTCCTGCTGGCTCCTGACCTCCTTCCCAGCCTTATTCCCAGCACCAGGCCAGTCCAAGAAGACCAAGGACTATTTATTTCTCAGCTGAGGAGGGTGAGGGCTCACGCACTGAAAGTGGGACCTGGGACATCGCCCCAGGGATGATAGCTCACAGCACCCTGCTCCTGGCCCTGTAGGATGTGAAGCCAGGAGCCCAAAGGCTGGCAAAGCCTCCCCTCAGGGCCCAAAGCCAGTACTTACACAACTGCTGGCTGGGAGCACTTGCTGCTGGTGTAGAAATACTCCTGCACATGACTCTGGGGCAGCTTTCGTGAGGTGTAGCTGAAGCAGCACGAAGTCGTGTCAGACCCCACTGGAAGAGATCAGGAGATCCAGCCTGAGACCATCACTCAATAAATTGCACATTCCCAGCTGAGAACACAGGCAACCATGCCCTTAATCAGCTGGACAGCCCCTTCTCCTCCTGTTTTCCCTGAAAATCAGCCAGAAACTGCTGCGAACACTAAAGTTTGATAAACAATTGATAGGATTGCTTGTTAAATGTTTTACACTCACATCCCAGGGTAGAAATCCCTTTGGTTACCCTGAGTTCACTCCTAAAGGCCAGCAACAAAATCAGGAGAGAGGAAACCTGAAAACCTTGATACCAGTAAAATTCATCCCTAAGATAAAAGGATGTTAGAAAGAAAAAACCAGTCCAAACAAATCAGAAGTTATTCAAAAAGGTTTCTAACCTTTGCACCTGACTTTTGCCAAATTTTGCTCCAAATTACAGGCAGTCAGAGCAAAAGTCCACCCCAGGAGAGCAGAGGGATGCTGTACTCACATGGAGCAGGAAAGGCCTGAGAAAACAGGGCAGCAACCAGGATGATGGAGAGGCAGAGTCTGGAGGTGTTCATCCTGGACAGGGGTAAGCTGCAAGGGCAGAGGCAAGACCAGAGTAGGTTCCTCCTGTGTCTTTTGTGAGGTGCAGGATCAGTCCTTGCTTTTTATAGGGATAGGTGCCAGTCAGTCAGATTTCAAGGCAAGCATGGAATTTCCAAAGCATAATAGAGCTGAGGTCATTGCACCTTTGCCTCACAAGTACTGGAAAAAAAAAAAGAAAAAAGGAAACAGCTGGTTGAGGAAGTAACAGAATAGCCTTTGTGTGAAGGGAGCTAAGTGTGAGCAAATCAGCCCCCACTGATCAAGACAGGATACGAAACCACCCTTGAGCAGCAGCTTCACATTTGCATCATCTGAAACCACTCTGCTGATTGAACTCACCTCAGCATCCTTCCCAAAGCACCAGGAGGACCCAACTCAGTCTCCTCTTCCAAGAACCTGGTTTGGGGATCAGGTAGCTCAGATCCTCAAATGGATGGTACATGTCCAGCCAAGGGGTCCCTTCCCCAGTGGTGGGTCTGGGAAATGTCCAGGGTGGATACAGGAGGTCAGTGAGGGCAGCACGGGCAGCAGGAATACTCAGTAGTCTGCAGGCTGCCTGTAGATCCAGGCAGGCAGCCTTGGCATCATCAAGCACAAAATTCTCAGTACTGTGCTTCCAGTGTGGGGCTTGTGCCCCACAAATCCCTCCCAACACCCCCCAGTAAGGGCAGGGCTTGACTGGGAATCCTGCCTGCATGGGCTGACTCTACAAAGAGCATCTTCTCCAAGTGCCAGGGTTTTTGGTACATGTCAGAAACAGAGCAACTCTTGATATTTAGTGAAAATAGAACTCAGGTTTATTAATAAAGCAAGAAAAAGGAAGTAATGAAATAGAAAATAAAGTTCGGGTCCATAGCAATAAGAGACACTTAAAGCTGAAACAGCAAATAACCCAACACAAAAACCAACAGTGCTGAGGTTTGCTTTGGGCTAGCCTCAAGCAAAAGGGAGTTGGCAAGCTGGCCCAGTTCTCTCAGCACCGGGCTGTGCCTGGGCTGGTCCCGAGCAGAGAGTCACAGCTGGGAGAACTGCAACACCTGCAGGCATCAAGCAGCAGCCCCCGAGGCTGCTTCCCACTTTATACCCCGCCTTGGCTCCTCTCAGCACCACCCACTGTCCTGCCTCCGAGGCAGAAACTGATTGGTGAAGTTCTTTTGGAGTCCAGTCCATGGCTTTAGGTCCTGGAGATGGTGAAAGGCCTTTCCACCAATGGCTCCTCGTCTCTGGGTAGGTGAGGGCATCAGATCTTTTAGGTGGGAAAACTTCCTTATTAAAATTCAGGTTACCATGGAGCTAAGCCTCGGCTAACTGTTGGGTTTCTAAATTTAGCCTCTCAGCGACATGGGTGAGGGGTTTCTCTCTTTTGAAACACAGCTTGGTATGAAAAGCTCAGAAGATTTCATGAAAGTTTCTTCTTTTATATAAGCCCTGAATCCTCAAACTTAGGTTTCAACTCACAAATTCCTTATTTTTAACTTCTTTAACATTCTTAACTTGTTCAATAACTCATTTAACCTGTAACAACCTTCAAGTACTTATCACCTCCATAACTGCTTTTTAATTTTAATTTGCGACAGCTTTCAATAACTCCACAGTGAATTCTATTTAACTTTTAACTTGTTTAGCTTATCAGCTTGTGTCAATTATTTGATTTCCTGTCATCTTTTGTGCGAAAGCCAAACCCCTTACTCCGTGTATGACAGTACAGGGTGGGATGCAGAGGGCAGAGCAGGAGCTTCCCCAGCACAAAGGAGTGGAGAGTGAAAAAGGTAAATTAAAGGAGAGGGGAATTTTATCAGGATACAAATAGTATTTATTGGTAGAACCAAGGCAGAAAAGACACAGCGCTGGGGACGCTTAGCAATCAGGCAGAGGCGTGAGGCTATTCACTTTTCAAAGGCCTTAAATACCTTTTTCAAACTGTTACATAGGCAGTAATTTACACTTCACTCAACTCAGTCCAGACATTTAGACGCCCCAGGCCCCTTTCTGGGTTTCTTCAATGCCATGTCGGTGTCCTCCCTTTCTCTGGTAATTCATTAGCAGGCATCGCCTTCTGGAGGTGTGAATCTTCGGCGAGATAAGGGGCCTCTTAGGGTAGACACAATTTGTTTATTCTGTTTCTGGCTAACCTACTATAAAAAGGACATTTATTGCTATGTTTTCCAATTTATTGCAACTATTTCAGGGTTACATTTCACGCTAATCTCTTCTCACTCAGCATAAATTCTACTTGGTGCACTCTTACTCAACGTAAATCCTACTTGGTACATTCTTACATATGACTGTTGTCTTATTATATACAAAAGCCAACATTTATAATCCATCCGTTTATCACAAGAGGGACCAGGAGACCCCAGTCCCTGGTGTCCGCCCACAGTCACAGGGGTCGTGGCACAGTCTGCCCAGAGGCACTGGCACTGCCCTTGCCAAGGCACGATGGGTTCCTCAGGATGTCCCAGGGAGCATTTCCCCTTTTTCCACCTCTCTCTTCTTTGTGACAGGCCCCATTTTGCCAGCTCACAGCCTGTGGTTCCTCTGGGTGTTTTCCAGCTCACAAGGCACCACGAGCTCGTGTTCCTGGGATTTCCTCACTGACCCTCTGATAAGCGGAAAGGACTCCACTACTGAAATAAGCAGTAAAGTAGGTATGTTTATTCCAGCGCTGGGACGCATGGGGAATAGCTCCTCCTAAGGCATGCGTGCCCACAGCTGCTCTCTGCTTGGTAAATACCGGGTTACAAGCTCCATATTCATTGAGTTTCCCAACACGCCTATACATATTCATTGCCTAGCCCCGCCCAGCCTCGCTTCGTATGGAAATGGCCTCAAGAGTCATTTACATCTGTGTTGCGATTGCGCAGTGCTGTCTGGTGGTCGTGGGCAGGGGTCTCAGGGATGAAGTAAGAGTCTTCCTCGGATGAAGTAAAGGAGTCTTCATCATTCTGAACTTTTCACCTTGCTTCCCTGTGCATGCTCTTTACGTCTCTGGCCCAAGTCCAGATTCCAAGGTTGGTCTGAGTTTGTTTTAGGTTCGAAAACAGGATCTTTGGTTAGGATTCTTTCTCCTTATCAGGAGTCCTGTATCTTCTCATTCTGCTTTGGTAGGCACAATAAGTGTTGAGCAAGCTGTATGCGTTGTTTTTAACAAACATCTTCTTAGTGAATCATTTACCTTCTACTCCCCCTTCCCCCGATTCACCTTGGCCCCAGAGCTGTGGCAAGGCTGCGGACAAGGGCTGCTCTGCTGACATTCTCCTTCTCCCCCACTGATCTCGTGGGTCTGTGGGGACACTCAGAGCCTCCCTAGTGTCCCCTTCACCACGATGTCCCCATGGGTGGGGACCAGGGCTGCAGGAGGGTCTCCAGGGCTCTGCCAGGGACCCTGCTATGGTGGGCAGGAGCCCGCGGCTTTTCCAACTCAGCCTCCCAGGAGCCGTCCAGGTGGTGTCCTGAGGACCCTAAGGACTCTTTATGAGCAGGAGCTGGAGCTGAACCAAATGCCTGACATCATGGGGTTGTCACAGACCCATGGTGGTGGCATTTTGGGGCAGCACAGCAATGTGCTGTGGGTATTCAGGCTTTGGAAGGGACAAAATCTCGGCTGGAATTTGCCAAGGGACATCCCTCTGTCAGAGGTGGGGAGAGGGATTATTTACTGCTACTGCCTTGTTGCATGCCAAAATTGCAATTAGACTGTTGTTCTGGCTAATTGGTGTGTGCATTGCTGATGCCCCAGACCCATGCAGGTGCAGAGCAAGGCAGTGGGTCTCACCCTCATCCCCTCAGCACAACACCAATAATTGCATTTTGTGCTGAGCCTCATCCCCACTGCCCCAAGGCTTATCCTGAGGTTTATGCTTCCCACCTGACTTTCCGCATGGCCTGACAAAGGGCTCCAAAATGCAGCTCCTGTGCTGTGGCACCTCCTGGTTGCATGTGGTGGGTTGCAGCCACTCACCTTCCATCAGAGACAGACTGTCTGCCCTGGGATATGTGAATGAACCCGGTGGCAGACGAAGGAACTGTTACTGCCTGTGACATAATATGTGAGAGGGCCAGATCGAGATCTAAGAAACCACAGAAAGGTACCGATGCTCCCCTAACCACAAGGCAGCTGGGGCTCATGCTCTGTCACGGCTGGTAAAGGCAACCGAAACCGTGACATCTGATTATTGCTCTGACAGCGCAGGGTGACTCTGCCTCAGCCCTGCACAGCCTCCCCCTTCCCTGCTCCTGATGTACCCAAGGGCTGGCACAATCCTGTAGCATCATCACACAGCCCAACCTTGCCCCTCAATGGGAGGCTTTGCTCTGTGCAGGGCTTTTTGAAGGTGCATTCTGCAGCCCTGGCCCTCACAGCAGAGATGCCAGAGGGTTGGAAATATGCCAGGTCATTTGCTGTGGCTCCATCCGTTCTTCAGGCCCACTCCGTATTCCCCAAAGCTGTCTCCCTTTGCCTATCTCCTTATTGCAGGGCAGCTCCCCAAGGAAAGGTGTTGGCAACAGCAGCGCCTGGGATCCACCAGGCACTGCAGAGAAACCCGAGAAGAGATTGTGGCACCATAGGGATGGGGGGTGGGGTGCCCAAAGTCCCACTGGGACCCCAGACCAGGTCATGAAATGGCTGGGGGGGTGGCGTGGGGCATGGTGGGGTTTAGCCCAGATGGAGAGGGAGCTGCACTGACCGTTTTTTGGGAGCTGCATGGGACAAGGCAAGGCACAGGGAGGTTTCCCCAGTCTGTGTGCATCGATCCCTGAAAACCGGAGAGGTTTTCTCTCCGTCCATTTTCTTCCTCTCCCAAGGACAGGCGAGCATGCAAGGAGCACCAGGCCCTCTGCTGTCCTCCACGGGAAGCGTTCCTGGAGCCCTTCCTCTCACCTCCACCTCAGCCGCAGCTCACCCATCTCCTGAGGGACCCTGGATACACCCCCGTGCTCGCCTCTCGGGGTCTCCTCCCTGCACATAGCTCAGAAGCTCCATCCTCTGTGTCAGCAGGGCTCAGATCCTTCCCCTTGGATCTGAGCCTTGCTGTGCTGGGAGCTGCAGGCACAGGTGACACTTGTTCTGTCTCCTTGAGCCCTGGGCTCTCCCTTGTGCTTTTTGTCCTGGGCAGGGGTCCGGGGCTCTGCAGTGCCCTGGCTTGCTGCCCATGCTGGTAGCAAATCCCTGGGGAGTGTGGGGGACATTTCCAGCCCCTTTCCATCTCCCTGTTCATCAGGGAGCCACTTTTTGTTCCCCTTCTGTGCAGCAAAAGAAGACAGAAATCTCTACTCCCCCTCTGCAAATGAGAATCATCTACTGGTTACCTGCTCTTCATGGCTCCAGATTAGGTTCCAAAAGATGGCCCCAACCATCTGTTTTCTCATAGAAAAACAAGATGACAAGGTTACCGTCACACTATCAGGAATGGGGGCCCCAGACACACTCCCTGACCAGCACTGGGGCTCAGACCAGTTTCCTTCACCCAGGAAAGGCTCTGCTGACAGTCAGCCTGTACCTGTACTTCTGTTCTTCTCTGTTCTTCTTCTGTTCTTTGTTCACCAGAAGTGACTCTGGGGAAGCTCTGACTGTGCACTGGGGGTCAGTATTGTTGTGTCCGTGACATTGTGCCCAGTGTGGTGTGTGTCACACAAGCCTGGCAATGTCCAGCAGCCCCAAGGGGGCAATGATCCAGCAGCAGGAGGAAAACCTCCTTGGTGAACCCCCAGAGGATGCTACACCTTCTCCTGGACCATTTGCTGTCACTGCCTTCTCCAAACCTGCCTTCAGTGGTGGTCAGAGTCAAGGCAGAACCAAGTCCTGCTTCCCTGGCCCGCAGAGGTGGGGTCCCCTTGCACAGAGGGGCTTCCCACTGCCACAGGCATCCCTGCCAATTGCCCCAGAAAAGCTGTGGCATCCATCCCCTCTGGTCCTCTCCTTGAACTGTGGAGAGCAAGTGTCCCTGTCCCTTCAGGGTTTGGTTGATGGCAGCAGCAGGTCATCCCAGTAGTGGCCGCTACACTGGTGGTCACTACTCCTCCCTGGTGGTCACTACTCATCCCTGGTGGTCTAGTGGTCAGGATTCAGCACTCTCACTGCTGCGGCCTAGGTTCGATTCCCAGCCAGGGAAGGAGCTCCTGTAGCCACCGCTGGTCCTAATCTTTTCCTGGGTGGCTGTGCTGTCCTGGAGCAGCTCCTGGCATTCAGTTCAGGGTTCAGAAGCTCCTAGTGTGTGGGGCTGGGTCAGGGTGGGATGGATTCTGTCCTTGCACTGCCATCAGACTGCAGCTGCCAGTGGGGTGATAGCCCTGTGGTGGGGTGTAGGACCAGGGCATGACAGGGATGTGGGGTGCCCATGAGACAATGCCGATACATCCCTGAGGAGGGGTTTTACACTGTCTGATGCAACACTGGAGGCTGTGATGGTTTATGTCCCCTTCTAATGTTATGACCGGGTTAGGCCCCATTTCTCCTGAATGCTTTGTTGTGCCAGTAGGCAGTAGGTGGAAGGGAGGGAATTAGCATGATAAAAAACATTACCCCGCCTCCACAGGATCTGCTTCTTATCAGCCTTTGCCCTTACCTCTTTAACACACTCGAGACATTAATCTCTGACTATCAGGGACACAATAAATCACAGGGCTCAGTTTGTTTAAACAAAGCTCAGTCTGTCACTGCCGAGTGACATGGCTGCGGGGAGCAGGGTATGGGCTGTGGGAAGAGGGGTACCACGGCTGTAAGGAAGCAGGGTGACACAGTTCTAGGGAGCAGTGTGACACACCTCCGTAAGGGAGCACAGGGTGACAGGAGGTAGAAAGCAGGGTGACACATCCATAGAGAGCAGTGTGACACATCTACAGGGAACAGTGGGACACAGCTGTAGGGAAGAGGGTGACACATCTACAGGGAACAGGGTGACATAGCTGTGGGGGGGCAGGGTGGGGGGAAGGAAGGGAGATATTCTATTGCAGGATTTCTTCCTGTGATAAGAAGAGGTGCAGTGCAGGGCTGCTCCCCTGAACACCCTCCTGACCATCTCCTAAAGATAAAGAGTCTCTGGAGACCAGGGCCGGAACACAGGGCCCCTGGGGCCAGGGACTGACAGTAAAACTCCCACTGTGAGCAGGACTTGAACCTGCATAGGGAAACCCCATTGGATTTCGAGTCCAATGCCTTCACCACTCGGCCATCACAGCAGATTGTCCAGGCTGTGTCCGCAGGAGCCCTGGCTGTAACCCTGCCCGGTGACATAGCAGCACCTGGTCCCACCCTGGATGTGGATTCTGCCGTCCCTGCTGCACGTCCAGCTCGGGGACTGCTGTTCCTGCTGCCACCTGCCCTGCATAGAGCATCCCAGCAGTGCAGGGAACGGGAACTGGGCACTGGCCACAACATCAGTGGTGATGACATGGGGGATGGACCTGGGGGGAGGTCTGTGTCCTGTCTTCTCTCCTTGTATCCAACAGGAAACTTGTCCCAGGAACTCTGTCCCCAGTCTCCTTTTCTAGCCTGGGGACATCCCAGCCTTCTCCATCCCCTTTTCCCACAATATCCCTATTTTTGCTTCTGTGACAGCGTATCCAGACATGGCTCTCAGAGGCAGCCTGAGCCATGGATCTGACAGGTTCTGTCCTGCAGCTGGGAGGAGATGTTCCAGGCTTGTGAGGTTCTCACCAGGTTGCTGCCTGCATTTGGACTTTTGGAACAGGGGATTCGGAGAAAGGATGAAAAGGTGGCTGTTGAGAGGAAATCCTTGCTGAGCAAGGTCTGGTAGTGACTTGGTCTCTCCTTTGTAGCATAAATCCAATTTGGAGGGCAGTCCTAGAAGCACTATCCTTGGAGCTGGCTTTGGGAACTCATCCTGAGACATTCAAAGCCCTCCCTGGGTTCTTGGAGTTGTGTCCAAGAGCTGTGCAAGAGCTTCCCTATGTCACTGGCACTCCATGTCCCTCCCATGGGGATTTATCAGCAGAGCCATGCCCATTACCAGACCCCAAAAAGGTGTTTGGAGTGGTCCACCATGATATCAAAAGAATGGGAGGGTCCAGACCCCAGTGGAAGGACCTGGAGAGAATCGGAGTGGGAGGAGAGTGACCTGGAGAGCAGTGGCACCATAGCGGAGGAGGTTGGAGGGGACCAGACCTGAAAAGGGTCTGAGGGCATTAAGGAGATTGAAAGGTGTGGTCTGAAGAGCTCCAACAGCAGGATTTGGAGGAGACTGGAGGACACCATATCCCCCAACTGTTTTTGCAATCTGGCTGAACTCACACTTTCATCTCACTGGCCGGAATTGCCCCAATATTCCTCTAAATCTTTCATCTTGTTGACTTTTTTCCTTATCTAATCTTGTGTCGTTGGCAGTGAACACCTGACTACAATTCTTGTCATATTTACAGACAAAACAATCTTGCCTGGTAAAAAGAATGGGATGTGTTTACAGAAAAGTCTGAGTTCAACAGTGAGCTGACAGCTCTTCTCTTGTAACAAATGGCACTTTGCAGTGTTACGCAATAGAGGAAACCACAAGGTGTGTCATGAGACAGAGCTTCGAATTCAAGGAAGTGTTCAGACTCTCGTTCACCCTTTCATCTTCCAAGTTTCAGGAAACAGTGGCAGCCCTGCTCAAGCACTGGCTTTGCTGGACCCAGCACACAGCGCTCACCATTCCCAAGGAGAGGGAATGGCCTCAAGTTGTGCCAGGGGAGGTTTAGGTTGGATATTAGGAGAAATTCCACTGACAGGGTGGTCAGGCACCAGAACAAGTTGCCCAGGGCAGTGGTGGAATCACCATCCCTGGAATTGCTCAAAAAACATCCAGATGTGGCACTTGAGGATGTTGGTTAGTGGTGGCCTTGGCAGTGCTGGAGGAATGGTTGGATTCAATTGTCTTAAAGGACTTTCCCAACCTAAATGGTTTTGTGAGTCCTTGATTCACTGTTCCTTCCCATCACTTGCTGCAGTGTTAAAGACACTGCTCTCAGCATAAACCAGCATGTCACTGGTTGCAATGTGAGGGCATAGGATGATCCAGAGGAGCCTTGGAACACCAGGGAACCCCTGCAAGCTCTGTCCATACAGACATTCCTTCACAGGGTTAAGCATTGAATCAAGCCACAAAATCTGTGATCCTTTTTTGCTTCTATTCACATATTCAGCCTCTTAAGAATTTAAGCTGCAGTCCAGGAAAAAGTGTCCGTGGCAGTGGGTGGCTCCCATATCTCCCAGATGTGGGACACAATGAAAACTGCAGTGGGATCTAAAGCTTCTTCCACCCTCTTTGCTTAAATAAATCTCTGGAGTGTTTGAAGCTGTGTGTTCTCCCAGTGGCTTTCCAGGGGCCTGCCAACTGCTCCTGCTGTGTCCCATATTTCCAGATAAGATGGGAACTGATTCCAGAGCAGGAAGATACATGGAAAATGGAGAAACCATCCACCTGTGTTCTGCCTTCTAGTCCTGCCAGCCCCATCTCCAGAGAAGCCGTCTCCCACTTTCCAGCCTGAGCTTGGGTTCACAGTCTGGAAGAGAAGTGGAAGGGATGGAAGAAAGGTTTACTAAAGGATGGGGCAGGAAGAAGTTTGGTTCATGAGGAGGAGCTGAAGGTTTTATTCAGGGAGTTTGGTCCATGGGAAGGGAAATAAGGCTGCAGCCCCTGGGGAAGAATTGTTGTTCTTATGGAAGAAGTGTTCTAGCTGCTGCTCAGGACTGGAGTCCCTTACAAGGCCTTACAAGATGAGCATTTTGCATGGATGGATGTGCACTAGCTTGTCCTGGTGTGTGTCTGGGGGTCCTACCACTGTGCTAGAAAGTCACAAATGCCTCTCCCTGGGTTTCTAACCCTGGGCACTGGGCCTGCTTCTTTAGCGAGGTCTGGAAGGAGCCACCCAGCAGTCTGTCCTCACTGGTGTCTCCCCAGGCTCTTGGGCTCACCTGGAACACCTCCCATGGCTATGAAGTATCTCCATGGCAGATGCAGAGATGCACAACAAGGCTTCATAGCCTCGGGTGTTAAGTCTTTAGAGGAGAGCTTCCAAAAGAGGTGAAAATGTCACTCCTGGGCATCACACAGCTGGAGACACCCCTGAACACCTCAGTGATGCTGTGGTACCACCTCCTGAGCATCCCTTGCTGCTGCTGTCACTTATTCATAAAGGGTTAAAGTTCTCTTTTAGTGTGGCAGCCTTTCTATTTTTAAAGCTGAATAATCTGGTTTTATTAAATGTCACCCTTGTCCTGCTGGGAAGTTTTCATCCTCTACTTCCCCTACAATTTCTGTACTGTAATCTATCACTTCTCACTTTTATCTGTTTCATTCTGCTCAATCCATCTCTTTATAAACTCTGCCTTTCATCTGTTGGAGCAGAAGATGCACTGGGTACAGTTCTGTAAACTTGTGCCCTGGAAGAGGACAACTTGGTTTGTACAGTCTGTTGGCTCTCAATTGGTAAATAAATCCACAGTTTGAAATATAGGAAAAATACACTACTGGCAGGTGAAGAGGAAACTTTTTATGTTTGAAGTTGTACTTAAGTCCTTAATTGTTATTTAACTTGAAGCATCACGGTTCATACCTGGGATTTAGAGTCTCTGTCATCCAAGGCCAGGTTGATGCCTTAAGAGGCCACCTAAAAACAGACACTAGACAGGAATAAGGGAATAAAGGTAGGTATGTATTGGAAAGGCCTTCCAAGGAACACCCTGGGGAGCCAGAGGCTGCTGCCCAGATGGGCCCCGAGATGGACCCTGAGAGGTCAGGAGTTCCTCACACTTTTATTCGTTTGGTTCATTGGCATATCAGGGTTAATTCTCCAATTAAAGCTTCAGTTAATGATGGAAATCCCCTCAGCTTGCCCTCCCCTCAGAGGCTTTTGGCTGATAATTTTTGGGCCCAGGAGGGGCTGGGTGTCCTTGGAGAGCAGCCCCGGAGAGGCTTTGTTGTGTGTGCCCAGCACAGAGAGCAGCACTGAGCAGGGAACAGGAAACTCCAGAGTTACACACTGGGCACTGCAGGGTTTGAAAAATAGAAAAGTTAAAACCTAAGGCATTAAGGTTAAATGGGGCTTGTAGCAATCTGCTCTAGTGAAAAGTGTACCTGCTCATGGGACAGGGTGGAATGAGATGACCTTTAAGGTCCCTTCCAAACCAAACCAGTCTGGGATTCTGGGATTCTATGATTTCTATGGAAACAAAGCTGGAAGAGTTTGCAGGAATATCAGAGGTATCAAATGAGGAAGGGGAGGATGCTGCCTTTTGCCATTAGGACGGGAAATAGGAATGAAATAATGAGCTCTTTCTTTTGTTTGTGTTGCTGGAGTTTGATGACCTTGTTCCTATGGCTACTTCTTAGTCACATTTTTAGTAAACAGCATCAGTGTTTGACATAGCTCTGGGTTTGTACTGGGGTTTACTAGTGAAGATCTGCAGCCTGAACAGGACTGAGAAGCAATGTTAGCAATACCAAGAGCCTGAGAAAAAAGAAATCTGCATCTTTTAAAGAGAGGGGAGATCTGCTGCTTGGTCAGATAACTCATGGACAATTACTGCCCTGGTTGCCTGGAAGCCTTGTACACTGCTGAGTGTACATCAGCCTTGGTGAGCAGGGTACCCTGGGTTCTCTGGAGGCTCTGGAGACTGCACTGGAGCACCACAACCCCCAGCTTGCCTGACATGTGAAAGCCTTGGAAAATGCACTTCCACCCCAGTAATAGACAGGACACGTAAAGTGAAGGCAGCCTTTGCCTCGCAGGGGACTGGAGCCATGGGAGCAGTGTGAAGCCAGCTGCCCACAAGGACGTGTGTCCTCGAGGGTGAAGAGTTACTGTCCAAGGGCACTGGGGGTCACGTGAGGTGTAAAGGACAATTCCTTGTCTGACCATCCAGGAGCCACCCTGGCAGTCCCAGTGGCACCACCTGAGCTGGGACTGAGGTCCCTTCCCAGCCATGGCTCCAGTGACCCCACTTGACCCCTCTTGACCCCTCACACCCCTCACACTCGCCCAGTCAGAGCAGGTTTCCTCACCAGCTTGACCCCAGGTTTCCCACAGCAGTCACAGATGTCTGGATGCTCAAAATATTTTAATCTTGGTGTAACAACAGAGTAACAGCTCAAGTTGGTGCCTCTGAGCAGGGATCCAAACAGAGGAAACCCGGGGCTATTATACCCCCACAGTCCAAGCACAGGAAAGTTTGGAGCCATTGTCTCCTGCTGTGTCTCAGAGTGTCCCTCACCTGGCTGTGCACAGGTCCCTGTTCCCCTCTGCTGGGAAGGGGCCTTGGCCCCAGCTCAGGTGGTACCACTGGGACTGCCAGGGTGGCTCCTGGGTGGTCAGACAGGGAAGTTTCCTTGAGAGTCACTAATGGCAAAGGTACTTGTCACAAACACAAAAAAAGTAGCAAAGCCACCTACCAGGCACCTGGACTTCTGCCTACGCACATTTTGCAAGGAAAGCTGGATAGATAAGGTGGAGCACCTGGCAGGGTGATCAGAGTCCCTCTGGTGCTAGGGGCCACCTTCTGCTTTGGCTTCAAACTTCTCTTTAGGGGAGAAATATTGACTTTGCATTTTCAGTTTCTGAAAACCTGGCCTTCACACATCTTTGGTTTTTTTTCTGTTTTTCCCCACAGATTTAAAATGGCATCTTTTTGGTAGCAGTTTCCTTTATCATACATGCTTTTCTTTTATTTATTTTGGTTTAATAAGAGCTGTGAAAATATTTAAACAGTAGGAAGGATTGGCTCCCTAATCTGGGGGTGGTTTGCAAGGCTGATTGATGGCAAGAAAAATCAGCATTGTCTTCTGTTATCAGCGTCACCAACGTTCACAGGATTAAATTATTTCTACTACCTTCCCGTTAGTCCACTGAAGTACAGTCCTTTTCCCTCTTGCATATCATGAAACCATAGAAGGATTTGGGTTGGGAGGGACCTTGAAGTTCATCCCGTTCCACCGCCTGCCATGGGCAGGGACACCTTCCCCTGTCCCAGGCTGCTCCCAGCCCCAATGTCCAGCCTGGCCTTGGGCACTGCCAGGGATCCAGGGGCAGCCACAGCTGCTCTGGGCACCCTGTGCCAGGGCCTCCCCACCCTCACGGAAGAATTTGCTTCTAACCATCTGTCATAATTCACATTGAAATTAATTATATCACTTGGCCCAAGACTTTGTTCCTTTCTAAGAATTGGCATATATATAACTTTGGGATTGTCCGTATTTCTGTCCATGTGATTTTGCTGGAGACAGCTTGACCCTGCTCTGTGCTACTGCCTCATTCCTTGTCCAGTCTGTGTCATCCCCAATAATCAGCAATTATTTTATAGGAATTTCCAAATCCCTGATGGGACACAATTTTGTTTTTCCTTGACACAGATAGTGTCAGGCCCACCATTCATACATGCTGTATGTGGATGTTGGGAAGTTCCACAAATGCATCTTGGCAAAATGATCCATTTCTGGATTCCCAAACTTTCAGAGATGTCAACCAAGAAGGAAAAAGAAGCCAAATTCCACCATGAACTTCTACCATCATAAATTAAGATGATCTCTTTCACTTGCAGGTAAGAAATGTGTGTCTTCATTCCTTTTTTTACTGATTTTTCAAGAAGGAAGTCAGAAGGAATGGAGACGTGTGCACTTTCTAGCTCATTCCAGGAAAGGAAACCAGCAGATATTTCCTCTTGGCTCAATCTGGTCCCATTTTTTGGGCCACACCCATCTTACAACCAGCTAATTTCTGCCCCAGTGCAGGTGTATAAAGGACTGACTTCTTTCCCAGCCCTGCCAGTGCTGCAGAGATGGCAGGTAAGATCAATGCATTTTCATTTTATAGCTGTATTTGATATTTCTTGTTTGGATATTGGTGCATTCCATGGGTGAACCCAAGGAGATGGGAGACAGAGTGGAGTGTTGGGAGCTGGTGATCCTTCATTCCTCCTTCTCCCCTGATATGTATTCAATTTATTGTAAGAAGTGAGCAAAGACAGCCTGATTTATGCCTCATGCAGAAATATCCTGCAATATAAGATTGCAAGGAATAAGCGGCTTTCAATCCCCAAGAAGATGGTCCAAGAATTTTCATGGATTTTAAATGTAAGATAACCTCTCCCACTGTAAGAAATCTGTTAGTTCTTCCAAATTTTGTCTCTGTCCTCTTCTAAATAGCTAAAATGTTGACTAAATTACTTAAAATAGATCGAGTTGCAACCTTTGGGTGAAAAATCTCCATTCAAGGAAGGTGCTGTGCCAGAGTGGGAGACACTGGTGGAAAATATCTGCTGTTAATGTGAAACAGGAGTAGAGACCAATTTCAGGGAGCAGCAGGAGGACTGGCAGGGGTGGTTGAAAGCTTGATGATAGACGTGGCAGCTTGTTTTGTTCAGCATCAAGACAGAGGGGGGAGAGAGGGATGTGTGGGGTCAGGCTCCTTTCCAGCAGCTGCTTGTGGACTTTGCCAAAGACAGGACACCGCCCTCTTCCAACTCGCCTTCCCAATATTCTCCATCACCGAGGCTGGACTGTACCTGTCTGCCTATTCCTTGGCAGCTGCTCAGCCCAGTTTGCTGAGGGTCCCACCCCCCAGAGATGTCCCTGTGTCCTGTCAACACCTGCAGCCACAACCAGAGCCTGAGTCCCACTGAGAGATCTGGACAGAGGGCAGCTCGATTTTATTCCTGAATCCTGAGAGAGATATTGAAACCAAACATGTCAGTCTGTTCTGATCCCTCAGTGAAGCCCTGCCCATGAGGATTTATGTTGCATTTCTCTCTAGGCACAAACCCGAGGATGACTCTCCTGGGATCCATCATCACTCTCTGTATGGTTGGAGCAATGGGCTTCTCAGGGAATGGTGGGTTCCTGCTTGTTCTTTGGCTGCTGCTCTGCTGGAAAGGATGTGAATCAAAACTCAGTCTGAGCTCCCAGTTAGACACAGCTCCAATGAAGAGCTGAAATGTCCTGTAGATTGGTCCTCTAACAATGAAGTTGATACCTGAGAGCTTTGCCTAAGGAAACTCCCTGTTTAACCAAAGCCCTGCCATGCGTAAATCATCCTTTTCTGACAGGGTATCTGGGACAGAGATTGTATCTTTGGCTTCTTCAATGCACTTTCCCTGGGGAAGGGTCTGGAGCCCCAGGAGGGGCTGAGGGAGCTGGGAAAGGGGCTCAGCCTGGAGCAAAGGAGGCTCAGGGGGGACCTTGTGGCTCTGCACAACTCCCTGACAGGAGGGGGCAGCTGGGGGTGAGTCGGGCTCTGCTGCCAGGGAACAGGGACAGGAGGAGAAGAAATGGCCTCAAATTGTGCCAGAGGTTTAGATTGGATATTGGGGGAAATTTCTTCATGGGAAAGATTGGGAAGCATTGAAACTGGCTTCCCAGGGCAGTGGTGAAGTTTCCATTTCTCTGGAAATGTTCAAAAAACCTATGTATGTGGCAGCTGGGGACATGGTTTAGTGAAGAACAAAGCTCCTGGTGTATGTTATAATTGAGTATCCTCAATTTCTGCTTTTTCTTCTTTTATTTTTTTTTGAACAGAAGTTACAGAGGTGCTGTCAGATTCATCTCTCCTGAGCATCATCACTGAGGCCAGGCAGTTGGTAGACACAGCATATTTACAGGCCCGAAAAAGGTGAGTTATTCCTGCATGACAGGCCAAATATTTTAAGGCAATAAGATTAAATACATGTTGTTTTCTCTGTTTTCCAATGTGTATTTATCATGGAGAAGTCTTAGTGCCAGGGCTCTCCTTGTCATAGCTGGAGGGATCCTTTTGCCCATTTTGGTGGGATTCTGATCCCACAGCCACCAACCACAACCCCCAAGTATTGCTTCCACACCTGTTCTGCCATGGGCAACTCTCACTGGTCCATAGTGGTTCAGACATGCCGGACACATGTGAGTCCTCTCCCGGCAGCCGGGGTTCTGCCCCTCTCTGGAAGGACTGGAGCTGTGCAGATGGGCACCCTGTCCCAGATAAGTGTCAGTGGAAGTCAAACCCCTGGTATCCTCTGTGATTGTCCCAAATGCTGGTTCCAGGCAGTGGGAGGATTTGGGACGGAGTTGGTCTCCACCCATCCTATAGAAGTAGCAAGACACAGCCATAGGACAAGAAAGAGATGCAACAGGAGCAAGGTTTTCCCCTTTGTCCACAGAATACACCTTGCAACATGTAAATATACATGTAAAATTCTATCTAGTCACAGTTCATTGATCTGGATTTCCACATGATAGAACAAAATTTATTGTGACAAGGAAGTGTGACTGCAAACTTGAAGTAGGGGATTACAGTGATTTGTTTGCCAAAACCATCTGAGCTGACGTGCTGATGTGCAGACAGCTGGTCCTACTGGGCAGGGCTGCCTGTGACCCTGCAGTGTTGTCACAGCTAATTGCACTCAGTCCAGCATGACAGAGGAGCTCTGAATTCAGAGAAAGTGCTTCATGGAACTCCTCTATGTTCAGCTTAAAGAGAAAACTGGAGGAAAAGATTGTCAACCCAATGGATTTTCTGAAGCACCTAAAGGACCCCATAGGAAGAACCAGATCTGCAGTCCGTGCTGCTGATTACTTGGAAACTGCTTTGAAACTCCTCAAAATGAAGCTGCATCTCTCTGGGGAACACAGTTTCAATGTCACAGGTAATGTGATTTAGACCAAAATGTCTTACAAAGAGCTAAGAGCAGGAATTGTGCCACAGCAGGTTGCAGAGAGCAGCTCTGCCATGACCCAAATAACCAGGGATAAAACTGTTCCCCAACAGGGAGATAGATTTTAAGGATGCTCAGAGACAGACCAGACCCCCAGGTGTTTTATTCATCATCTTTGAGAGTCCATCTCTCCTATCCTTGTAAAAACAGCCTAACAATGCTTGTGACAAGCCTGGGACAAAACCCACTGGAGGCTCTAACCACTGAAAACCCTCCATCTTCCACTTCTGATCCTCACACCTGGGTTGTACCACTCCACAAACTCATTGTTTTTTTCCCAGCTGGGATAAAACCTTTCTGATGATGATGCTCCCACATTCCCCTGGAAAGTTGCTCCATGCCCCCCCAGTTTTCCTAGTCTAGAGGGGACAGCCAAATCACAAAAGGGTTTAAACACCAAATTAACAATTCCAATCCAGATGTTTTATATCCACAGCTCCAATTCAGCTGGCTCAAATGTTGACTTAGGACACTGAGAAGCTGAAACAACAAAAGAAGAGTAGGATCAGATGTCACTTTAAAGGGTTTCTCTTGCAGACCTGCTAAGCAGGAGACAGAAGGAGATGATTTCCAAGGGCACTGGCTGCGACTACCAGACTCGTTCTGTTAAATGTCCGGAGAGGGACTTTTACCGGACCATTACTGGGGAGTGCAACAACAGGTAGGATTTGTGTGTGGACAGGGAGAGTCTCAAGTCCGTATTCTGACCCAGGGTAGATGATTTGCGAAAGTGCCTTTCGACTGAGCAAGAAGAGTGAAATGCTCACAAATGTAACAGAGGCTTTATTTCTACCTTTGCCTGGCTGGAAAAATATGTAATTTCTTGAAAATCTCAGATTTACCCCACTGCTCTTTAAGTGCTGCTTTGGATGAAAGAAAGGACTTCTTGGGGTGGGGGCAGGTAAGAAGCTGAGGAAATTTTGAGGCTATGACTCAGCCTCTCATTTCGCTGGAGGCTACAAGGAAATCATCCCTGCACTCTTCCTTGGGGGTAATACTCATTTCCCCAGCTGATTCAGATGATAATATTCAGCTATTGATGTATCTGTGTGATGAGTAAGGATGGGAATTAAATAAGACTTTCATTCTTGACTCTTCCAACTTTGTGTATTTTACATCTTTCATCTTCAGCTTTTTGCACATAGTTTCCCTCCAGGTTCAAAGCTGGGATCAAACATTTATTTCCTTGTGTGCTTTTTTTTAATTGTTTTTTTTTTTTTTTGACCAGAAAATGACCAAATTCCTACTCTGACAATGGCGGTCAAGGCTCCCTGTCCTGCTGTGCCAGAGCCAGCTCCCAAATCTGAGTGGGCCTTGCATCCAATGTGCATCTGGCCATGAAACAGATGTGCCAGATGTGATGACATAGCACACATAGCACAGCTCTGCGTGAGTGTGTGGGGAGCTCACACTCACTGGGGTTTTCCAGTCTGTTCCCATGGACTCCAGGGCCTCCAGCCCCACAAGGACTGCAGTGTCTGTCTGCCCAGGGAGGGTGTGGAGTCTCCTGGAGATATTCTAGAACTATCTGGACACAATCCTGTGCCATGTGGTCTGAGATGACCCGGCCTGAGCAGGGACATGGGACCACGTGACACCAGTGTGGTCTCTTCCAGCCTGGCCCATTCAGGGATTCTGTGTCCATGCTGATTTGAGGCTCAGGGTAGGGTTGTCCTTGGCCTTGCTGGGCTGTTGGAGAGATGAAGAGACACTGGGCTTGAGGGATCCCTGTGGTGTTAATATTTTCCCAAGGATATTGCTCATCTTGAGGCACACACCATGAGTATATTTTGCCTGCAAGGACAGTAATAACAAGCAGAACAAGAGCCTGGTGGTTCTGAGTCCTTAATATTTGATGGCATTGCTTTGGCTCTGGCATGGTCATTTTCCTAGGACATGCTCTTATTTCACAGCATACTGCCATAAACACTGGGTACTCCTCTCCTTTTCCAATGCAGAATCACAGAATAATTTCTGTTGGAAATGACCTCCAAGACCATCAAGTCTAACCTTTGACTCATCCCCACCTTGTCAACCAGACCAGAACCCTGAGTGCCTCATCCAATCATATAGACAGGGCCACAGATCACTGGCTCAATCAGAATTATTGTTCTTCTGAACACAAAATACTGACTAGAGATTCAAACTTTTCAGAGCAGTGTAAGGAAACACAACAATGGCCACAGCTGCAGGCTGAGAGGGTCTGTGTAAAAACTTCCACAAGGGGCAACCTTGGCACAGATCCCCACAGAGGTGGAGAATTTTTATCCTTGGAAGCTTCCAGCCCCCAGCTGGACAAAACATGGCCACCCTGACCATGATGATGGCCCTGTTGTGAGTCTGATTTTGAGAGGGCAGTGAAGACAGAGGTGGTACAGAAATTTAAATGCTAAATAAAATTAATGTAGGTTTAAATGACAGATAAAATCAATAGAGTGACACAAGGCACCTTTTTAAAAAAAGCTGACTTTTCTCTACAGTAATAACTTTGGTATAATTTGCTTCTTGATGTTTTCCCGGTCTCACCCCTGTTAGAGTGCTCAGACACGGAATGAAGGGCTGGGAAATGTTGGTCTGTGCAAGGCTGCTGATGTTTGAAAAAATAACAGTTGTTGTTTTTCTGCTGATGCTGCAGAAATCACTCCCACCTGGGGTCCTCTAACCGTGCCTTTGCACGCTGGCTCCCAGCCGTGTACGAAGATGGAGTGTCTGTTCCCAGAGGAGCCAGTGAAGGAAAGCGCTACAATGGATTCCCACTGCCACTGGTGAGAGTTGTTATCCTGATCCAGCCATGGGCATGGACACTGCCCTCACTGCAGCTATCAGGAGGGAAACAGTGGCAACATCTAGAGTCTAAATTGCTTGATCTTTGATCTGAGGAGCTGAACTGAGGCTGCTTTTCTACAGCTGAGTTATGGCTCAGGTTAATATTTTTTGTTGGGGACAGACAAAAGCAAAAAGGTTGTGGATGTTTCCCTAAGCAGCTTCTGAAGTGTGCATCCCAAGGATTGCTGCAGTCTGTGTGCTCAAGGACACCAGGAGGTTTGTACAAACCACAAGGCTTGAGAGTTCCTCAGCCATGTTCTTGAGTTTCTGGATGTGCATGAACAAGTTTCAGCTGGAACGGGCTTTCCGTAAAGCCAGTTTTGGCTGAAGGACTGTGGAGTCTACTTTTACACCTGGTTGGATAGAGCTGGGGAATGACATGGAACTGTTTAATGTCATAATTAACTCTTAGTAGCTTATCTAAGATCATCTAGTGCATGATCTACAACCACCTGAAAGGGGTAGGTGAGGGTTGGCCTCTTCCCCAAGGGAACAAGTGACAGGACAAGAGGAAATAGCTTCAAACTGTACTACAGGAGGTTCAGGATATTAGGAAAAATGTCTTCCTTGAAACAGTGGTTAAGCATTGGAGCAGGATCTCCGGGGCAGTGGAGGAATCGGTCCCTGGAGGTGTCCAAAAAACAGGTAGACGTGGCACTTCTCAATATGGTTTAGTGGGAATGGGGACACTCGATTGAAGGTTTGGAGGTCTTTTCCAACCTTCATGATTCTGTGATTCCAAGATATCACCGGGGGAGTTTGAGTGAGAGGCAAATCCACCATGGCAGAGACAGTCACATACATTTTCGTTTCGGTTTTCTGCAGGTTCGAAAAGTCTCCAACGAAATTGCTCACACGGCCAATGAGAACGTCACTGCAGACAGGCAGCTCTCACTGGTCTTCATGCACTGGGGCCAGTGGGTCAACCACGACATAGACTTGGCCCCTGCCAGCGGGGAAGGAGCCAGCCTGGAGCTCCAATGCCACACCAGCTGTGCCTTCAAGCCCCCCTGCTTCCCCATTAAGGTACCCTGACTCTCACCCATCCCACACTCTCTTACCGCAGCAAAAACCAAACCACAGGACTTTCTGAGACATAACTTCACTCATTTGCTTCAGTTCCCCCCCGACGACCCCCGGATGCTGAGCTCTGACACCTGCATGCCGTTCGTGCAGTCAGCCTCGGTGTGCAATCCCAGCACCTTCAGCCGCGAGCAGCTCAACGCCGTCACGTCCTTCATTGACGCCAGCACCGTGTACGGCAGCGACGACGCCCTGGCCAGGAGCCTGAGAAACCTCACCAACCAGCTGGGCCTGATGGCCGTGAACCAGGATTTCATGGATGCAGGGCTGGAATTGCTGCCCTTCGAGAACACAACTCACAGTGTTTGTGTTCTTACCAACAAGAGCGCAAACATCCCCTGTTTTAAAGCAGGTAAGGCGCAGCAGGGGGGTTGTTTTCAGTGGGCCATGAAGTCAAAAAGGGTCAAATATCTCCATAGAAAATAATTGTGAGTCCCTTCCAACAGGGAATATTCTGTGATTCTGTGATATTTGAATGAAGCACTTCAAGACATGACTACATGAAGTGAAAGACAGTGGATCCTCTCCCCAGTTAGAAAAGAAGAATAATAAGGCAACAATTAATTAATTAACATAAAATTTATTTTAATTTCCCAGGAGAATTACAGCAAATTGTTCTTCCTTTATAAAGTATTTTCAAAAGCAGGAGAAATTTTCAATAGAATAATCAACAGTTCTTAAAACTTCTCAGGGACTTTTTTCTCCCACCTAGAATTCACCATTCATGAATTGAATGCCAACTGTCAGCTTGTCAGCACTGACAGGCTGAGAAAGTTTGGGCAGTTCAGCCTGGAGAAGAGTCGATTGTGTGGAGACCTCACAGCACCTTCCAGGATCTGAAGGGGTTACAAGGAAGCTGGAAAGGGACTGGATCAGTGACTGTAGTAGGAGGACAAAGGGGAAAGGCTTCGCACTGAAAGAGAGTAGAATAAATTAGATATACAGAAGGAATTGTTCCCTGTGAGCATGGAGAGGCCCTGACACAGGTTGCCCAAAGAAGCTGTGGCTGTCCCTGGATTGCTGGAAGTGTCCAGGGCCAGGCTGGATGGGGCTTGGAGCAACCTGGGGTAATGGAAGGTTGAAATGGGATGGGCTTTAAAGTCCCTTCCATTCTGTGACTCTATGATTCAGTTTCCAACCCAATCAATACTAACAATTAAATACTCTTAAGCAATCTAGTTAATTGATTAACTAACCCACCCTACATCAAAAGAAAAGTCTAGAAGTTTGTCTGAAATTTAAACAAACTGAAGATAAACACAGAACTTACTCAAATCTGAAGTGATCCATCATAGGCAGGCATAACATAAAAAAACTCATTATAAATGTGAAGCTTGCAAAATCAATCATAAGAATACAGAGTGTTCCCATTTCCTCATTCTCTGCATGTGAGAAGGGCTCCTTGCTGAGTGAGGAGATGCTCAGTGCTTCTTCCATCATCTCACAGAGGATCTTCCCTGGGTCCCCTCCAGTCTTCATAGAATCACAGAATGGTTTGGGTTGGAAGGGAGCTTAAAGATCATCCTGTTCCACCCCCTGTCATGGGCAGAGACACCTTCCACTAGACCAGGTTGCTCCAAGCCCTGTCCAACCTGGCCCTGGACTTGTAGGGGTGGGACAGCCATAGCATTATTGCCAGGAACATCACCACTTGTTACTTGTCTGTCCTAACACAAAAACCTGCTTCTGAAATTGAAAGCAATGTACAAAATTCCTAAAATATTTTCATTTTAGGTGACAAGCGGGTGACAGAAAACCTGGGACTGTCTGCAATGCACACTCTCTTTGTCCGAGAGCACAATCGCCTGGCTTTGGAGCTGAGGAAATTAAATCCTCACTGGGATGGGGAAAAACTTTACCAGGAGAGTCGAAAGATTGTGATTGCCATAAACCAGGTACTGATCACTGTTTGCTGTTTATCATCCACACACTTAGGAATGGTTTTTCCTCTGGGCAAAAGGAGGAAAACCATGCTTTGTCGAATGAGTGGAGTTATTTGTGAGAGATGGAAATTGTGAATGAGGATAGTCCAGCATGGATATCCAGAGGTTTTCTATGCATCATGTTACCAATTTATCAATTATTTATTATATTTAATGTATAAATTATTTATTCGATAAAATAATTTCACGTTTTAAAATAATTTAAATCCATTATGCCAAACTTATTCCATTGCTACAGCTCTTTTTTTCTGAAGATCTTAATGAATTCTGCTGCAGAGTTCATTCTCTGCACTTGACTTTGATGGCATTTCTGCTGCAGCTTCTGTTAACTTGCTGTGCTCTTGTGCTTTTTTCAGATCATAACATACAGAGATTACCTCCCAGTCCTGCTGGCCGAGGAGACCAGCAAGTGGATCCCTCCCTACAGTGGTTACAACGAGGAGGTGGATCCGAGGGTCTCCAATGTTTTCTCCCTGGCTTTCCGATTCGGCCACACGTCGGTGCAGCCTTTTGTGTCCCGTTTGAATGAGAGCTTTCAGCCTTTGGGTTCTCTCTCCCATGTCCCTCTGCACAGGACCTTTTGTGCTCCATGGAGAATTATAATGGAAGGTAAGAACATGAAGCAGTGGTCCTCGTCTGGTATTGAGGTGGAGGTCAGCTGGTCAGGCACATGGAATTACAGAATCCCAGAATCATTTAGGTTGGAAAAGATCTCCAAGACCATCAAGTCCAACCTGTGACTGATCCCCACCTTGTCACCCAGCCCAGAGCACGGAGCACCATGTCCAGTCATTCCTTGGACACCTCCCAGCTCAGCAAGACCGGACAGTGGGAGTGTTCCACATCCACTCAGATGGTGCAGCTGCTTCTGCTGCTTCAGAAGGCAGTAGAACCCCTGTGGCCAATGCCAGTCCACCAATGTCTGTGTCAATCAAAGCTCTTCTATCCTGCTGTAATCAGGAGACGTGGACAGAGGGTGATGCATCCAGTTTAACTGAGCTAAAGCAGCATCATTCCCTCCTAGAGGTGCCCATCCCTCTTCCTGGCTCTAACTGGAGTTATGGGTCCTGCTATTACACAGCTAAGACCTCCAGACATGAGTCTTTCTGAGGAGGACAAATGTCTTTTCCAAAATGGGTTATTTAAATAATTATGAGAAATATAATTACACACGTGCAGCCAGTTTTCCTGTGTTTTGCTCACACGGTCTTCTTAATTGCTATGAAAATGACATGGACAATCAGACATGAATTAATTCCATCATTACATTTAATGTTTTTTTTTTTAATATATAAAATTAGTAGTGAATTATAAACTAAGTCCATTGCAAAACCTAAAACCTTGGACAAAGCCCCCAGGCACCAGGAGATACTGGAGCCTGGCAGGCTGAGGAGCAGACTTGGAAAGAGACTGGTGGACAGCTCAGGGCTGTGGAAAGAAAAGCTGAGGGCTGGGGAGTGCTGCCTCAATCAAACGGGACAGGGGGCCAGACACTCGCTCCGTGGCCTTTTATTATTTTATTCGCCTCATAAACTGACAAGAGACATCAGAGATAACACAAGCTCAGGTTGCTGGCAAAAACCAAGGATTTCCTGGTTACAGAGCATTCTTAAAAGTTTTTCAGCCAACAGCAGTTGCTCTAGAGGTTACAGAAAGCTATATTCTATATTGCACGTACATTTGTTAAAACAATACTTGCTTGTTTTATACCTTACATAACAGTGCATAATATTCCATTAATAAGCTTAACTTTATCTTCTCTTGCTAAGCATATTTTTTGCAGCTTCTGAAAGTTCTCTTAGCTAGGCCTAGAAACATGAGCTTTTGTTCTCGTGTCCTTGTTCTACTTAATTGTATCTTCTTTAGTATTTTCTCAGCCGAAGCTATTTCCTAAAATATTTCTGTTTATTCTTAAAACCTGCTTTTGTTTCCCACCCTCAGAAATCCCTTTACCTTTTTCTATATTTCCTACAGGGGAGGGATAAGGAACTTAGTTACTGTGTGAGGCTTTCTTTACTGGCACCTGTGGATATGTACAGATTCATAGAGGTACCACTGTGAGGGTGGGCAGGCCCGGGCACAGGGTGCCCAGAGCAGCTGTGGCTGCCCCTGGATCCCAGGGCCAGGTTGGATGGGGCTTGGAACAGCCTGGGACAGTGGAAGGTGTCCCTGCCCATGACAGGGGTGGAATGAGATGGGCTTTAAGGTCCTTTCCAACCCAAACCACTCCACAATTCTATGATTCTGTGATTCCATATACACATGGTGAAATGAAAATATGGAGATGAAAACCCCACCCAGCCCATAATAGACTGGGCTGCATGAAAGAAACCATCCAAGCTGTAGCTTGGCACAAAAAATCTTTCCTTGATTTGCAATGGCTGCAGGAGGCATCGACCCCCTGATCCGGGGCATGGTCGTGGATCATTCAAAACTCATGAAACAGAACCAGCTGCTCATTGAGGAGCTCCAGAACCACCTCTTTGAACAGACAGAGGTGATGGGTCTGGATCTAGGAGCCATGAACATGCAACGGGGAAGAGACCACGGCCTTCCAGGTAAGGAGACACAAGTCCAAACCTCCTGTGAATAAGACTTTTTTCCTTCTGCTGCTTATGAATGAACTATTTTCTATACTAATGGGAAGAAACCTTCATTTGAGGGTGAAGGATGGACAGATAGTCAAGATCAGGGAATAAAAGGTCTCTGTATTATAAAATTCTTTTTCTGAGACAATTAAAACAAGGGCAGAAGGCTTAAAAATCAAATTTGATATTCGGGATAATGTAAGAAAGCGGGTGAGAGACAGTGATGTATTGCAAAGAGAGAGCCTATGTGGTTCAGAAGGTACAGACACAAGTGACCAAATTCAGCTTTCACATGGGCTTGGACAGGTCCCCTGGGCTTTGTTCTTTGCTCATCGATCTTGTCTCATGTCCCAGACAAGCCAGAGTTCTGAGCAGAAGTGCCTTGCACCCACAGGTGAGACTGCCCCAGGTGCTAGAGAAGAACAGGTGCTCTTGGGTTAAACACAATTAGATTCCCTCTTTTCTAAGAATTTGTTCCTAGAAATTTTGCCTCCCAGAGCTGTAAGGACTGAAGCATTCACGCTCAGCAGTGGAAAGATGTAACCACCAGGATGAGCTGTAGTCACAAAGACAACCCAAACAGTTAGCTTAGTGTACATATGAGAAGGACCTTTGAAAATGTGATGTTTGTTGGGGCTGCCTGGACAATAGTGTCTTCCAGATCCTTCAAAGCCGTGAGAAGAAGCAGGCAGTGTTCATAGGCCAAGAAAGGTATTGTGGAGACGTGGTGGTGGGTCCTGATCATCTGCTGCTCCTGCTCTTGCAGGTTACAATGCCTGGAGGGGCTTCTGTGGGCTCTCCCAGCCCCAAACTGTAGAAGAATTGTCTGAGGTGCTTGGCAATCCCAACCTGGCCAAGAAGTTTATGAATGTGTATGGGACACCGTACAATATCGACCTCTGGATTGGGGCAGTTGCAGAGCCTGTGGTTCCCCAGAGCAGACTTGGGCCCCTCCTGTCCTGCATTATTGGCACCCAGTTCAGGAACCTGCGTGATGGGGACAGGTGAGAGAGGCGTTCCCTGTGGCATTTTTTAGGGGGGAAATGTTGACATTTCCTGTGATATATTAATCAAACCCATCTACAGCACTCCCCTGAGTGCTCCCAGCAGGGCTCACCCCTTGATTTTAGCCCAGTTGCCAAAGGACTCTTTTTTTGCAGCCTGTTTCTCCAGATTCATGTGGCTGAGGAGCAGCAGCTCCAGACCATGGGGGATCTGCTGTGGTCTCTGCCTGAGGTGACTTTTGCTCTCAGGGGATAAAGGGGAGGATAAATCACTGCATCCCAGCAGCCTGCTGATGCTGTGTGGAAGAGGCAGGCTCTCTGCACTGGCAGAATCCAGGTCTGGCCACACTGGAGACAACTCTTTCTAAAAGGGTGTGCCTGGAGAATCAAGGTGGATCTAAGCACCATACAGACTCACCTTGGTCAGGTTCCCATCTCAGCAAGCAACCAAAGATTATAAACTGCTTCTGAAAATATCATTGCAGATTCTGGTGGGAGAACCCAGGAGTTTTCACTCCACAACAGTTACAAGCTTTGAGAAAAATCTCAGTGTCAAGGGTGATCTGTGACAATACTCATATCAAAAAGATACCCAGGGATGTGTTCAAGATCAACACTTATCCTGAGGACTTCATTGATTGCCAAGAGATCGACGTGCTTGATCTCTCACCCTGGAAAGATGAGCCTGAGAGTGACACAAAAGGTACCAGTGGTCTGAGATCGGTCAAAAATAGTAAATGCACTATGAGGTCGCTTCCACGCCTAAAAAAAAATGAAAGAATTAGGGTTTGCACAGTGACTCTGCCCCCCAAAAGACAATGACTGCCAATTTAGCCACACTCAGACAGCACTGAAGGCAGAGGTGCTATTAGCTGGGTCTCCAGGCAATCCATCACTTTCATCATTCCTTATTCCATGCCTCTTCCTTTTAAGAGAATGGGAAATCCCTCAAAATCCAGTCTGCTCTGGACCTTGTGAATGTTTCCTCTAAAGACCTTATTCCAGAACAACCACAGTGTTTCCTGACAGGAAAGGTGTCGATGAAAAAATCAATTAGAATTAGCCAACCTGCTCCAAGGTCTTTGCTGCTCCAAGTTCCTGCTCTCCCCTAATCTTCCCCAAAGCTTTAAATCAGTTTCAGGTATATCTGGAATAGTTTTGACACTGTATGGCCTCACACACCAGTAGCTGAACACACATGATCAAAGGTTGTGATGTGCCAGAGTAAAACAGTGTCTTTGTGAGATGTGGACACTCAGTGTCCTACTGAAACACTTTTGACAAGGACTCTCCCAACTGAAATGATGTGGGAGAATGGAGACTTGAAGAATGGGCTGGACCGGATTATTTTTCCTTCTGACAACCCTTTTATAGATGATCACAAAACCTGGGGATCACCTGCACTGTCCTTCTGCAAGGCACAGACCACAGAGCATCTCCACGCAGTTCCTGTATTGAGTTTGAGTAACCACTTGAGGGAAACACTGTTGTTTAAGACAGATATTTGCACTTAAAGGCTAAATAATGGCGGCTTCACCCCATTCTTTAGCTGAGTCCAGCTAAACAACAGAGTTTTTTTCATTTATTTTTCTATCATAGTCTTATGGTTGCTAAAATGTGCTGAGCTGCTTATTGTGGCTCCTTTCTCACCAGGCTTGGAGGAAGTCAACGTGTTTGTGTATCCCAGAGAGAGTGAAATTCCAGGGCCAAAAGCAGCTGTTAGAAGTTTAATCAATGGCAAGAAATTGCCCCCAAACCACTCATTCTAAGGCTGAAAGCACCACGGTGTCTCAGAGGCACAAGGATACAGGGATGACAAAAAGGTGGAGGGAAATGGTGTGTCCAGCGAAGACTTTCTACCTCTCATCAGCTTTTTCTGCTTCATTGACAGTTTCTAATCCTACTTATCAGACCAGCGTTGGAAACCCCTAATGGTGGCATCAAGCTGTTCCTGGGAAATTCCTGCCTGGACATTGGGCTCCGCTGGCAGCTGTTGGCTGAACATCAGCACATGGTTTCCCAGAGGGGAACTCAAGACTATGTCATCTGTTTTATTTCCTGTAATATGATTTTTTAATATAATTTCCTTCTAAAAACTTAATGTAAGTCTTTAGGTGGAAGGGCAATGATATTTTATCTTCTGTTGCCCTGAAAAATGGATCAGAGGCTTTATGACTCTCTAAATTGTAATTATGACAAGTTTTTTTACTTCCCATCCTGAATGGGTGTCAAACCTGCAGGCTGGCATGCTTGCATTGCAGAATCAAATTCCTTATCCTTTGGACCTACTCAGAAATGAGCACATTCAAGTAATCTTCATCAAAACTTTCCCAGTCTCTGGGTTTTGCACAAGAGAAGAAGCTGTTTAGGCTGCTTCTAATCAGCAGTGAGATTTTCAGCCTTTGAAGACACTGCAGCATGGCAGCTGTGCCTTGAAGCCTTGAGACAAGTTTTATTTAAACCCTACAGTGAACCTGTATGGTTTGGGTGCCCTGGGCAGTAATAAAACACATCCTGTGCACTCACCTACAGCTGGCATCAATGGCAGGCTGGGGGCAGAGGGGTTGGAAATCACGCCATCAGAAAGAGCCTGGGAGTGCTGGTTGACAGGGGCTAAACAAGAGCCCAAGTGAGCCCAAGTGGGCAAGAGGCCAATGGCCCCCAGGCTGTGCCAACCACAGTGTGACCAGCAGGACAAGGGCAGTGACTGTCCCCCTGTGCTGGCACTGCTGAGATCGCACCTCAAATCCTGTGTTCAGTTTTGGGTCTCTCACTCCAAGAAAGACATTGAGAGGCTGGNGTGTCCGAGGAAGGCCTGGAGGTGGCACTGAGTGCTCTGGGCTGGGGACAAGGTGGGCATCGGGCACAGGGTGGATTCAATGATCCTTGAGGGCTTTTCCAACCTAAATGATTCTGTGAATCTGTGTGTGATTCTGTGTAAGTTGGACCTGTGTCCAAAACATTCTTTGGCTCTGGTTCATAGCTAAACATACCAGCACAAAAAAGTAAATCACATTGTGGCTGGTGGGCATCCTCTGACAGAGAAGGCAGGGCAGAACCGGGCCAGACTCAGGAGATGCAGCTCCCAAAGTGTATTTGAGTTGAAAGATATATAGGTTGTGTTAAAAATCATGAGGTTATCAGAGAATCATCATAGAATTGCAGAATCAGTAAGGCTAGAAAAAGCACTCCAAGATCATCAAGTCCATTGACCGAGCACTTCCAGGTCCACCACTAAACCATGTCCCTATGCACCAGATATACACATATACACACTTTGAACACTTCCAGGGATGGTGATTCCATCTGGGTGTGGCAAGGATGTTAGGCAGCATATTCCTGCTGTTTGCCTCTGGTTTCTGGGTCCCCACACAGACATGTCCCTCTTGCACTTTTAAGGTGTGCCCAACCACTGAAAGCAAAATCTTCCTCCGCTTAAAAGGAAGACTAAATATCCCAAAGAAACCACACAGCCCTGCAGACACGTGTAAGGTCTTTAATTACCCTCTCCCAAAGCTGCCTTGGTTTCTGCCTCTAATGGCAGAGGTACTTCCCAAATCCCTCCCATGGAAGAGGAAGTAAACAGCGCCTTCTCCTGAGTGTGTTCCAGGGGAATGTGGCAGCCCTCAAACCCCATGGCAGCCATTTCCCACGTAGGATAGTCACAGGCTTGGGATCAATGCCTCTGCCTTGTTGGATCTGAACAGGGAAAGGTGATTATGAGCAGGTAGTGATGATCACAGGAAGGGCCCAGCTCTGCCTGGGGTCCAGCTGGAGGGACATTCTCAGGGTTATGATTACACAGAAATGTCCAGCTGTCCATTGTGTGTCTGTCCCCCTGGGTGGCACAGTTCTCTGGAACGAACACAGCAACTTTCCCCTTGGAAGCTTCTCTCCTTGGTGGATGTTTTGCCTGTCTCTGGTATGTCAGCAATGCAATCCACAGTTGTCTCTGCTGCCAGACCTTCCTGTGGTTGCCATGGCCTCCCCTCAGCTGCAGCACACACAGCTGGAGCTGGAAGATGGGATCGCTAATGGGAAGCTCCGTTCGTCATTCCCGATATCCCCTGGTAGGCAGAGAGCATGGAGTCACGGACCTGCTCCGTCAGCTTGGGAACATCGTCCGGGCCCAGGCCGAGCGTCTCCACTTCTGGCAGGATCTGGATGATCATCTTTCCTGGAAGAAGGTGAGAGAAGGGGAAAAAATACATGAGTGGTATAGAAGAGCAGGTGAAGGTACAGCAGGAGGGTTGGTGCCAACCAAGGAAGTGCCCTCATTCCCACATCAGAGGTGTGGGAGCCCAGCCACGTCCCAAATGCACACAGCAAAAACCCAGCCCAGGCTCCTCCCACCCACAGAGACCACAAGAATCACAAATACGGAAACAGGTGAATCTCTCCTCCAACACAATATGTTTCATATAGGGTGAGTTTTCACAGTGGAAAGATCTCAGGGTCTGTCTAGATCACGGGCAAAGAGAAGTTGTTTAATACAACACTTCCAAACTGGCTGTGCTCTATGTACACCAAATTCAGCAGGGTCCCTCCTTCCAGAAACATACTTTGGGATGAGGGGAATCATGGCCAGGGAAGCACCTAAGCAATGGACTGGTGTAAACTGGAAGAACATAGTGGGGAGCTGCCATCAGGCTCTTCTGTTCCAGCACCAGGAGTCCTCTGGTTTGGCCAGCGGAGACAAGACAGTGCCTGCACAGACAGGAACCTGGGGATCTGGGGAGCGTCTGTGATGTGTTGTAATGTTCTTGCATGACTTTACTCGTGTGCCTGGAATGAGATCCAGCAGTGCCAGCAGCAGAGCTGTGGGAAGGAGGCAAAAAATGCATAGAGAAGAACTTCACTAAAGAAAAGAGTTTGTCAGGTTGGATGGGGCTTGAAGCAATCTGCTCTTGTGGAAGGTGTCCTTGCCCATGGTAAGGAGTGGAATGAAATGAGCTTCAAGTCCCTTCCAAACCCTTCTGTGATTCTGTGATTCTGTGTTCCCTGCCTGCACATCTTACACCCAAAGCCAGGCTGCTACCTGACTTCACTTGCTCCTACTGGAAGAGCAGTGATGACAAGGCTGTGCTGGTAATTCAGGTCTCTTGGGAACAGAATTCCAGCAAGCACCAGACGTGTTCCTTGAATGACAGTGTCTAACACCAGGCACAGAGCCAGGCTTTTCAGAGGGAAGGGGAAGGGGAAGGGGAAGGGGA
>VXAC01004272.1:136731-245386 GCA_013399225.1 Rhipidura dahli
AAGGGGAAGGGGAAGGGAGCAAGTTGGTGAAATCCCTGCTCCTGGTCTTATTGACCCTTAGGTGTGGGAACACTTCCAGATCCAAAAGACTTTTGTGTGTGAACAAGGAGAGGATAAACTCAGCAGGTGAAAGATGGCTAGAAACTGACAATTCCATGTTTATCATTTGCACCACTCTCTCTTCCAGGTGTCTGCCTGCAAGAGAATGACTACAACCAGGCACAACAATGGGAGGAATGAGAATTTCAGATGCAATTCCTTAGGGAACACCGGGGTTGGCCTGGGAAAGAGTGGGAAGTGGCAGAAGTCCATTTTAAGGTGGGCAGTAGCTAAGGGAGCGAAGGAACAGGATCGGTTACTTTTCTTTGTTGGAATTTGTACCATTTTTTCCTGCATTTTCCTTCTGAAGCCCAAGACTTGTGTCATTTTTCTCCCATAAAAATTTTATCATTGTTCAGTAGAAATTTTTTTTACCATAAATGTTTTCCAGCTCTCCATGCACCTGCAGATCCAAGGGCAGCATGGGAGGGTCAGAGGCAGGACTTGCCCCAGGACTCTGCTGCTTCTCCAAGTTCTCTTGGACAGATATTGGAAAAGCAGTGAGAAATCCAAGGGGAGAAGAAAAAGTGATGCCTGAAATGATCCATTTCTTCCCAAGCAGACAGAAACTGCTGTTTTCTGTGTGCCATTTCCATATTACACGTGGTCCTCTGCCCACCCTCATCATGGCTCCAAGGACTGAGCTTGCACCACCACCCAGACCGTTCTTTGCCCCAGGTCATCCTCACCTGGTGTAAACCTCTTCTCCTTCTGGTTGTAGAAGCTGTTGTAGGAAGACAACACTACAGGAATAATGGGGACCTGGAGGGGAGGCAGTCTACAGTGAATATACACATCTCCTTATCCTTCCCCCAAAATTCAACTCATGTTTTCAGGTGAATCCTGCACCTTGCTGATAATTATCACCGTCAGTGTCACAGCAGACACTCGGAGGATTATTTGAATATTTAGATCATTTAACTGTATCACCCCATGTCCTCACTATTGGGTTTTGTAATTTCATCTCTGTTTCACAGGCCAACAACTGTGGATTGTCAAATTACTGTCTGTAGAGGCCAGCTCAGCAGAAACTTTCCTGTGCAGGTCCAGGGCTCTTGTCAAGGCCCCCCCACTTTTCTTTTTCAAGCTGTAACAAAGGTTTTCCACTTGTCATAGAAACAGCCCATTCCTGCACCACCTGCAAACCCCCAAGGTCTCCTGGATGTGTGCTCAATCCATAGGGAAGCCAGGGACCAGGACCCAGGTCTGCTGGTGGACCACAGTAGGCAAATCACATTCCAGGGGCAGGAGGAAGGTGGATCTCACCTGGGCTTTCACAGCCAGCTGGAAGGCCCCGCGTTTGAAGGGCAACATGGAGCCGCCGTGGTTGCGAGTTCCTTCAGGGAAGATCAAGACACGCAACTGCAGGAGGGAGAAGACATTAAGGCAGAAGGACCTCCAGGTACAGTTCTGAGCCACTGCACAGGGATGGTGCCCTGGGGCTCTTCTCTGTTCTCCTGACCTCCATTCATGGACACAGAACACACTGATGTTCTCACTCTGTTCTGCTCAGTGCCCAGCCCAGAGACAAAGATCTCTTCCCACCCACATCCAGATTCCTGTTTTCCAGTGTCTCCTCATCAGACTCCTCCCCACTCACGTTGTCCTTGTGCAGGGAGTGTGCCACCTCCGTCAGGGTGCCAATGGACTCTTCCCTCCTCTTGCGGTCGATGAAGATGACCCCTGAGAGCCAGCAGGCCAGGCCAAACGTGCCCATGTACAGGATCTCCTTCTTGGCAATGGGCACACAACGCCTCGGCAATATCTCCATCATCACTGCAAAGGGATAGCAAGGACAGAACAAGTTGTCATCTGCACTCAGGGTCCCTCTAGATTCTGGGTGACAGCCCTCTGCTCTAGGAGATGCCATGCCTGAAGCTTCATAGAATCCCTGGGGAATTTCGGGGGTCTTCAGACATCCACCCAGGACTGGCACTGAAGAAGAGCAGCTGTGAGAAGTCTGTGGTCAGCTGTCAGTCTTGTCCCCATTCCCCTGGAGAGGGTGAAGCTGATGTAGCTTGAAAACACCTCTGACACCCTGGAGATCAGTGCTGGCTTGGGGCTGGCTGGTGAAGGACACTGTAGCAGCCACTTCTGCCCCTCTGCCTGTGGTACCTGGGATTCCATACGACCCACCCCTACAAACCAGGGGCCAGGAGCAGGAGGCAGGATCACCACATACCCAGGATGTCAAGGGAGGTCTGGTGATTCAGCACGAGGACAAAAGGTTTCTTAGTCTTGAGGTTCTCCTTGCCCTTCACCACTATCTGAATGCCAAAGATGTATTTGAGTGGCAGGGCCAGTGTGCGCAAAGTCCTGGAAAAAGAAGTGGAAATTAGCCAAAGAGATGCTGAAATTTGTGACAAAACACTGTAGCCAAACCAGCCCACCTCACACACTGCTTCTGCCAGTTTCTCATAGACACAGATTTTACCACGACTTGGAGAAGAACAATTAGTGTCCCTCTGCAGCTAATTATTTAATTACAGAAGACAAATACACCTCACAGGTTTCCCTCAAGCCATACATGACCAATGACACAGCAACTAGAGCCCCAGAAGTTCCACAGATCAACCAAATAATAGACAATATCCAGATTCACAGTGCATCTTTGTACTCTGATTCCCTGCCCACCTTGGGCCGGAAATATAGGCTGCAATAAACCTGTGCCTAACTCTGCCGGCTGTGGAAAGAGGGGTTTGCCTCTGGGTGACATTAGGCTGCAGTGCTGGGAGCCCTATTTGAAGAGATATTGGTAAAATAAAATATAAAATAAAATAAAATAAAATAAAATAAAATAAAATAAAATAAAATAAAATAAAATAAAATAAAATAAAATAAAATAAAATAAAATAAAATAAAATAAAATAATAAAAGTCAGGCACCGAAGTCAAGAGGTGAAGAAAATTTCTCAAAGCAAAAAGCTGATGCTCAGTTAGGAGATATGAATTCTCACTGGAGCATAAAATGAAATAGTAAATCCTGCTTCTGCAGCATGCCAGGAGGGTTCAAGCCCTGTGGTGCCGTGTACAAGAGTCATCTTCTTGTCCCCACTCAGCCCAGGCTCCTGATTGCCACCACCACGGATCATTCCTGGACACCCCACGCAGCCTCCAGGCGAGTCCACAGCCCAGAGAGTCTGAATAGAATCTGGAAAGACAGGATGGGCAGCAATGGGATGGGCTGGGGGACTGCCAGACCTGGGACAGACACCAGGCTGAGCTGAGGGGGCCACCAGTGCCCATGCAGGGGCCAGCACTGCACCGTGGTGATATCTCAGGTGTGCACTGGCTCAGACTAGAGAATGGGAAGAGCACCTGGAATGGCTTTCTCAACACAACTTAGAAATTGAATGCTCAGCTATGGGGAGGAGGGAAATATAGCTCCAAAGACCAGATAAAAGAGCTTTAATAAAAATAGCAATATGCATTACATCCAGGTTGTTGGCATTACCTGCTCTGGAAAATCGATGTCACTTTTTACATCCTTTCTTTCCATAGTTTGTTATTCTTTTTATCAACCCCAAACCAGTATTAAAACCCACACCCTTCTCTGAATTACAGTCTGTCATCTCCCCACAACTGATCCCTCCCCACCACAGCACATCCCCAGGACCCTCCAAATCAGAGCATTGGACAGAGTGGGCTCTATCAATGCTCAGAGCAGAAAGGAGCCACAGACAACTTACATCATGTTCTCCACGTTACGTCCACGAGGAATACTGAGGATCATAACTCCAATGCTTATGGTGAAGAGCCACAGCTTATAGAAGGTCATCTTGCAGAAGAATCTGAATGCAGGTTTCACCTGGTAGAGGACTAGAAAGGCGATGAGCAGACAGGTAAAGGGGTAGTGAAGGAGGAAAAGCTCCATCCTTCCAGCCGAGAGCAGACTGAGCAGAGCCGTGAATGAGTCACGAGCAGCTGGCGATGTAGAGCAGAGGTGAGACTCCTTTCATCAGCTACATGTGGGTGGTGCAGAGCTGGAATGAGGTTTGGGAGTGAGGCTTCAGCCAGGCTGTGCTCTCTGCTGGGAGCTGCACTCACCGTGGGAAGCCGGTTTAGCAACAGCACTGCAAGAGCTCCAGGAGGGCTGGATGGCAACACAGCAAACACAGGAGCAAAGCTGTGCATGTGCAGGGGCTGTGGGGACTGACAGTGCTTGGAGAGCCCCTTCAGGGGGGCTCTGGGAATAGGAACCCTGAGGAATTGTAAGAAAATCTCCAGTGGGGAGGAGCAGGATGTATTGGACAGCGCAAACCCTGTCCAGAGCAGCGGTGGCTGTGGAAGGAAGCATCTAAGACCAGGTTAGGGCTTGGAGCAACCTGGGATAGTGGAAGGTGTCCCTGACCATGGCAGGGGTGGAACTGGATGATATTTATGTCCCTTCCAACCCAAACCATTCCATGATTCCATGATTCTATGACCCCAGGCTGTCTCACTTTGTGCAAACATTGACCTACACCAAGCAAGCTGGCTGCAAGATGTCCAGGAAATCAGAAATCAGTATTTTGGAGGGGAGAAAGAGAAAAGCAGTGATCTGAGCAGCCAGACCCTGCCCGACACATCCAGGCACTGGAGGGACCAAGCTGAGCAGCTCGACATTCTGCATGTAGAGTGGGAAAAGTGACACAATTCTAGAGAAAAAGATAAACAAAGCAAGAGCAGCTACTCCCAATGTGTTCCTGGCCAGAGGCAGGCGCATGTTCAGACAGCATCTGCATAAGCAAGGAGTAAATCAGGAAAATGCAGGTATAACTTGGGACTGCTCCAACTGCATTTAATCTCCTAAAACAACGATGTGAAAGGAACTTTGCAATAGCCAGAATAACTGGGCTGAAAACCAAATGTTTCATGATTCATCATCTACACACCAGGCCTTGCTCTAGCAGCCAGCTTTTCAAAGGAGCAATGACTCTCAATTCCAGCCAGGACTGAGAGCTACAGATTCTCAAAAGGGACCAGCCCAATGACCCATAAAACCATGATGACCATCCCCTGCAACCTAAAGAACAAAGTTAAATCCTCGAGGACAGTAAAATGGGCAAGACTCAGTGATATTTCCTGAAGAAACTGAGAAAAGACATAATAATATAGAAAGGCAATGCCTGTGCTCACTGTTCCTCTGGCTTAGCCAGGGATGCTTTTTATCCTGATTTTCAGTGGAAAACTGGAGAGAGGTGACTGCAGCCTCACCTCTCAGCTCTCCCAAGGCTTCCCTGCAACCACAAGAGAGGCAGCCAAAGCAAAGAGCTTCTCCACAGCCTCTGAACAGTCCCTGCACCAGCCCATGGAAACGACAAGAGCTCCATGTGTGCACACTGGGACCCTCTGAACTGGTGCTTGCAGAGGGCAGGTCCCTGTGGGAGCCAGTGCTTAGAGAGAAACCATGGCTTCTTTCTGCTTCTCCGAAGTTTGATCCAGCAAACAGATGCCTTTCTAATGCCTGTCAGCCTTTCCGGTATCTCATCTGTACAAAGTTATGGCCTTTTGCAACTGGGGGAAGGTTGATTTGATGCACAACTGTTTCATCCTGACCTACAAGAGAGGTTCCTAAAATGCAATGCCAGTGAAAGGAGTGGAATGGCTCTCCCGCAAGGATCGCCGTGGCTTCCAAACCAGGGTGCTGTTGTCAGGGTCCTACTGTGGAACAAACCTTTGACACAACTCTGCACATAGAAACCCACCCAGAATGTCAGAGACAAGGACGTCTGCAAGTTCACTATTAACAAACCACTGAAAAGGCTTATTTTAAGTCACTGTCAGCAATTTTCAATGACTTCACAGAAACATTGAGGTTGGGAAAGACCTTCAGGATCATTGAGTCTGACCTGTGACTGATCTTCTTGTCCCCAGCCCACAGCACTGAGTGCCACATCCAGTGCTTCCTTGGACACCTCCAGGGATGGGGACTCCAAACCTCCCTGTGCAGCCCCTTCCAGTGACTGACAAGAAGAAATTCCTCCTGATGTCCAACCTGAGCCTCCCCTGGCCCAGCCTGAGGCCATTCCCTCTCCTCCTGTCCCTGTTCCCTGGGACCAGACCTCAAACTCCCCCTGGCTGCCCCCTCCTGTCAGGGAGTTGTGTAGAGTAAGGAGGTCCTTGATTCCAACAGCTGGTAAGTGTCTCTGATGAGTATGGAGGAAGCCAAGGACATTACCAGTTTCCCATGGACAGACAGTCAGCTCAGCTCTAACAGAACATGCAGACTCCAAACCCACAGACACCAAAATCCACAGCTATAATTTTTGCCTGTCGCAAGGATCCCCAGCACATCCCCCTCCCATTTCAAATCAGTCGGCTCTTGCCTCACCTGCAAGGTGTTTTCAGAAACTGCAGCTCTAATGAAGAACCCAGTCTCCAGACTAAATGTATCTATGCCCAGTTGACTCCCTTTTGCTCCTGGCTCTTTGCACCCTTTCCAGAACCTGGCTCAATGTGAGTGAATCTGAGACAGGAAGAGGAGGGATTGCTCACACTGTGAGCTTTTGTAACACAGTTTTAATGACTCTCCTGCTCCCCAGATCTGCTCAGCCCCACATTGGCCAGAAGAGAGAGGGGAATCAGGGAAAGTGATCCAATGTGGTGGGAAAAGGCCAAGGAAATTTTCTTGTTCACTATATGAAGGCTGAGAAGAGAATGGACTGTTGTTAGCACAGCAATGTGTGAGAGAAAGGAGTTGGTGAAACTGAACATCACAATTGACTTCCAAATGTGAAGCAATGACTCCAGCACAAAATATGAGGGCTGGATTTTGAAATGAGGGTGATTCCCACTGAAAACTGCTGGCATAAACACCTCCTCTGGAACAGACTGGAACAAGCGGAGTGGCAGACACCAATCTCTTCTCTCTGGTAACCAGGGACAGGACCCGCGGGAACAGCTGAAGCTGTGTTGGGGGTCTAGCTGGAGATTAGGGAAAGGGTCTTCCCCCAGAGGGTGCTGGGCACTGCCCAGGCTTCCCAGGGAATGGTCCCAGCCCCGAGGCTGCCAGAGCTCCAGGAGTGTTTTGGACAGCACTGCCAGGGATGCCCAGGGTGGGGCTGTTGGGGGGTCTGTGCAGGGACAGGGGCTGGGCTGTATGGTCCTTGGAGGTCCTTTACAACTCGGGATAGTCCATGTCTCTATGATAAGTTATCAAAGGGCAAACTGTTGGGTCTGGCAAAGGACCACATCAGTCACCAACCTCCAAAGGGTGAATGGGTCAAAAGGGAATTCATCACTTGCTACTCACTTAGAGGCATTGATACTAAAAACTTCAGCGGGATTCCAGGGTAAATATATTAGAGAAAGGTGATCAAGACTGAGGAAACTGTTTGTGATGCTCTGGCTGCAGCTCTGTGATGAATCCATGTAATCCTCAGTTCTACAAGGCACAGATTAGCTTTCTCCCAACTTGCGAACAAAGATATGGCTGGGAATGCTTGTAATAACAGAAGAAGAGGGCTTACAAGAAAAGGTGTTCTGGCTCATGAAGATTTCTGTGGTGTCCAGACAGCCCTGACAGAAAAGAATGCAACAGCCTGAAACAGCCTGGGCTGCAGGGCTTGCATCCATGGGTTAGCTTAGAGCCCAGCCAGTGAACTCTGGCTAGGAAGTAAAAGAGTTTATCACTGTAAATCACAGGAAAATTGAAGGGGGAAAGGATACCAGGAGATCCGCAGGCCAACCAGCTACTCGGAGCAGGGTTAACTGCAAATCCACAGAGCTTGCTCAAGGCCTAGACAGTGTGGGAGAATACCCAAGGTTGGAGATCCCAAGATCTCTCTCATCCCTGTGTCTGCACCACATCACTATCACAGGGAATAATGTTTGTCTTTGTCTAAAAGTTACTTCCCTTGTTGTAACCTGCATCTGCTGCCTCTTGTTCTTTCACTATGAGCCTCTAGGAAGTGTCCACCTTCACTGATACTCCTTAGAGAGACTGAAATCACTTCTGCTCCCATTGCCCAGACTGAGCAGATCCAGCTTTCCCAGCCTTTCATTGCACCCCATGTGCTGCAGCCCACTGACCACTCTGGTGGGCTTCCACTGAGGAAAAATTGAGTTGGCACTGGGAGAAGGACCTGACAGGATGAACTGAGGACGGACATCCAGGTCTGAGCTGAAACAGCTCAGGGAGGCTGCAGGTGGGAAAGAAAGTGAATGAGAGGTCTCAACAGAGCTGGGAGAGAGCTGCCCTTCTGAAACCAGCAGCAGAGGCTGATCAGGGCAAACCATCCCATCCCAGCTCCTGCAGGGTGCATCCCCCACCTCAGGAGCTCCACTGGCCAAGGCAGGCACATGCCAGGCACCCTATGGACAGTCCCCATGCTGCTGTACCAGCATTGCAAGTGTTAGATCAAGTTGATAAAGTAAATAAAATTGTCCAAATTTCAGCTTGGCTAAAATACAAAATATCAGCTGTCTGTGCTTAGTGCACACAGAGGGGTTGTGGGTGATTTTGAGCCAGTCACGTTCTCCCCCACAGGGGAATTGCTGAAGTCAGCAGGTAATGAAGGATACTGTGTCCCCGAGGGGCTGAGCAGTCATGGGTCTATGTCACCATTAGATAGCCAGGAGTGGAAAACTGGAGCTGGAGAAACTGGGAGAGCCCAGTCAACACCTCCCACCCATCAGTGCTTTCACAGTCCTGCATCACACAGGAGTTATGGTCAGAGGCTGCAGTAGTGTTTCATTAAGGACACACCTCTTCTGGAAATGCCTTTTCCCAGTGTTCCCGGGGAAAACCTACCTGTGGTTGCTGCATCTTTTACAAAATGTAAAGAACATCTTGGCCTCAGCCCAAAATTGCAATTTATTAAGCAATAACAGGAATATAGCAGGCTACAGAGGGAGGAGAAAGTGGGTTTGATCCCTTTCAGGAAAAGGGAAAAAGCTGGATTGAAACCAGAATAGTTTTTACTTTCTTGTATGTTCAGATTTTTATTATCTTTGCCAGGCCACATCCCACCAGCTCTACAGCCCAGTGGTGAGTCACGCTGGCTCATGCCAGACTTCAGGAATAACTTGTCACAGGTTTCTGTCACATCAGAGGAGGTTTTGGGCTTTTGGGAATATGGGAAATAATGGTGAGAAAATTCTTTTCCATGTGGCAAGTTTTTTTCCTTCTGTGTTGGAGCAAAACTTGGCACAGAGCATTCTAGGACAGTGTGTTTGGGTGCAGGACAACTAATTCTGTTTCTCTCAGAGACATCCTGCCTCTAGAAATTGAAGGATTTATTTCTTTCAAACTAAAAAATCAGAGAACAAAAATCAGCTGTCATTCCAATGCCCGGGATCATCCTGTGGGAGTTGAAAATTTTAAAAGGAAGGTCCAAAATGTGTTTGACAATAAATCTTGGTTAAGCATTGTGTGGTTCTATGGCTTAAACCAGCAGCTAGTGTGATTTGGGATCAGCCTCTGGATAACTCATTTTACTTGGCTTTGTGATACTGAGTGATTTCACAGATCTGGGGCATCTCTTCATGAAGTTCTTTCATTCCTGGGCTCCATCCCACTGTAAAGGCTTCATGCAAATCAAGCTGAGCAAATGTCAGAACCATGCCCAAACATTGCAGGCAGTAAAAGCATAAACACACTAAAAATTAATAATCCACCTCAGCAGCTTCCCAAGTCTGGACATCTGGGAAATCCTCAATGTTCACCATTTAAAGTCACCAGAATCTTTTTCTAGAGGAAATAAAAAGTTTTGTGTTAACAGAAAAGAACCTGCCTTAGCTCCCTTATACCTTGTGTGATTTGTTTCCACAGGTTAAGCTGGAAAAAGAGATTAAAAACTGGTATTATGAGAGTGTGGCAGGACCTGACTGTCAGGAAAGGAAGGATGTTTTGTTAGGAAAAGGCACTGGAACAGCCTGCCCTTCCTGGGGAGAGCCACTCTTCCCTGCATCTACTTCCCACAGATTTCAGGGAGCATTTTGTAAGGAATTAGACTTCAAGAATTACAAATCCTGAAGGCAGCTGAGAGAAACAGTATAAATACAGGCAACAACTGTACAAGCAGAGATCAAAACCAGAAACCCTTCAGTAGGTTTTCCTGCTGGTTTCATAAGGGTTTCTGGTTCCAGTAGAAACTGGGAATTCCTCTTCAAATGCTGACAAACAGCATCTCAACAGACAGAGCAACCTCCCCAGTCTGGGCATAGTTTCCCATACAGGAAACCCTGGCATCAACAGTGAAGAGCTAAATGGAAAGTCTATTAATCAGAAAAATCCCAGAATCCCAGGCTGGGCCAGGCTGTGGGAGCCCAGAGGGTCACTGGTGCCACCTCCCTGCTCAGGCAGGGCCATCCCAGAGCACAGGGCACAGGATTGTGTCCAGAGGGCTCTGCAATATCCCCGCTGAGGGAGACTCCAGCCCCTCCCTGGGCAGCCTGTTCAGGGCTGGGCACTGCCCAGGGCAGCAGTTGTGCCTCCTGGCAGGGGAATTGCTGGGCTCAGGCCCTGCCCGTGGCTCTGGTGCCACTGCTGGGCCCCCGGAGCAGAGCCTGGGCCCTGCCCTGAGCCCTCCCTGCAGCCAGGGACACCCAGGGCTGAGGGCCCCTCTCAGCTGGGGCTCCTCTCGAGGCTGAGCAGCCCCAGCTCCCTCGGCCTGTCCTTGTTAGAAAAATACCCCCAGAATAGGGCACTTGGCTTGGTCTGCCAGAAAATCTGCATTTTGCAGGAGCCACTCTGCGTATGCCTGATGAACTGAAGCATCTAAAGCTGTACCTGGCACACAGGTCCAGCCCCATGTCAGGCAGCTCAGTTTTAAACCACAGGGTCTGGGTTTCTCAGGGGTGTGCAGGCAGGACCTGCTGCTGTTTGCAGATCATACCTTGCTCCTCAGTGCTCGTTGACTTCCAGGGTCTGAGGTCCAGCTTTGGGACCTGGCTGCAGCTCACAAAGCCACGGGGGTATCTGTTAGCCCGAAAGATATTCCTTGATACTTTAGTGATGTGGGTGTTGTCACATATTATTCGTGACAAGGAGATTCTGGCCAGTGAACGGCGCTGCCAAGGAGTGAAAACCCCGGGGTTCTGCCACCAAAACCTGCAGGAGAAAGAACAAGACATAACAGATTTTTGCCTTCTGCCTTCTTCACATTCACGACTCCCACAATACTATTTTCCAGTAACACTAATTTCTTTTGCCAAGAACAAATTTGAATTTCTGTTATTTAAATTGAGAACCCTGACTCACCAGTTGGATAATTGCCTTGCTTTTCTTTTGGCCATGGACATGTAACAAAGCTGCAATTGAATTAATTGCCCTCAGATGAGGTACAAGCACCCTCTTTCAAATAGGAAAGACTGCATAGACTGTGCACAGGCTGGGGTTGTGGCCACATGATTGCCATGTTGGAACAAGACCTATAATTAATCAATTTCTTAGAAAAGGGTTCATTTCCTGCCATAAGGACAGGATTTCTAGATGTGCAACAGACTGTTTGCCTCTAGCCCCCCATCCTGGGGTTTGAGCTCATCCTAAGTCTCTCTCAGCACAACTGTTTCCCAAAAACATGGGTTATGTTCCCATTTTCAGGCAATATTGCTGGCAGGTACAGGGATCTTGCTTCATAAATTCGGCTTTAGATGGGGAACATAACTCACTACTGCACCTGAAGCCCCTGAGCAACCTCAAGGAGAAGGAGGAGGAATTCAGATGTGTTGAAACCTCAGCACTGCTGTGGTGATTTTGGCTGGCAAAAAAACCCCAACCCACCACATCCACCACAAGCAAAGACCAAGCCCTGCCAAGTGTCAAAGCAGGGGGTTCCAGTTCAGAACTGGGGTGGGAAGAAGAAATAGTGAGACATCACTTTGCTGGGAAGGGATCTTAGCCCAGGATCTCAACCATCAGACAGGGAATAAGAACATCACTACAAAGAGAAGGAAACTTTTGAAGGAATACTGAAAAAAAAGCAACAAACAACTGGAGTAGTTTTCAGATCTGCATGAAGAAATCTGCATAAAATTCAGCCTGTCTGTGCTTTGGGGCTGGGATACCCAGCTCCCCGCTCTTACCTGTCCCCATCACGAATATTCCTGAACTGGGTGCCAATGAGACAAGCCATGAGGGGCCCAACTCGGCCTCCATTCACAAAGGGCTCTGCAAGGGCCCCAATCCAGATGTCAATGTTCTTCGGTGTCCCATAGAGCTGCAGGAACTTCTTTGCCAGGTTTTGATTCCTCAACACTTGACCAAGTGACCTCACTCCAGTGGGCTGTGAGAGCCCGCAGAATTGTCTCCAGGAGTTGTAACCTGCAAGTAGTTGGATGTCAGAGCAGACAGAGCACTAATGTGCTACCTCCTCCTGGAAAGATTTTTCCCTCTCTTTTGCACAGCTGGGAACCTATAGGGCCCCAAAATGTTTAAAATATTTTTCTGTATTTCTGTTAACGCTGTTGATTTCCCGTTCCTCCAGAGACAGTTCCTCCTGCCTGGCCTTTCAATGCTGCTTTGGAAGAGCCGTGTCTTTGCAGGTGGAAGTTGTCCCACTACCTTCCAGCAATGTTCTGCTCCACTCAGCAGGGATGCAACTGATGTTGCCTTCACTGAAAGTGAACCTGGACAAGATGTTGATGGCTCCTCTCTCTGTGCAACAGAAGAATGATCAAGTGCTTCCCCACAGCTGGTCCCTGTCCAGCCATGGGGACAAGCCACCCACTCCACACAGCCCAAGTTACTTCAGCCACCAGACTTTGCCAGCTGGACTAATTTTTCTGGACTGCAAACAGCCAAAAATCTACCAGGCCACAACTGGTGCATAATTCTGCATCTTGGTGGAGGAGATGAGATGATGCTGCAGCAAACACCTCTGCTGTGAGCAGGATGCCATGAAATCGTGGAATGATTTGGATTGGAAGGGATAATAAAGCCCATCTTGTTCTATCCCCTGCCAGGGGCACAGACACCTTCCACTATCCCAGGTTGCTCCAAGCCCCGTCCAGCCTGACCTGGGACACTTCCCAGGCTGGGGCAGCCATAGCTTCTCTGGGCACCCTGTGCCAGGGCCTGCCACCCTCACAGGAAAGAATTTTTTCCTGATATCCAATCCAAACCTACTGTCTTCTGTCTAAAAACCAGGGAGAATTGGGAGAAAAAGACACAACATATGGTGTCTGGATGACACCACTATCAAACAGTTCCAGGACACTGAGAATTTGCTTCATCAGAAAATTAATTAGGGAGGGCTGTTGACCTTGCTATGCCATCACCACCTTTGTGGCTGTCTACTATAAAGGAGTACAGGAGCACTCATAGGTGGGTTGAGACCTAAAGCTAAACCCAAATTCACTAGAAATACATGTCACTCCCATCATGCCAGGTCTGGTCACTCAGGATTTGTGGTTCCCATCAGGTTTTGCATGATGGTGTTCCTCAGCAAAGCATGGAAAAAAATCACAACCTTCAGTTGTGGCCAAGGCAGAGCAATTCTGTGAACTGATGATCCACCTGGAGGTACTGCAAAGCCTCTGGCTGAGCCTAAAAACCCATGGATCCAGCTCAGTTGTCATCCCAGTTTCAAGCAGAAGCCCTGTTGCATCTCTCAGGATGGTGCTGACACAGCAGCCCTGGGCACTTACATCAGCCTAATGACACTGTTGGGCAAGGACCCACCCAGGAGCCAGCTCTGAAGTCCCATCAACAATCGATTTCTCAAGACCATCTTGCAATGCTATTACACTGGTTTTGCACCCTGCAGAGCCCTGAGAGTGGTTCTGACATGCTTGGTTGTTTTTTTTTTTTTTTTTCTGGGACACAGATTTAATAGAGGAATTATGATGAGATTTTCTTTTTGTATTGGTATCTGCTCTTCCAGTCATGTGTGGCTGGGCTGGACCACTACAGATGGTTGCAGAGAAGTCATGGGGGACTTACAGCCCTAATTCCGCTCCTGCAAACTTGTTGCTGAACTATTTTACCAATTTTTCTATTTGGACAATAGAAATGAGTCAGTCACTGAACACCAAACTCTGGTCTGTGCAATGCCCCGTGTTCTCCTGCCTCCATGTGTCTCCCACAGCTTCAGCCAGGCTGTGCCTTCAGTGCTCAGCCTCCACCCACCTACCTGTGGTTGTTCAGAAACAAGGAAAATGTTTGGGAAAGAGCATCATAGAATCACTGAATGTCCTGCACTGGAAGAGATGCGTAAGGATCATTGAATCCAACTCCTGAGTAATTTCAGCCAAGCGTGGGCTGGGGAAGTCTCTCAATGTTTAACCACAAAAATGCCTGATTTCCACTTGTTTTTCTTTGTAAGCTCTGCTCCCACAGCTGACTTACCTGGAAGGCCATGATCCCGGCTGCGCTGCATGTTGAGGGCAGCTAAATCAAAGCCAATCCTTTCAACCTGCTCAAAGAGCCGATCCCGGAGCTCGCCCACCACCATCTGCTGCTGCGTCATCAGCTTGGCCTGGTTGGCCATGAGGCTCCGGAGATAGGGATCAATCCCTCCTATAGAGAAATCCCACCCACAGGAAAACTGGGATCAATTCCACCTGAGGCAGGGATGTGTGAGCAGTGCAGGAAGGATGGTGTGTGTCTAAGAGGCCCCAGAGAGGTAAGCACAGCTTATATTTAATTATAAGCTTCTACTACATGAAAATCCATTTTCCTGCACTTAAAGAATTAAGAAGAAAATACTTTGAATAATGTTCTTGGAGGCCACAACAATTAAGCAATCACTTAAGCAAAAGACCATTTTGTAAGAGGTCTTTCTGCCCTTTACTGGGAACAGCTCTGTTGGGAAGCTCTGGCTGGTAGTAAAGGCCATTTAATACATTTAATACAAAATGCTTTTAAATTTGGCTGAAGCAGGAGCTCATCCAGAGAGGGCAAAAAAGGATGGATGAAATAAACCCACACTGCAGAGCTGCAAGAAAGGATTTACCTTCTTGAATGATCCTCCAGACAGCAAAGAAGGAGGTTCTGAGTTGAATTTCAGGAGTTATGGGTCTGTAATTTTCATCTAAGCGGCCAACAGTTGGGGGGACTGAGGCGTGAGCAAAGCGAAATGCCAAGGTGAAGACGTTGGATATCCGAGGATCCACAGACTCATTGTAGCCCTGGTAGCGAGGAATGAACCTCTGGAACCTGCACCCCAACAGGAGGGGCAAGTAGTCCCTATAGGTTATGATCTAGGGGGGAAAAAGGAAAGGGTGCACTGTTAATGTCTTGGCCATGAGTTTCTGTGGAAGCAAAGTTATTGTTCACGTTGTCTCCGCCACGATGCTCTGGCAGGTCAGCGCAACATAATAATGGGTTGGACTCAATGATCTCAGAGGTCTTTTCCAACCTAATTGGTTCTGTGATTCTGTGAAGATAAAAGCCTACCAAATCCTCCCAAATATTGCCTCCTCATCACCATTCCCATCAGGCAGGCAGAACTGCACCCTGCATGCCTCAGATGGCAAAGATAACATTGGCAGATAACAGGGGTAACACCACCCACGGGTAGCTTCCCAAGTCCTCCCACAGCAGAGATTTCCAGTCCTGCTCTCATGTCTCTCTGGGATATTGAGAAGGCAGCACAATATAATTTTTAAAAAAAGAAAAAACAACCAAATTCTGTGTCAGTAGGAGAAAATGGATTAATTGTCTGAAAACTGCATAAAGATGAAACCATTGATGTAAACACAACGATGGAGATGATGCTTTTAAGGACAATCCTTTGAGTGTTTGCCTTGCCCAGCATGGTTTTTCAACAGTACAATAATATTTAAATTGACAGCATATAACCATAAATATTTTGATATTCCTGCTTTTTATTTTTTTGTTAAACCAGCTCAGAAGACCGGCTTCAAAGGAGGTGCAGTGCCTTTGGAAAGCCCATGTCCCTTTCTCTCAGAGGATCCAGCCTTTCCTGCCAGCTGTAAAACCTCATCTGGCTTTGAGGCCATTCCTGCTCCAAACTGGAGGCCAGACAAGAGACCTCGGGAGGTGCCTCCCAAGCACAGAGCTGTTTATGTGACCCCAGGATCCCATTCAGGGTCAAGTCTGGGGTGCAGCCCAGGCCCAAGGAGACACCATGACTGGCTGCACCCACAAGCATGTGGGGCTTCTTCGTAGAATCCCAGAATGATTTGGGTTGGAAGGGACCTTCAAGATCTCATTCCAGCCCCCTGACATGGGCAGGGAATCACTGAGAGGAGGAGATTCACAACCCAGAGCAGTTTTAATCCAAATTTCCAGTACCATTTTTATCAGGTACAAAAACACTGGTTAGAAAAGCTTTTCCTCTGATTTTTCTGTCTGTTCCTCAAACAAAAATGTGCCATTACAAACCTCATCAAACACTTTGTAAATTTAACAGTACAGGGACATCAAAGATTCAGGGGGACCCTTCTGTGCTTGTCATTTCAGGTATCTCTTTGTGATTTTGCTTTGGTCAAAAGGGGCTGGTGGAAAAAATTTGGTCCTTTCACCCCAAAATCCTGCACCCTTTGGCCACCCCATGCTAGCACAGCCTAACCTGTGAACCTTGTGAGACTGCAGGCAGAGCCAGGGCAGGTGGGATGGTGGCTGGTACCTGGATCATGGCTCCCAGGATCTTTCGTGCCTCCTGGTAGAGCCTCTCATCATTCCAGTGGGGATTGAGGCTCTTCAGCTTTCCAGCCAGGCGGTTGTGCTCCCGCATGAAGAGTGTGTGCATGCAGGCCAGCTCCAGCATCTCACTCGCACGGGTGTCACCTGGGAGGGGCACACACGGCACTGCAGTGGGAATGTCACGGTGGGAAGCGCGCACAGAGGGATTTTTAGATGTCTCAATTTTTTGTTGTGAAGAAAATGGGTAAGAAACACAGAGGAGGAGAAGGAAACCAAGGATTGGGCAGCACCAGATTGGACAGGTCACAGCTGTGCTGAGAATCACAGAAAGGTGGGGAAAGTTTCAGTGAAGGGCTGGGAGCATCAACTTTAAAAATTAAATACCAGGAGGTGTTCTCCAGGCTCCCTTATCAGAGACATTTGGTCTCAGAGCTTGGGAGAGAAATGCAAACAGGAAGAGGGAAGTCAAGATGGCCCAAGGAGCTCTGAAAGTCAGAAGGTCTCCTTCAAACCAGCTGAAACTGTGGCTAAAGCAAGATGACAGTCAGAGTCTCTCTGAGGAGTAAAAGGAAAAGCAAAATGAATCAACTCGCAGGAATAAATTACAAACAGCATCACAATGAAATATCAAATCCTTCTTCAAACATCTGGGGCAGGAAACCCAAGAGCAAGCAGGTGATGGGAGTATAGACAGGCACTCAGAGAAAAGTAAATATGTTGTATTCAGCCCCCTTGTCCCACAGTAAATAGAGGCATTTGCTTCTGCACAGAGGGCACAGAGCCCTTTTCATCCACTCTCAAAGGCTGCCTGTGAGGGACTGCGGAAGGAGGAACAAAAGCAGCACTGTGAGGTTTCCATGAGCAGGATGCATCCAGCCAGAACTTCCAACAGAGCTCAGGGAGGAAACGCTGAGCCCTGTGAAGCAACTGCACATGTAAAACTCCCCCAGTTCTCAGGGACCGGAAAAGTCACTGAATTTTCAAAGACGCTTCCAAAACAGCCTGAACTGATGACTATAAAAGAATTGATGGGTCTCTTCCAGCTATGGAACAGGAACTGCTCCTCACTGAGAGTCCATGGAGGCAAGAAGCCCCTTCTGGGAAGTACCCGATATTCCTGCCTGCTCTGCTTCTCACCGGGCACCTGCCTTTGGCCACAGGTCCTGCGTGGTCCTCACCAAGGAGAGACCTGCATAGAACTGGGGGAGCAGGTGAACACATGGAGCAACACATGGGACAGGTGGAATGCTGTGGGAGCCTGGAGGGAGCATGAAACACCATGAGCTTCAGAGGAGGGAGCTGATGGGTTGCAAGGACCATGGGGATGTTCAGAGGAACTTCGGCCAGATGTGAAAGGGGCCAAGGGAGTAGAAAGCAGCTCCACAGCTGATGAGATCTGCTGCACCCTCAAGCTTTCTCCAGCAGTGCCTGGTGTGGCCAGAGCCAGCAGGAGCCAGCCAGGAAGCCCTGCTCTCCAAAAGAAATAGGCAAGGGAATGAGACACTAAGTCATGAGGTGTATCAGAAACATCCCCTCTCTGGGGTCTCACAGGCTCGTGGCAACATCCTGGTCTTCAGTTGCAGGACCAGGAGAAGGGAATGGTGCTAAGGATCCCCAAGGTTATTTCTGTCTCTGTGACAGAACATGGCAAAGGGCAGCAGTGGGAAAGAGGGTGGTGGCTGTGCAGGGATTTGGCTGGAGGGAAGGCTTGGCTTTGGGAGCCCGTGCCCACGGCCAGAGAAATTATTTTGGGTTGAAGAAGGGGTCAAGGGGACACCAAAAGCATGACAAAGGATAAATGTAGCAGGAGGGTGTCCTGATGGCCGGAGTGCTCCCAGTGCTCCCTCAGCCTTCACAGTGGTGGGAACACACCCTAAAAGGTCCCCTTGGTCTGGTATTGGCCTCATTCTCATTCCAGCTGGGATCTGAGCTCCTCAGTGCAGCAGGGACATGCACATTTTTCCTGCTGTGCCCCAGCATGGTAGCTACCCACCTGTTCCCTTCCTGTTGGGATAGAGGCAGCCATGGAATGATGAGTACGGACCAGCCACAGCCTCCAGGCCAGGCTGCCACTGCTGTGCCTGCTCAACACTGGTCCCTAGGTCACTCTGGGCCCTGCACCAGAGCTGCTGAGCATGGATGGGACACCTTCACTCCAGGTTTATCCTCACAAAGAAGACTTGGAGATGGTGAAGACCTTCCTCCTACCCAGCACAGCCTCAGTCTTTCATGTTTTGCTCCATTCCATTTTCTACTTAAATAAGTAAAACAAACAACTAAAGAAGTGAACTGGAGCTGGTGGAATTGTCTGCTCCAGATTTCAGATGTCAGCCAGCACCCAACTCACCTGCAAGAAAACAAGGGATTTGCGCTGCCCCGCTGGCCTTGAGGCAGGGCTCCTTCCTCATGGGGCCGAAAGGCATGTACGCCCTGCCCCTGTCCGTGAAGTTGTGGTTCACAGCCAGGAGGCCCCGCTGGCTGCTCCGGTCCCGCAGCCGCTCGGCCACGGCCACCTCGCTGCCGTACACGACGCTGCCGTCCAGGAACGAGGTCAGCGCGTTGATCTGCTCCCGGACCGCCCTGCCCCGCGTGCAGGTGGGGGCCGAGCGGAAGAAAGGCAGACAGTCCCTCCTGTTGGTGATTCGGGGGTCGTTGGGTGGGATCTGCAGGTAGAGAAAAGGAAAATTCATCAGCAGCTCAGGAGATGGAGCCAGGCAGGAGCCCTGTCACAGGGCATAAATCTCCAGCATAAATCTTGAGAGAAAGGGTCAGATTGACAGCAGAGATGCTGCATTAGGAGCCCAAGTCCCAAACAGCCTGGAGGCACCTAGATTACCCTAAAGTCCTATGGATTCCTGAAGTTTTTCCCCTGAAAATAAATACGTTGTATTGAATCTTTAAGGCTCAGTTTTCTTATCTCCATATCTACGCCGCAGACAGCTGTCATCCAGAATCTGTAACCCTGCCTGCATTCTCAAATGCATGTCAGGCAAATACTCAGTAATGCTCCATCCCGTCATAGTTTTCCTTGAGAGGAATTAGGGGCACATGTGGGAGCCAGAGCTGCAGCAAAGGCAGGAGAGCAGGGCTGCAGGAGGAACAGGGACATAACTTGGGGAAAAGGAGGCTCAGGGGGGACCTTGTGGCTCTGCACAACTCCCTGACAGGAGGGGGCAGCCGGGGGGGGTCGGGCTCTGCTGCCAGGGAACAGGGACAGGAGGAGAGGGAACGGCCTCAGGCTGGGCCAGGGGAGGCTCAGGGTGGACAGCAGCAGGAATTTCCCCATTGAAAGGGTGCTCAGGCCTTGGCAGGGGCTGCCCAGGGAGGTCTGGAGTCCCCATACCTGGAGGTGCCCAAGGAAGGCCTGGAGGTGGCACTGAGTGCTCTGGGCTGGGGACAAGGTGGGGATTGGGCACAGGGTTGAGTCGGTGATCCTTGAGGGCTTTTCCAACCTAAATGATTCTGTGATCTACTGGAGCAGGGACCACAATGTGACTCCTGCTAACGCCACAGGCACTGGTGGGAGCTCTTGGCACTCCCTTGTCCCATGCACAGATGGGCATGGGACAAGGGCACCTAAGCCCCATGGATTTTCTGGGTTGTTGACACTCCCCAGTGCCTGTCTGTGACACTTCCTGTTCTCCAGGCATCACCTGTGCTGCCTTTGCACTACAGCTCCAAAGGAAAACCTTTGCTGAAGGAGATGGGTAAATGCCTGGAAACCTGGAAAAGGCTATGCCTGTGCCTGAACCCAGGGACAGCTCTGGAACACAGCCCTGCCAAGACAGAGTGCTCTGACATCCTTGGCCTGTTCTGGGAGGATCTACCTCCATGGCCAAGAACCAGGAGAGCCATCAGCATCTCCTGGTTGGAAGGCAGATGCCCTCTCTCTTCCTCCTCAGGAAGAAGGAGGCTGTCTGTACCTGGATGGGAAAGCAGGGAGGCTCCTTGGCACAACTGGTGTCACAGTCTGTCTCTCCACCAAAGGGGACTCTGGCTGGGGTTTCTGGGCTGAAATCCAGGTCGTGGTCAATAAACTGGCCCCACTGCATGAACATGAGGGATCTCTGCTGGTCCATCCGGAGCTGCCCCGGGGGGAAGTGGACAATCTCGTTGGACACTTGCCGGACCTGCAGGGATGGAGGCAGAACACCTTGGTGGGAAATGACCTGTATGAACGGGTGCATCTGGCTGCGGGGTCATCAGCAAAAATTCCCAAGGCGCTCCTGGTGATTTGCAGACACAAAACCCCAACTCCGTCTGCGCAGGAAGGTGCCACCATCACCAAGTGCCCTTTGCTGAGCACTGCCCTGCTCTGGCTCTAGGCAGGGTTCTGAGCCCCCAGGCCAAGACTGTCCCTTGATGGACTTAGGAAAACAAGCCTGGGAAATGGAGACAAAACAGATTTTGAAAGACCTTTTATTGAATAGAAGTGTGGAAAAAAGAGCCCCCGGGAATTTCTGGAAGTTATCTCAAAGTCCTCCTCCCTTCTCATCCCTTCCCCAGCCATCACATTCCCCCATGATCATGTATTACTACAGAAAAAGTGGGCGCTGTGCTGTGGAGGAGGGTTAGGAAGTAAAACAAATCCATGAACACAACCCCAGCTCCTCATCAGAGCTGTTGCACCAAGCTCAAGGGACCAGAAGCCACATCAAGTGTCCCTGCTCATATCCAGGTGCCACGAGAGCCACAACCCCTGCAGTTCACTCACCCAGGGACCCCTACACAGCATTTTTGACCATATATTTTTTGTTCTGGGGATTCCCTGGCGCACTTTATCCTCTGGCATAATTGCCTTTCAGGAAACAACAACTGCCACAGCCCAAATCAAAATAGGTGAGTAAAATAATTTGGCTTAAATGCAATCAATTTAAAAGAACATATTGCACAATTCTGTATTTCTCCTGTGCTTCTGCGGCAATCAGATTAATTTTCCTTTGCTTTTCCTGAAGGCATGGGACTTGGGAAGCTTTCCTTATAGATCCCCCTGGATATTCTCAGACCATCACCTTGAAGCTGGTGAATTTAAGCTCCTCCAACCTGATCCACAACTCCAGCTGGTGGAGGAGCCCTTCGATGCCTGTGGCCTGTCCAAGAACTGACAATCCCTAGGCCCTGACACTGCATTCTGAGACTGTTACAAACTTTACCAGTGGAAGGGGAAATCCAGAGAAACGCCTTCCTTCCGTCCACCCCCGGGGCATAGACACACCATCCTCGTATTCTGCTGGCAGCCACCTGGCCAAGGCTCTGTTGGAGGCTCCTAGGGATGGGTTCCTCCTGTCAGGGGCAATGGGAAAACAGCAAACAGAGCCAAGAGCTTGTGGATACAGAGAGACATGGACCTTGGAATGGGAGCATGCCGTGGCTTGGGAACTGCTGCAGCTCTATGGGTTTGGTGCTATCAGTAAACCTCAGGATTAACAACAGTAACTACAATAATCATGGAATTGTTTAGGTTGGAAAAGACCTTTCATAATCCACCTCAAGCCTCAGTTTCTCCCAGGCAAGAACTCAGGTGATCCCTTGATCCAGCCTGAAGAAGGGCCTTCAACCTCATGCTGTGGTGTTGATGTTGGTTTCTCTGGGGGCCACCAATGCGGGTCTCAGTAGCTCCCCTGGGGTCCTGGCCAGCCCAACTCTGGGAAGGCTGAGCCGGGTCCCAGAGTGTTATGCTCTGCTCCAGGAGCCGTGGTGGCGGCTGCTACCAGGTTATCAGACGGGGATGGGTCACTGCCATTTATAACAAATAACTTTATTTCCTCACGGGAGGAGAACTAGATGCTAACCATGAGGGGGATGTGGCGAATGACATCGGATCTCTCCCATCGAGCCCCCTTGGGACCTCGGTCTGGGAGATCTGCCAAGGAGATGGTGAGGGAACAGTCAGCTGGTCAGAGCAGAGCCAGCAGGGGAGGAGCAGAGACAAACATGGAATCTTGGGAACTTGAGACTTCCAGCCTGATGAACATTCATCAGCTGACCCAGGGCGAGCCTCGGGCGCTGGAGGTAAAACCCTCCCTTTGCCCCTCAGATGCTGGCACTGCTACACTGTGGCTGGAAAACAAAGCTGGAAGCTGAACACCAGGAAAAAGGGGAAGAGCCTTGGAATGGAATTACCTATGTTGTCAAACAGAAATTGGGGGATTTGGACTGTGAGATTACTGCTCTGTGTGGTTCTTTTGAAGGTCATTACTGAAAATGTCCCTTCCCATGGCAGGGGGTTGGACTGGATGACCTTTAAGCCTTTCCAAAATAGCTTCCAACACAAACCATTCTGTGACTCTATGACTGTAGTTTGATTAGACCATTAAAACCTTATCAGGTACTAATACTCTACTCTGGAGTGCATGTCCAAAGTGTGTTCTGTGGTGGCCTCTCACCCACAAAGGGTGTAGCACTGCCCAGGGCAGTGGAGAGACAGAGCACAGCTGAGTCCCCTTCCCCAGGGCCTCAAGTCTGGATTTGGTGTAATGGACCTGTCCTTATCCCAGAGCCCACATTCCCCCTGAAGTGGAAGGAGGCAGGAAGGTCTCTCCTTAGCTCTTACACAACCCTCTGAAGACTAAAGCACCCTGGGCAGGAAGAGCTGCCTGAGCTCCTTCCTCTGCCTGAGCTGCTCCTGGGAGCTTTCCAGCTCTGTTCTTACAGGGGAGGTTTCTGACCCATCCCTTTCAAACACTCCATGCTCAGCAGCTTCCCATGTCTCCCACATTCTCCATTCCAGCCATGGGAGGTGCAGGAGGTGCTCTCCCAGCCCATATGCCCAGATTCCTCCCACACCAAACGCGGGGCAAGGGGATGGCTACGTCATGCTCAGTATGGATTTAGGTCAGAAACCCTTGGAGACCCTGCCAAGAGCCAGAGCCAGACAAAGAGTCTGTCCCCAGCACAGAGCTTCTCCTGCTGTGGCAAACAGCTGGTTCAGGCACAAGACCGGGAACCTTCCAAACAGGACTGGAATCAACAGCTCCCCACATTACTAGGAAATACTGCGGGGTGTGAAACCGAAGTGCCTGCATGTGTCATCCCTGGGGAAGTGGGTCCAGTTCTACTTATGGAGGATGCATCCATCCATAGAATAATTTACACTACCCTTATCACCAGCCCAGAGCACTGAGTGCCACGTGCAGTCCTTCCTTGGACACCTCCAGGGATGGGGACTTCAACTGCCCACTGGATAGTTCCAATGCCTGACCACCCCTTCCAGGAAGAAATTCCTCCTGATGTCCAATCTGAACCTCCCTTGGTGCAACTTGAGGCCATTTTCTCTCATCCTGTTCCATCCATCCATCCCTCCATCCATCCCTCCATCCACCTTCCTGCTGACACAGCCCCTCACCTGTTGTTGCACTCGCCAGTGATGTTTCTGTAGCCAGAAGAAGCGCAATTTATTTTCTTATCCTGCTGGTCACATCCAGTGGCCTTGAAAATCATCTCCACCTGAGCAGGAGTCAGCAAGTCTGGCAGGGAATAATGGAGAAAAACCATGCAGGATCACACTGGCCCTGCTGGGTTTGCTCAGGGAAAGGTTTTCCTTCCTGTCCCCCGTACTGCACCTAGCATCATCTGAGCAACCACAGCGTGCTGTCATTTCAATCTTCCTGCTCGAAGACGTGCCGAGGATGCTCTTTGAGCAGCAAATGCTTTTTTGGAAAGCATCAAACCCAGCAAAGCTGTGGTCAGATCTTATTTTTAATCACACATTAGGCTCATGCAGCAGGAGAATGGTTTTCTAGTATTGGTACTTCCTCTCCTCTCCCTTTTTATCTCCACCATAAAATGCAAACAGCCACAGCCATCCTAGGAGGTGTCACAAGTTTTTTCCCCTGGAAGCAGCTCCCAGTGTGTGGCACCCCTGCTCAGAGCTGCCTGGAAAAACCATCCTGTGGCTGGGCTCACCAGGAGCACTGTGATCTGCTGTGCACTCCCCTTGCAGGGGAGTTAAGTGGCAGAGCTCAACAAGTCTTACAGAGTCACAGAATCAGGGAATGGTTTAGGCTGGAGAGACCTTAAAGATCATCTTGTTCCAACCCCTGCCGCGGGCAGGGACACCTTCCACTCACCCAAGTTGCTCCAACCCAGCCTTGGACACTTTCAGAGATCCAGGGCCTCAGCACCCTCATAGCCAGGAATTTCTTCCAAATCTCTCCTCTTTTAGTTTAAAACCATCCCCTCTTTTCCTGTCACTATCTATCCATGTAAAAACCTCTCCCTCTTTTTTATAAGCCCTTTTAGGCACCGGAATTGGCTCCAAGGTCTCTCCAGAGCTTTCTCTTCTCCAGGCTGATCCTCAACTCTCCCAGTCTGTCTCCACAGGAAAGAGGCTCCTTCTTGGCTCTTGCTGCTCTCACTGCCCATCTCGTCCCTCAGAGGTTTCCTGGTCACTGCTGCCACCAACAGTCTGAGTGACAGCACGGTTCGAGAAGCCACCGGGCAGCTGGGTGAGAGCTGGGAGCCAGGTGGCCCTGGAAGGGCTCTGGAGTGGTGCTGGAGCATCAGTCCTGGATGGAGAGGCTGGAGTTGAGCACAGCCAGTTCTGCCATTGTCTTCCAGCTCATCCTGTGCTGGAGCCAGAGCACCCCATGATGTGTCTTGTCTTGCCAGTGCATTACTGTAGTGTTGGAAAAGTGTTTGAGGCCAGGCTGGACAGGGCTTGGAGGAGCCTGGGATAGTGGAAGGTGAAAAAGGTGTCCCTGTCCATGGCAGAGGTGGGACTGGATGGGCTTTAAGGTCACTTCCCACCCAAACCATTCCATGATCCCCGTGAGTTCATATTTATACAAAAGGAATCCTCCCTGTGTGTCCCTGAGCTGTTCCTCCCACTGACCCTGATTTACTTCCTTCTCTCAGCAACCTGGCCTGGCCTGACTCCATCTCACAGAGGATGTTGCTCCTCCAGACACACACTGAAATGTCCTTCCACATCTCCCCACTCTCTGTTTGGACAGTGTCATGTCCGTGACGTGACTTTGGCGCTGTCTGGGTTCTGGCTGCCTTCCTTGGGGTCAGGCTACTGGGAGCCATCTCTGGGTTTGCTCATTCCCTGCTCAAGCACAGGAACATCTACCAAACCCTTCCATGCCTTGACCCCTTGGAACCTGAACCTTAATACAGCAGAAAGAACCAGGGAAGTGCACAAAAAACTTTCACTAACTGAAAAACCCCCAAATAATATTTAAGATGGAAAAAGAGCACAGAAGGATAACTCAGCTTTGCCGTGCAGCAGCCACATGGGAGATCCCAAGCCCATGACCAAGCCCTGTGTCTTCCTCCTCTGCCTTCCTCCCAGCAAGGGGGATCCCCACCTGTGATGTTGAAGTCCCTCCTGACAGCCCATCGCAGCCTCTCTTTGAGGAGGCTCAGGGTGGTCTGCAGATAATCCGCTGCCCGGACGGCCGCTCGTGTCCCCTCCACCGGCTGCTTGAAATACCTCAGGAGCTCTGCTGGGGTCAAGGCATTGTTCTGCAGGCTCTTCTTTATGCTGCAGGGGACAAGAAACCAAAATCTGAAATGGGGCAGGGCCAGGAATGCTGCAGTTGCACACCTGAGCATCAGGCATGGCCCATCCCAAGTGTGAACTGCTGGAGAGTCACTGGGAGAGGCCAGAGCAGCACAGGGACTGCTCAGCTCCACCTGCCAGAAGGCAAATCTTAGGGCTTCACATCCATGAGGCAGCAAATCTTGATTGGCTGTTACCCAGATCATCAATATCAATCACCAGAGGCCTCAGATGTCTCCAGACCACCCTGGCCTAAAGCTGCTGAAGTCTCTTCTCAGCTGGAGGGGTCCCCAAGCCAGGGAGGGGATTCAGAGTGTGGCTGCTGGCAGAGGACAGCTATCGGCTGGTAGGAAGCTGGACACTCCCACAAAATATTCTCACTGCAGCATCCAGCTGTCTGCTGCATCCATGGGAGGGAACCGCTAGAAATAAGCAGGAGCCTGTGCTGGTCACAACTCAGAGCTCCTGCTCAGAGTGCCCTGAGATGTGGCACAGAGCCCAGCAATAGCATCAGGTGCTGCTGTGAGTGTGGGCAGGCCCTGGCACAGGGTGCCCAGAGCAGCTGCGGCTGCCCCTGGATCCCTGGCAGTGTCCAAGGCCAGGCTGGACAGGGCTGGGAGCAGCCTGGGACAGGGGAAGGTGTCCCTGCCCATGGCAGGGGTGGAACAGGATGAGTTTTAAAGTCCCTTCCAACCCAAAGCATTCCAGGTTCTGTGATTCTGTGCAAACCGAGCTGGGAGGGGCAGCCCAGACTCGGAGACCCAACAGACTGGTGTAAAACCAGGGTGAGCAGACAAAATCCTGCATGTCAGCACGCTGTGCTCCTGGAGTTTCCCACCCCGCTGTCCCCTTGCTGCGGGGAGGAGGAGAGGCGGTGCAGGAGGGGTGGAGACGGGGACAGGGATGGAGACAGGGAGAAGGACGGGGACAGGGGACAAGGGACGGGGTCAGGGACAAGGGACAGGGGACAAGGACAAGGGACAGGGACAAAGAATAAGGCGCAGGGACAAGGGACAGGGACAAGGGACAGGGACGTGCCCCAGGCAGCCCGGCTCTCACCGGTCCCGCGTGCGCCTGTAGGCGGCATCCACCCGCTGCCGGGCCTCGGCCACGCTGCTCAGCAGGGACGCGTCCGGCAGCTCCAGCGGCACCTCTGAGCAGGGAAAGGGAGGAGCAGAGGTGAGGGTGAGGGCAGGGAGCCTCCTGCGCCTCCAGCACCCGGGGATCGGGCACAGCAGCGCTGGAGGCAAGTGCTGCTCACTCTCTGGAGATCTGAGTATAAATATATTCCCCAGGGGAGTCTGAGAGTTCCTCCATCAGTGGAGGCTTCAGACAACCCCCGGAAGAGGTGCAGACACCGTCCCTCCTGCCCTTTCACAGCAGAGCACTTGCCCAGAGCAGCTGGGGCTGCCCCTGGATCCCTGGCAGTGCCCAAGGCCAGGCTGGACATTGGGGCTGGGAGCAGCCTGGGACAGTGGGTAGTGTCCCTGCCATGGCAGAGGTGGCACTGGCTGGGATTTAAGGTCCCTTCCAACCCAAACCATTTTGGGACTCTCTGACTCTATAAACAGCCAAATTTCCCCACAGCTCTCCCTAGTCCCTCCTGCAACCTCCTGCCATTTTCACTGCTCCCTTTCCTGCCCTCAGGGGAGCTCCCAAAATGAATTTTATCTCCATCATCTGCTGGCTGTGGGTCACAGAAGGGGAAGGGACAGGCCCTGAGGGCTTCTTTGAGTGACAGCACTTTCCTACAGCTTCCGGGGAAGAAAAAATCTTCAGAAAATAGCACAAAAGAGATAAATATCTCCCAAATCTCCCCAGTTTCTTTTAAATATCTTCCAAGATCAGCCCAGAGTTCAGCTCTTGGACAATCCTGATGAGAAAAACTGTTGCCTGGACCACAATTTGAGACAAATGAAAAGCCAGGCATGTGCTTTTCATGAGGATTTGACATTGTAAATTAACAGGTGAAGGTCTCTGTATGTTTTGGAGCAGCGATTCAGGGCTGGAAGAGGGGGAGTGACTGCCCCATCCCCACACTCCACAGGCCCTTGTAGCTCTCCCAAGTGCTGGCACAGGGAGGGAGACCCTAGTTCCATGGGGATGGACCAGTGCTGGGAATTGATCTCTTTTTTCCTGATTTTAGGGGATCAGGCAGGATGTGAACTGGTAAAAACCCGAAAGAGCCAAGACTGGTGCCACAAGCAGTACAAACTGTGATCCTTCTGGCACCTCTTCAGGGCTGTGTTGCTGCGTGACTCAGGCTCTTCCAGACTCAGCTTTATCTTTCCCACTCAGAAAATCCTGACCTGCAAAGCCTCATGGACATTACCATAGGAAGAGGATACAGATGCCTGGAACAGGCTGAGGATCACCAGAGACCCCAGGAAGTTTTCTGCCTTCATCCCTGCAAAGAAATGCAAGTGAAGAAGACCAGGAACATGTGGATGCATCAGGCAGGTCTGTGCCCAGGCTGAGAATGGCACATGTCAAGGGAGCTTGTGGAGCATCCCCTTCCCAATGCAGCGCTTCCCGGAGGGGGTGCCCTGCCTGGGAGTGCCAGAGCAAACTCCTGGCCCAGGGAGTCCCAGCACTGGTGGGAATGTGCTGGCTGGGGCTTTGAGGGCAACAAAAAGGGAGCAGAATCTGCTGCCAGAATCTGGTAGCACACAGAGTGTGCAAGGGAGAGCTGGTGGGGAAGAGGGAAGAGCCAGGACAGCACAAGCAGGTCCTCTACACCTCTGTTTCTCTGCCTTTAAATTCCAATAATCCTCCTTGCAAGTAGACATGGCACATAGGATGCCACATAAAAATGTATAAGGACTGTAGTCTCTTTACTCCTGATGTGCCTGGGATTAAGGATATTCAGATTAAAAGTTACACCAAAAGTTTGAAGGAAATAATACTTCGATATTTAGAATGTTGTTACAAAAATCACTGAGTGAACTGTTTGTGTTCCTCAATAGAACTGGAGTGAAGCCAGTCATGAGCTGAGTATCACGCTATCCCCCTAATTATAAAATACAGCATTTATATTTGTGTTGTAATAGGAATTTATTTCGTTATTACCTAGCTGTTCCTTTAATGTGGGCTGCAGAAGGACTGGGAAGTATTTAATAGCCGTTTAACAGATGTTTGGTATGCTTCTCCCAAAGCTGCTCCACTTACCTCCCGAGGCTGCTCCCAAGCAATCAGCTCGCAGAATCGAGGGCAGAGCTGCGGGCTGAGCGCCCCCCGTGGGGCTGCCAAGCCGGCCCCGGCCCTCCCGGCGCTTCCCTGCTGCGCTCCGGCTGCCCGCCGCCGTCCAGGGTGGAAGCAGCGGGAACCGCAGAGCTCAGCCCCAGACTCAGCCTCGCTCCCCAGTCCCACCCCCGGGACAGAACCAAACCGTCCACGAGAGAAAAGCGGGTGCGCCCGGGCAGGGCTCTCACCTGCGATCCGCCGCCGCCTCCTCCCTCCCCGCGGCCCTTCCGCGCCCGCTTTTATCTGCCCGGCCTTATCAGCAGGGGCTGCCCCGGGGGCCCGGGAACTCCCCTGGGGTGGGCGGCCAGGCCAGCACAGCACTCACCTCCCACCCCAGTGCCCGCCGGGGAGGTTCCTTTGCTCGCGGCTGGATGCACAGCCTGATGCTTCACCGGAGCTTTCCCGGGATTTCTGAAGGTAGAGATGTGACCACCTCGTGGTGGTTTGAGCCCTTCTGGGGATATCTTCCAGGGACAAGGTTCCTCCCGCCATGGTGCTCTTCATCCTTTGCTGCTTTTAAAGTTCGAAACAACGTCTTCACCTGTACTCCCGGAGACACTGCAGCACCCAGCACTCCCCATACCGCTCCTGACGTGCTCTGCCCCTGGGGGCGAGAGCTGCTCCTTCGTGTGGAGGAGGAGGCACTGGGATGATGGTTTGAACAGGCATCACCCTCCAGCTGCTGGTCTGGAGTACGGGCAGCACAAAGTGCTGTTGCTCTGGGAGCTCAGCTGGCAAAGCATCTCCTCTCCCTGCCCCAGAGCAAAAGCATCTGATGAACAAATCCTTGCCATGCTGATGGGGCAGAGGGATACTGCTGGATCAGTGAGGGATGTGTTTGAGCATGGAGCTGTACAGGGAGCAAAGGAGCTGCTCCTCATCTCCTCCTCATTGCACATTGCGATTGTGTTTGCCCTCATGGATCAAAACTCCTTGGATCAGCAGCACAGACTGGGGGCAACCGAGTTCCAGCCAGGGCTGCCCAGGGCTGGCTGGATGAAGGTCTTTACCTGAACTCTGCCCTGCATGGACACCCCAGGACCCAGAGTGGCTGTAGAACAGTACAGGTGGTGCCTCTGGCAGCTGTGTCCATCCCCAAGGTGGGATACACCATCCCCAAAGCTGCTTCCTTGCACGGGGAGCCATGCACTGATGCTAATCCTGGTCCTTCAATGTTTTAAAGAAAATCAGCAAGGCAAATTACAAATCTTGCAGTGAGGCCCAGTGAGGCCCCGGTTTCCAGACTGGTTTTGACATCCTGGAGGGAATCCACCTGGAGCCCAGGAGAAAGCAGAGTTTTGTCAGCCTGGAGGGAAGAAGGCTCTGGAAGCCCTGCTCTTGACCTTGACTGTCTCATGGAAGGGCTGCAGAGCAGACAGAGCTCTTCACAGTGCCCAGGGATGAGACAAGAAGCAAAGGCACGTGGTGCTGCCAAGAAAATTCCCAACAGATGTAAGAAAACACCCAGGATAGTGGTGAAGTGCTGGGTCAGGGCCCAAAACAGAGGTGGGGTCTGCATCCCTGGGCAACCTCCCCTGGCCTTCAAGGTGACCCTGACCCAAGAGACTCAGGAGGTGCCTCCAGCCCACGCCTTTCTGTGTGTGAGACAGAAGCAGAGTGTCTGCCTGAGGTCACAATTCCAGCACCAACCCCAGCTCTGGCTCCAGCTCCAGCATCAAAACCAGCTCCAGCACCAGCAGTTTGCACAACAGAGACCACAGCACGGCTCTTGTGAAAAGGGGCAAAGCTGGTGGGTTTGCAAAGCCACACTGTGAGTCCTTCCCCTGCTGTGTCAGCACCAGAAAGAGGAGGAGGATGAGGATTTTTCAAAGGCTTCAGACAGTTAGTGCGTGTCAGTGCTGATAACTGTGTTTCACAACTAGGAACTTAATTCAGAGAATCACAGACTGGTTTGGCTTGGGACAGACCTTACAGACCAACTCATTCCAGCCCCTGCCATGGGCAGGGACACCTTCCACTATCCCAGGCTGCTCCAAGCCATGTCTAATCTGGCCTGGGACACTTCCAGGGCTGGGGCAGCCACTGGAACCTGTGCCAGGGAAGCCATTCTCACAGGGAAGAATTTCTTCCCAGTATCCCATCCATCCCTGCCTTCTGGCAGTGGGAAGCCATTACCCCTTGTCCCTCCAGCCCTTGTCCCCAATCCCTCTACAGCTCTCCCTGGAGACCCTTCAGGTCCTGGAAGGGCCTCTGAGGTCTCCCTGGAGCCTTCTCCTCTCCAGGTGAACACCCCCAGCTCTCCCAGCCTGGCTCCAGAGCAGAGGGTCTCCAGCCCTGGAGCAGCTCCGGGGCCTCCTCTGGACTTGCTCCAGCAGCTCCACCTCTCCAGCCTGTCCAGGTCCTTTTCCTTGGTGCCCCATCTCTACCCTCCAGGACCACACAGCCTGGTGCCACCAGGACACCCCCCAGGGTGCCCATGAGCCACTTTGTCACTGAGAAAGATGTTATACTCACCAACCCTTACACCAGCCTGTAAAAACACAACCAAACTGCTCTCAAAAAAAAATGTTCTCCAACTGCTTCAGAAACAATGGAAGGGGGGGTTGTGAGATGCTTTGTCTCTTGAACATTTACTTTCCCGGGAGACTGTGACCCTGCTCCCAGATCATGGTGAATGGGAAAGGCCACGGGCCTGGCTGAGCTTTCTGGTGAGCAGCATCACATCACCAAACCCTTGTACTCAGACCACATGCTGCTCCTATGAGAATGCAAACAGGACTATGGCGATGCCACCAGCAGCTCCTCCGAGCAGAGAGGTGCCATCCACACCTGGGCTGTAGCACAGTGATTAGAAGCAGAGGATCAAAGCAGAACATCTGGATTATATCTTTACCTTTTTTGTTGTTGTTGTTCCTTGTAGTCTTTCATGTTTAGCTACAACAGCTTGAAGGTGTTAATCCTATCTTTCTCATGGAGACTTCTCTGAGCTTTGCTGTACAGCCTGCCTGGTGTTGGGGAACCAACTGAACTAGGGAGACTTTACTGAATGATGGTTCTGGGTCTATCACGGCAAAATTTACCGGAGGTACAGACAAAGCACGCACCTTGTGGTCCCAGGGCTCAGCTGGGCAGGGAGGATGGAAGCACCAGGAGCGAGGGAGCCAGGCATGCACTGGCTTCACAGAGCCTCTGACTCTGGGCACTCCCCAGAACATTCTAGAGGCTGCTTTTCTTCCTAAAGGTTTGTTCTTCAATTCATGCCCCAAGGAACTGATAAGAGCAGTGACAGTTTCTTTCAAAAGACCTTGAACAACTCACTTAGGAAACTCCAGTTGGTAAATTCAGTTAGAGCAGCAACGACTTCCTCCGTGGGAGGACAGGCTGCAGATAAAGCTCTGTGTTGCTGATGAGTTTCATCACTGAGGCTGCTCCAGAAGCCGTGGAAACTCCAGCAGAGCTGAAGCACTTCATCATTTCAAAGCCTTTGGTCTGTCGTTGCCCTGACCCCCATCCACCACAGGACACGGTGCCTCACTGTGGTATCAAGATCCTCATGGAATATTTCTCTCTATGGAGCAGCAGCTTCCCAAACAAGTCCTTCCTGTCAGGGGAATCCTGCAGAATCCCCACAAAATCCCAGCGTGACTTTTGGCACCTTGCTGGATTCCCAGAGGCTCCAGGTGCAGAATCAATGCTCACACAGCAGGGGAGCTGGGAGTGCAGGGTCCAGCCCAGGCACTCGAGGCAGCCTCGTGCCCACAGCCCTCCCTGGTGTCCTGCAGCCCCAGGGCTGCCACCCTCACCTCACACTCAGGGCACCCACAGCCACATCTGTCCCTCTGAGAAGGGGACACAGAAGGTGCAGAACATTCTCAAGGTGCAGGTGATTGATATCATTTCCCCACCCCCCTGAAGAAGCATCACTGAATCTTCAGCTTTTTTAAGGAAAATGTATTTTTGTGAAAATAGACTTTATTATAATAAAATTTGATATTAAATAAAAACATACCATACCACCACCACTCGTGGCCGCTGTGCTGGCACCACTCACGGAGCTCACAGAACTGCCCTGCTCAGAACAAGGACCCACTGGAACATGCAGAGAAAGAAACATGGGGAGGGACAGAAACCACGGCATACAGAACCCTCTGTGCTTGGGCAGGGCTGTGTCTCAGCTGCAGGAACACATTGTCTCCTACGAAAACAGAGCAAACTCCCCAGCCCCAGCCCTGCTCTGCCAGCGCTCTGCTCGGGAGCAGCTCACGGACACAGCTGAACGGAACCGTGGACAGAGGCAGACAGACAAATAAATAAATAAATAGGTAGATAAATAAATCAGTCGATAAATAAATCAATCAATAAATAATAAGGCGGAGTCCCCAGCCAGTGCATGGTCAAGGTGAACCAGGCAAGAGCAGCTGACATCAGCCCACCCCCAGGCTGAAGAACCGACCCCTGCCGGGGCATCGCTCCTTCCTCCCTGGGGATCCTCGTGCTGGAAGCTGACTGAGGCAGTGTGGGATGCTCCGAGGCACAGCTGCGTATTTACAGGGTTACAGTACAAGTAAGAGCTCACTCATCAGCCCAGACACAGCGAAGGGGAGTCACAGGAACAGAAAAGTGCAAATTTTCTTTGCAGGAAGTGAAGGAGTTGACACGACCTCCTTTGGAGCAGAGAAACACCAGGGTGTGGAGTACAGGGGATCTCTCCTAAGGGGCCAGGGCTTTGCTGGGAAAAGCCAGTTAGCTAACTTACAGCCAGAATATAATCCTTAAATTAAAATATTTACAGGGAACCACTGCACCGAGGGCTGCATCGAGCAGGACACGCTGGATCCTGGAGCTGAGCCCTCACCCCCAGAGCCACTTCTTCCCCAGGGACTCTCAGCTCCCACACCCTCCAGAGTTTTCTCTATTCAACACGTACTTCTTCCCTATGAAAATGATCAGCTTATTGCAGAGGGCTTCTCCTGCACTCTCAGTCTCTGGAGCTGTGTAGGCAGCCTGGATGGAATAAACCCTTTGTTAGTTTTTCTTATTGGACCCAAGTTTTTTGAAGAGGTTTTTCCCTTTGAAGAAGAAGCCTCTCTTCTTTTTGCTCTGCCCGGGCACGGCGCTGCAGGTGAGGAGGGCCAGCGATGCCTGCTCTGGACGCTGCTCACCCGGGACAAGGCAGGAAGGTGCTGGCAATGGAGGAGATGGAGAAGAGTCGCTCTGATCAACAGATCCATCTGGATTTAGCTGGGTGGGAAAGAGAGAAAACAAAAGACAAAAGCACAGGTTAGAGCTGCTGAAGGAGATCACACGAACATAAACCTCAGCCAGATAACCTGGTCTTCTCCCCTCTATGCAGGTGCAGTTCCACTTAGGAAGTTTCCACTGGATTTAAATTTTGTACCTACAACCCAGACCCTTCCTGAACTAAGAATTCCTGAAATTCCTGAACTTTGGGCTAAGAACAGGACAGCACAAAAGGACATGCTGCTCCACAGCTGAATACGTCAAGCAACTCCTGAGAGCATGGATGGAGATAGGTACTGATGAATCCATGGATGCCTAAGTCATGGAGCCTGCTGGGCTCCCAGCATGTCCAGGACAGAAGCCAGGACATGAACAAAACCAAATTTCATAAGAGCAAAGGCTCTGCAAGACCTGCAGAAAATTGAGGAGACTGGCTAAGCCCTGAAGCTTCTCAATGGTGGCCATGACTGCCATGGTAGGAGGAGGAACTGGGGGTCCTGGAAGGCTGCTCAGCATCCAGCAGATCCAGAGGCAGGAGGGGCAGAGGGCCAAGTCTGGTGCTCTGCAGTGGCACCGATGGAGCAGGACATGGAGAAGTCTTGAATCAAGCGGCACACAGGAACACACTCCTGAGCCCCTGAGTGTTTGAGGAGGTTAAATGGGACCCACCAGTCTCAAATGGTGCTGCTCCCTTTGGAAAGGGCTTTTGGAAATCAGAATGTGCCCTAGTCCTGGGCTCAGTTTCTTCTTCATAATGCACCAACAGGTCAGTTCCCAGCAGCAGCCTTCCTTCCATGATCTCCTCTCACTAGGCTGAGGAATTACCAATTACCCCAATTACCAATCTGGCAAGTCAGGCTTTCCCAAGAGGCTGCAAAGTTCCTCAGGGAAGAGGCTCTGGGTTTCTGAGGCTCAGGAGAGCCTTAGACTCACTGCCTTCTCTTCCACACAGCTTTCACAAACCAGCAGCTTCCAAGCTCCAGCTGTACATCCTGTCTTGGCATTACCCAAAACACAAGGGGAGAGTGGCTGGAGCTGTGCCAGGAAAGAGCCCTCTGGACATTGGAACATCACACCCTCAGCATCTCTCTGCCTGGGCCTCAGTGAGTCCCTCACAGGTCTGCAGCAGTCACAGGCCCCAGAAGGAATGTGAGATGGTGACAGCATGACCCTCTGCCTGAGGTGGAAGCACTCCTGAAGATCAGACACCAGCCAGGAACTGTGTGAGGATCCCAGCAGCTGCCCCGGGGCAGGACTGGATGTTCCTGGTGCTGGTCCCATGGCAAGCAGCTGAACAAGGCAGAGGCACAGCCAGAGCACTGCTGCCTCACTCCAGCACAGCCATGCTCAGGTGCTGTGGGGACTCTATTTAAAGTCTCCTAGGTGGAAAGTCAAAGTAGCCCTGCTCTGTCACCCTGCTGCTAGGTCAGCACCCACCTCCTGCAGGACCAGGAGTGCCCAGTAGCTGTGACCTGTCCTCCCCTCACGGGTGGAAGCCATGCTGGTCCAGGCTGCTGCAGGAGTGAAGCACATCTGGCCCAGGATGAGCAGAAACCTCTGCTCTGGGTCAGACTCAGCACCTGCAATACCCATGGAGTGAGTCCTGAGTGGGCAGGAGCACAGGGAGCTCCATCTTGGAGTGAATTTATGACCCTCCCAACTCCACAAAGCCAAGTCAACTTCTGCCTCACAGCAATCACTGAACTGTGCCAGAGCCATTGGACTCTCCCCTACCTGAACTACAGGACAGAGCTGGAACTCCTCTGTGCCTCTCTCCATGGCAGGAACCAGTCCCAGGGCTGACTTCTCCTGAGCTCACACTCTCTGTTCACCTGAAAATGTTCCTTTCCCAGGCACTCCTGCGACACTCCAGGTGTGCAGCACTGTGCCCAAAGGCCAGCTGCTGCCCGGGACATGCTGCAGGACACCCCACATGCTGAGGGATGGCCCAGGTTGGCCCTTGGGAAAGCTGCACTCTGCCTGCAAGATCCACTCCAACCAATGCTGCAGAAGGAGCTGCAACCTCTGGCTATCCTGGCAGCTCCCTTGTGCACGGAACAGCACTTGGTGCTGATAACCCCAGTGTCAGTCAGGTCTGAGGAGTCTGGGAATACATCCCAATGACTCCAGATGAACCTTTTGCAGCCAGAAATGCAAGATTCATGGAGGCAAAGAGAAAAAGAAAGCCAGGTAAATGCTAACTTGGAGCTCACTGTCTTAGCTGGCAGCAAAAGAAGGAATCCCCAGGTTCTGCTCCAGAAACTATATATGCTTTGTGCAATGAAGAATCCTTGGATGAAATGCCCAAAAGCAGTGGGCTAACATCAGAAGGGGCTCACCAACACTCAGGGAGTGATGTGGGAGGGATGTAAAGGCCCCTGTGCAGCCATAGCAGTGGAGGCTCTGTCCACGCACCATTGGAAAACACGTTTTGGGTAAAGGTAGAACAGTTTCAGGGCAGACCTGCAGTGGCCCCACAAACTATTTCTCCTGCAGCGTTGTGCATGAAAAGCCCTGTGCAAAGAGAGGCAGGTGCCCAAACCTACTTGCAAAGTCACAATTATTTACAGGAGTAAGGACACTGCAGCACCAATGTCATGGTCAAATATCAATCAGCTGGAAGGAAGTGACAGTTTCCTGTCTGGCTGGAAGTCCTGCTGTGGATTCCCACCTGTGGAATACGATGCCCAGGCAGAGTTCCACACACAGAGGCACCCTCACATGCACAAACATATACACATATTCTCAGAGGTCTCTATGTGGCAGAAGAGCAACAGAACCAGTTCACAGATTCATCTGGTAACAGAAAAATCATACTAAAATTGGGGGTTCTTCTCTAACAGAAACAAAGGAAAAACTGCTCTGTCAAGATCCTCATACAAGTTGTTAGAGTGATAAAGAAGAGTGATGTCAGTTTTCAGGAGTGGTTTTAGTGCTCTCTCAGGTGTTACTGATTACCACAATTTCTGGGAAACAACATTTGAAACTAAGGAAAACAAAGACTGCTCCCACTCCCCCCCAAAACCAGGGGTCTCACCCACCCAGCCCCAGAACAGTTATCAACACAAGGTTGGTTTTAGGGACTAAATGTTACTATTTTCTCAAATTGATAGTGGACAGGGGTTTTTTAGGACTATTCTCAGGAAGGAGAAAAATCCAGAAGGAAAAAACCCCAGGCTGAACAGGAAGTGTGCTCAGACTGAGGAGGATCTTGCAAAGCCCAAACAAAGCTTTGGATGTTGATGTGAACAGAAGGGCCAAGCTGAATCACAAAGCAGGTCCTTCCCAAACCTGAATATCCAACACAGTCCCATCCCGGTCTCCAAAACCACCAGATAATTGTTCCAACCAACTGCAACTCATGTGCTGATTGGTTTGTCTTTAACACAGAACCCACGTGGCAGTGAAAGGTCCGACATCAGACCTGAAGGTGGATTTGCCACCACAGCCCTAAAACAGCCCCAAACCAGCCTGTCAAACTACAAGCAAGAAAAGGAGCCAACTCCAGGTGCAGGAGCCTTTGAGGTGCTGGCCTGGGTGGGAGGTTGAAGGTCTCACACACTTACATGGTTGCTCTCTCTATGTATCATTCATATCTATCACTGGACTCTTCTCTTCCTCATTCTCTGAAGAAACGACCCGTCCCGAGTGTGTAACACAGGCAGAAATAAATACATGAAATCAATTAGAATCAAACACTTTCTGAGGGTGCTTTACAATCAGTCTTTGACAGAAACTGCATGTTACTAATGGAAAAATATTCCATCAGCAGGAACAGGGTTGAAGCAGCTGCTCTTAGCTGGTAAGCATTGGTGTTTTGGGCTCTGATTGTGACCAGAACTTCTTGGATCCTTCTCTTTGTGCTGTTTTTGTTTGCTTGTTTATTCTAATCCCCAAATATTGTCAGTTTGTAAGTTCAGTTGCTTCACCTTTTCAGTTGCCAGCATTTTAAGATTTACTCAGGAATAATTCAAAATGATCCACCTTCCCCAGTTCAATTTGGAAATAAATGGTCCTTATTCTCAGGCCTTTGGTAGGGCAGCAGGGAGAAGGGAAGAGTGAAGAACAGACAAGGTGAGAACATCACATCCAAGAAGTTACAAGTGATTTAAAAATCACTCATGGAGAAGCTTCTGTTGCAAGTGGAACAAGCTGTAACCAAGTCCAAAGCTCTGCCATGGTGCACACACATCCCCTCTGAGGTGCCAGGGCTCAAGCTGGGCATTTGCAGGGAGCCTGCTCTACCAACAGCAAATTGAACAAGCCAGTTTTCCTTAACTCTGTGGGGTGAAAGTGCCACAGGAATTTGTAAAGCCTCAGGCATGGCTGTATCACAGGGAGAGTTCATTCCAGCTCAGGGATGGATATGGAATATGTCTGTTTTACAGGAGGTTTGTCTTTCTTCTGCCTTCCCCATGAGGTTTTCTGCCTACACGTTGGGATGCTGTGGTTGCTGTGACAGCCAAAACCACCGTGGGGTCGGGTCCTGTCTCCTCAGGAATCACTAAACACACTTAAATGCGGTTAATTAATACTTGTTTGGCTCTGAGCAGGGTAAATACACCACTTTTAACAGGGGCAAACGTGCCCTGCCTGTTTGGAAGCTGTTCAGACAGGTCTGGATTGCAAAGCACAAGTGGGAGGAGTGCTGGGGTGCTGAGCCAGAATCCCCTGGGACAGGTATCTAGGGGAAGCAGGGAGGCAGCAGGACAGGAGGCAGGCTGGCACAATGCAGAAGCAGCCAAAGCACAGACAGTTCAAGCTGATTTCCACTGAAATAAAATTGGTTTAATCATCATCGTCTGAATTTTCCAAGCCCCCAACCTACAGAGAGCAGCAATTCATGGATCAGGACAGTACCAAAAGTACCGAATCCAACAGGTTCCTGCTCTGTGCACCCAGAAGTCAGAGCCAGTGCAAACGAAAGCTCCCTTGGATCTCAGGCACAGAGGACTGGAGACAAATGGAAAGGTTTGAAGAGCAGCCAAGCCTGAAATGTGTCTATTTTATAGAGGTTGTTTTTAACACACCTGAAAGGTGATTCTGCGTAAAAAATGTCACAGAACATAGGAAAAGAGTTTCCAACCTTCAACATGCAGGGATATGTGGGCCAAAGTGCTGTCCAGGGAATCAGTCACCCACTGAACTCTGCAGCAGTGGACAGCAGAGAGAAAAGTGGGTTTGGCTTTGCAAACCCTTCACACCTGCAAGTGGCAGACAAGGTTGCCTGAACCCCCCCTGGTTCCTGGGGCTGGAATAAAACCTGAAACAGGCCCTGTGGCTGCTGGTTGATGCCAGAGGGAAGGGGAAGATCTGCAATAAATTACACTTAGAATTCCACCTTTCATTTTACTGGTTGAGGTCTCCTTTGGCACCCTCTGTTTTAACAGATGAGTAATTTGGTAAGAGTAAATAATTTTGAGAGGGAAACTGAGGAAAGAACCTCACTCTGCATTCTTGTTAACCCCCAGGGAGGCTGGACCTGGGTGACCTCAGGGCTCTTAAACCCTGTCAGTAACAGCTGATTAACCTATGATTCCCAGCAAGGACCAGTACACTCAACAGGGAAGTACAAGGACCCCAGAGAGCTGCTGAGGTCACAAGATGATCCAACAAACTGCCCACAAACCTCATTATCTGAGTCAGGCTGCTCTGCCCGAGAAGGCATCAAGGCTGGAGTGCAAATCCTGTACCCACAAAGCCTGGAATGCCTGGAAGCAAGGGATGGGGCTGAGGTGAAGGGAGACCAAGCAGCATTTGAAGATAGAAAGGAGAGATGGATACAGAGAAAAGGAAGAGCTGAGTATGAAAAAAGGCCAAGAAATGTTGCAGAGAGCAGGAAAGCTGGGATGGCACCAGTGGGGAGTTCAACAGAGCAGAATTCAGGGCCACCTACTTCCCTAAGGATGGCTCAAAGCCAATCTGCTCCCACTCATGTGGGTCTGGCACCACATGACAGTGCCAACAATCTCCCAAGAGAGACTGAAGGTTGAGCCCATGTGAGCTGGGACCAAGTTGGGTCCCTCCTGCCTCCCACTCCAGAGTGAGACAGCACAGGAGGTCCAGGAATGGCGAAGGAGCTGCTACACTTTTGGCCTCAGCCCCTGACATGACCCCAGTCTCCCACTTAAGCCTTTATTCCAGACATCTCAGCAACATAATGCAAGGGGTTAATTTAATCTTTGAATTCCCTGCCTCTGGGGGATGCTTTTGAAACCATAGGATCCATCCCACAGATCTGTTTGGGAAACTTCTCAGTGTGTTTTGAATTTATCCAGAAGCATCTCAGCCTGGATTAACATGTCTCTAACTTGGGGTGGATGGAAGAACATTGGTGTTTGGCTGTTGCTAATTCCAGAACTCTCTGGCATGGATATAATCATATTTGCAGATTTCATGTGCCTGGGGAACTGGCTGAACTTTGCATCCAGGAGGATTTCCCCACTGACCCTTTAGTGGATGTAAATAATTTGCTGGTGGGATTTGAATGCTCTGTGCCCAGCTGAGCACAGGGAGGCCCCAGCAGGTGTTGTTTTGTGCCTCTTTCTGCAGTACAGCAAGTCTTTGGGAAGAGCTCCCAGCACTCCCTCAGGCATCTCCTGTGGGATGAACGGGCTGCATGCAGTGATCCCATGGGTGCTGCATGCCATGCAATGCCCAGGCTCCAGACACATCCCAGCCTGGATGGCAGTGCCATGCAGTCACACCCCTCACCTGGCTCTCAGCAGTCAGCGGAGAAGCTTCTTTATCTTTGGAGTGGAATTCCTCAGCCGTGTCTCCATCCAAAGGGACAGCTTCCAAGAAGTTGGATGGGACAAGCCCTCTCTGTTGGTTCAGCTCTCCCTGCAAGATCAACATTCGGTTCTCACATCAGCTTTCCTGGAGAAATAATTAACAACTGGAGGTGCAGTGCCCTGCAGAGAAGGTGGGGCTGTGGCCTGAGACAAATCCAGAACATACCCACGTTGGGAGGATGCTGAGCAAATTCTGTAACTCACCTCCTTGCTTAGTTGTGGAACAACTCAGAGAACAGAAACACAGAGGAGAGTAAAGCAAGAAGAGATGGCAGCAAGCTGTGACAAAGGTATTTCAGAAACATGGTGATTTCTACAAACTCAAAATCTCCACTACCCTACTGGAACATGACTGTGCCACAGGTGCCCTAGAGGCCTTTGATTTGCCCTGGTATTTACTGATGTCTTTAAAGAATGAGGCAGTGCTGGTACCATGTCCTGTAGGCATTGCATCCAAGATCACAGAGGCCCAGAGCTGCATTACTGTATTCCTACAAACACGTCTCCAGTTCAACAAGAGGTGGTTGGGTGAGACAAAACCCACCCCAGCAACGCTGTTTGTCCAACACTATAAAAGGATCAAACAAAACATTCCCAGTGATGCCCTCAGATTAACCTGGAGTCCAACCTCAAGTCTGATGTGTGAAGGCACCCTACTCTGTTTCCCATGCAGAAGAGGTGGATGATCCAAGGGCCAAGGCTCATGTTTGGCACTCAGCTGGATGGCAGGCACAGCCCCAGGAATGTGTTTGCTTACTTGGATCACCATTCCAGTCTCTGGCCCAAGTGTCTGAGTGCTGGTGAACTGTCAGCTCTGAGCCGGTGCTGCTTCAGCTGGTGTGTGCATGGAAAAATGCAGGCAAGGCTTTGGGAAACCTGCAGGCAACTGATGCCAAAAAATAAACTCGGAACCACTGGGATATTTAAAGGCTATGGAGATGCTCTGAGGGCTGGAGCCCCTCTGCTCTGGAGCCAGGCTGGGAGAGCTGGGGGTGCTCACCTGGAGAGGAAAACGCTTCCAGGGCCTGAAGGGTCTCCAAGAGAGCTGGAGAGGGACTTTGGACAAGGGACCAAGAGACAGGACCGGGGGGAATGGCTTCCCACTGCCAGAGGGCAGAGTTAGATGGGATACTGGGAAGGAATTGTTGGCTAGGAGGGCAGGGAGGCCCTGGCACAGGGTGCCTGGAGCAGCTGTGGCTGCCCCTGGATCCCTGGCAGTGCCCAAGGCTGGGCTGGAAGCGGCTTGGAGCAACCTGGGATAGGGGAAGGTGTCCCTGGCAATGGCAGGGGGTGGAACAGGATGAGCTTTAAGGTCATTTTCAGCCCAAACCATTCCAGGATTCTGTAATACTGGACTTACAGCAGGAGCAATGAGTGCCAGAAACAGAATGCCCTGCACTAAGTAGAGAGAGGTTTATTTTTTCCCAAAACCAGAATACTTTGTTCCCTGATTTCTGCTTCCCTGCCACTCCATGAACTCCAACAATTTCCAGTGTAACCACAGGATCCTTCCCAAGCCCTGCACTTACATAGTAGAATCCATCATCATCCATGGACCCAAAGACAGTGATAACATCCCCGGCACTGAAGGTCAGTTCAGCCTGCAAAGAGCCAGAAAACAGTGGTCACAGGAGAAGCACTGCATGGAATTTTTCACCAGGAACACAGGCTCCCCCAGGCTTCTTGCCCAATCTCAGTCCAAGGGAGGGAGCCCATTGTGTTTAGTCTTGCAGTACCAGGATACACAAGAGAAACTCAAGTGGATAACTCTGGAATTCACTGCTAAGGAAGCATTTCATAAATTAAGACAAGAGCAAAGCCTATTTTTAAACCAATTTTAATAAGGCTTCAAAACAGGCCCTTACCACCTGCTCTGGAAAGGTGCACTGAGGACAAGCTCAGCAAACACCAGGAATACCTTTAATTTCTTTAAATACAATTACAAATCCTGCTCCCTTGGATGAGCCTGTTCTGTATGCAGCACTCAGGGATTAGTCACTAGCAGGAATGCATACAAACAGGGAGATTTAACCTGGACACAGAACAGGAGCACAGCACACAGTGACCCTCTGTCTGTCAGGCACCCCAGCACATGCTCCATGGGGCACAAAGACAAAGACAAAGGTGTCACCAGTCTCTTAATGCAAAAAACTGCCCAGTGGAGGCTCCAAACAGGCAGAGTCCCACTCAAGACACTCCGGCACTTCACTGTCAGCTGGAAGAAATCTACTTCCAATATACTTACCGTATTTTATCCCTAGCCCTCAATTTATGTCTGGAGGCTGCAGGTTGCTCCTGTGGAGCATCTCCCACAGAACTACAGCTTGTTTCAATAATTTGAGCTCTTGTCCAAAAGCAAGGTTCTAGAAGAGCAAGACACTGCAAAAAGTACAGTCACCTCCTTGGAGACAAGGGTTCAAAAGTGTTGGGTGGCTGGATATGTGCTCACATTGTGTCTCTCCCAAGATATTCCACCATCCCTAAAAAACTCTGTCCTCGGCTGTGTCTCTCTGGGCAGGAGACACAGCTCGGGAGGCAAGCACTCCCTGAACTGTGCTCTCTGGTGGCCAGACACTCCTTTGTGGATGAAGGGAAAGGCTCTGACTCCAAACTCCACGTCTGTGTTTGCTCAGAGTGCTAACACAGCTCACACAGCTCGGAGGAACAGAGAGCAGACCATGTGCTCATTTCTTTTTGCAGGAAGGATTCTGCATCGCCACCTTTCTACCTGGAACAGATTTATCCACAAAAATACTGTTTGGATTATATCATTCCCTGTTTAGATTATATCCCTTCCTATCGCTGGCAGTGTCCAAGGCCAGGCTGGATGGGGCTTGGAGCAACCTGGTCTAGTGGAAGGTGTCTCTGCCCACGGCAGGAGGCTGGAAAGAGATGGGCTTTAAGATCCCTTCCAACCCAACCCGTTCCATGATTCTGTGATTCTCTATATAGGAATTGCTTGCAAACAAGAAATTTGCAGACTTGGAGTGAAATCTTTTTGCTTAAGCAAAGATCTCACAGGTACTTAACACAAAAGTCACGTTCAAATTAAGTGTCAAAAGTGCTTTCAAGCCCTTAAGGAGGTTTTTCCTTTTCCCAGAGTGTTTCCTGGATCAGTAGGAGCTGCTTCCTCCTGCCCCAGGTCTGCTCAGGCCTGTCTAACCACTAAAGGATGCCATGAATGCTCTCACAGTTTCACCGAGACTCTGGCTGGACCAAAGTGCTGAGTGTCTTGGGAGAGAAGGAAAAAGGAGATAGGAAGAAGAAACCTCTAAAAAGGGGGGAGCAGCTGGTGGTTACCTCCACATCTGTGTTTGGAGAGCTCTCCTTAGGGTTGTAGTCAAAAGCAGCCACCATCCTGCGAGAAGTCAGCAGCTCTGCTTCAATGTCTTTTTTTTTCTGCCCTGCAGGACAAAAATAAAATATTCTTAGATGGAACTGTCTTAGGACAAAATCCCAAATCACAGCAACTCCTTCACTATTCTTGCAGTGGAGTGAGCAAAAAGAATACTGGGGGAAACTGAGTGGACAGAGACTTTAGAGGCATTTGGTAAGGCAGTTTTCCAATCTTCTTCATAACCTCATAAGCACAAAAGTGGGGACATCCCCCCATCCTGATGCTCTGTATGTACAGGAATGTTTTATTTTACGTTTCCTACTTACACACACACACACACACACACACATATACATACATGTATATACACACAGAGGACAGCTGTCTCTTTAGAGTGTCTTGAAAGGACATTTCTCCTCCTACTACACAGTGCTCTGCTACTGAGCTACAAAATTTATCCTTCAATGGCCAGGGAACAGCACACAGGGAAGTGCAGGCCTTGCCATCCTCAACCTCCTGCCTGCTCAGCCCCATTACATGCAGACCTGCCCTGGGCCTACAAAAGCCAGATGTGCTGCTGCAGAAAACACACATTCATGGACTGAAACCCTTCTTTGGGTCAGCACTGGATGGGCTGGCAAAGGGTTTGCAGACTTGGCTGCTCTGGATATGAACAGATGATGCACCTCAGCAGGGGGAGCAGCCTCTCAGCAGGTCTTGGATCTCAAGGAGCACAGCATGAGATGAGTGGGAGACTGCTCCTGCTCCTCCCGCAGCACAGCACCCACTGCAAACACCCCCTGCAAGCACCCCCTACTCAGTCAAAGCACTCTGCACCCACTGCTCAACTAAAATAACTAAAACCTTTTGTTACAGTGCTCTGCAGCAGCACCACAGGGTGTCACACTGGCCCCTGACCACAAAACACACCTGTACTTTGATCATGCATTACCTACTCCCCAGGAAAAGCAATTCTCACCCGGCTGAGACTTGTACTCCTGTTTGTCCAGCCCTGCTGGGGGAAGAGAATGCCTCATCAGTAAGAGCTCATCTCCAACAGTGACCACATGACACAACTGACAAACAATAAAAAGAACACCAAGACAGCAAACAACAGAAGCAAACTGTTCATGCAACTGAAAGCCTACACCAGTAACCAGGACTCAGGAACGTAACAAGAAGCAGAGGTCAAGCTCCAAAACTATAAAAGACATCACTGTTGTTAAAAACTTAACACCAGCACAGGGATGGGCTCTCTTTCCACTTCCTAGCAGTCGTACAGAGACAAACATCTGAGGGTCCTGAAAGCAAGTAGTAAAAATTCAATGCAGTCTGTAATCCTATAGCAAAAACCAAAGAGGAAGCAGTGGGTGACACAGACCTTTCTTGGAGCGCCTGGGTTTTGGAGGAGGGACGGTTTGGCGGCGTGGAGGTGGAGAAAATGTGCCATTTCCTTAATAAAAACACCAAAAAAGCAAATAAATAGACAAGAGAAACAGACAGTGAATGGAAAGTGAGAAGCATCTTGAATAGTGAACAGGGAACAGAGGGGATGACATGCCTCCCCTGGGAGGCTGACACCGGGATTTCTGTGGGCAAAGCCCTCCAAGCCTTTCATGTGGACTCAGATGAGGCATGATCCACATCCCAAATACACAGAGAAATCCACACTGTGCATATGCCTTTTAGCCACTCCACAGCTCACAGCAGACAGACTTTGCTGCTCCTTGTCTTTCAGAAGCAGTATCATAAAGACAAAATAACACCTTGTACCATTAACACCTGACAAATCCCAGCTCTCTAGCTACAGCTTCTGCACTGAGCAGGATCGGGACTGGATGAAACCCCAAAACAACCTGCAGAGTGCCCAGACCAACCCCTCCTAGGCATTTCCTTAGTTACAAGGGTATGACAGGGGTTTATAGCAGCAGGAAAACAGCAGAGGTACAGCCAGCCCAACTGCCAAGGAATCCAAGAACCACTACGGTTGGAAAAAGACCTTTAAGATCATCTGGTCCAACCCTCACCTGGCTGCCTGCTCTGTCAGGGAGTTGTGCAGAGCCACAGGGGCCCCCCCCGCCCCCGAGCCTCCTTTTCTCCAGACTAAGCCCCTTTCCCAGCTCCCTCAGCTGCTCCTGGGGCTCCAGCCCCTTTCCAGCTCCGTTTCCTTCCCTGGACATGCTCCAGCCCCCCAGTGTCCCTGCCAAGAGGGGCCCAGAAGCGCCCCAAGGATTTGAGGTGTGTGGCCCCACCAGTGTCAAAACTATAGTCCCTCCCTGTACACACACACAAGGTTCATGTTATTGACTACCACTACCTTCCTCAAAACTTTCAAACCCTTCATGTTTAATGAAGTCTCAGAGCTATTAAAATCCTTTACTCTTCCAGGAGTATGCAGTGGGGCAGAGCAGAGAGAGGCTTGTTTATCCACAGAGGGACACAGACCACCACAGGCATCCAGCCATCTCTGGCATACACACAGGAGAGAGATTATGGATGTTGGAAACAACTCAAATCTCTTCTCCTCAGACATGAGAGAGGCCAAAGGACAAACATATTCAAGAAATCACACAGTGAAAGCATCAGGCTCCTTCAATCCCTGTGCTCCTCAGGATCAACTCTCTAGGGACCAACATTCAGGAGCTGGGCACAGTCAGCTCCTCAGAATCATAGAACGGTTTGGGTGGGAAGGGACCTTAAAGATCTGTTAGGGCTGGGTACTGGGTCTCCCTCCATGGAAAGAGGAACGAGTTGGACCGCTCCCTTTTTTTGTTGAGTTTTCTTATTTTTAGTTTGGTTTGGGTTTTTTCCCCAGCTCAGGCAATGTCAGGGCTTACCCTTGCCATGTGCTGCTTTTCACTGCTGAACTGGCAGGAAAGCAGGGACCAGACACACCAGGAATAGCCTGGTGTTTTACAAATGGAGAAGATCCAACAATTGGCACTGGCAGTAGAGGGTGCACAAAAGAGCGCAGGATGAGAGGTGGAGGCACGAGGGACAGGCAGTGGGACCAGTATTCAGAGCAGGGGTAGCTCACAGCCACTGAGCCTGACTCAGCCTGAGCTGTGCTGGCTGCACATAGCAGGGATGCTGCCTCCCCTCCTTAAGCACAAAAGCAACGGAACAGGAAAGTCTGCAGTGCACAAAGCACTGACCATGTACTTCAGGGAGTCAGGAAGGAGGAACCCAACGACCAGGTCTGCTCCTTGTACACTCCTGTCTGCCTACCTCACTGTCTCACACATTTCCTCCCCCTTCCCCATCGCCATTCCCAAGTGGCAGATCCTCTCACCCAAAAGCGGGGTCATCCCAAGAGTTCAGTCACAGGTTTTCAAAACAAGGAGAGAACAGAGTGAAAACTCTTGTTCACATCCTTCAGCTGCTCTTCAAATGCTTCTGATTCCCCTCCGCAAGCGAGGCTCAGCTTCTGTGTTCAATTCACACACCTCAAGCCCAGGAGCAGCTGCAGCAGCTGCAAATGCTGCAGTGGAATCAGGGATGAACCCCCATCCAGCCAGACCCCACTGTTGTGGAGCAGCCACTAAACCAGGCTGCAGATCCAGGGACAGGTCTCCAGTTGGGTTTGGTGGCTGCACTGCCCACACACAACAGCAGGACTGAGCTTCCCACATTCCAGCAGAGCCGCAGAGCAGGGCACACACACACACAGTACCTGGGCTCTCCATGTCCGCAGGCAGGAACCCCTGCTTTAGGAGCTGCTGCTTGAGCTCACTGCTCTCCACAGGGACTTCTGACACCATGTTGCATGGAATGTATCCCTCCCTTCCAGCACATTCCCCCCTGTAAAAGCCATCAGCATCCTTGTCTCCACAAACCTGCAAGGGGAAATAAGACAGTTTATGCTGCAGGGACTGAGCCGGACAGAGAAAGAATCATGGAATATCCTGAGCTGGAAAGGACCTCCAAGGATCATGGAGTCCAGGTCCTGGTCCTGCACAGACACCCCAACACCCCCACCCTGGGCATCCCTGGCAGCGCTGTCCAAACGCTCCTGGAGCTCTGGCAGCCTCAGGGCCGGGACCATTCCCTGGGAAGCCTGGGCAGTGCCCAGCACCCTCTGGGGGAAGAACCTTTCCCCGATATCCACCCTGACACTCCTTGACACAGCTCCAGCCATTCCCTCAGGTCACCAGAGAGAAGATATCAGCATCTGCCCCTCTACTTCCCTCATGAGGAAACTGCAGACCTCCCAAGGTTTATGCTGCCCCTGGAACACCAGAGATGTTCACTAAGCTCTTACTTTCAGGATCTGCCCCTCCTTAAATGGGAGCTCCTCTTCTGCTGCATCAGGGTTCGGGGACATGGAGACAGGATCATAGTCAAAGAGAGCCACAAAGATTCGAATGCCATCATCTTTGCCAGAGCTCTCGGGAGCGGTGCTCCTTGGAGGGCCTGTGCACAGAGGGGACACACCAGAGACAGTGTCAGCACCCTGCCCCTGCACCAGCCCTGCTTGGCCCAGGCACTGCCTGCGAGCCTCTCCCCAGCCACTTTCAGGAGCTTCCCTCTCTGCTGCCCTCATCTCTCCCCATTGCTACTCACCTGGATTGGAGAGCAAAGGTCTCTGCATTTGGCTTCTTCTTACACTCTTGCTCCGCCTCCTGCTAGGAGCCTGCCAGGCGGCTGTGCCGGGTGGCTCTGGGCCCCTGGAATCTTTATGACTGGACGCCTGCAATTGGAACCATCAGAGAATTAGTAGCAGCCTCTGCCTTCCAACTCCCTGAACAGTGCTCAGCCCAAACGCACTCCACAAAGAGCAGTGCATCCAAATGCAACATTCCTCTTCAGGGACATTCTAGAGCTGGAAAGACCAAGGGGGTTGGAAAACAGAACTGAGGACAGGCAGGCACCATGCCAGGCACCAGTGACGAGCCCCTCGGTGAGGGTGAAGTTGCAGGAAAGGGCATTTCAAGGGGAGGCAATGACATTACAGTCAGCATCTACACAAAGTTTTCACCAATCAGCTTATTGCACCAGGGATTTTCGTTTGGGTCCCACAGCCTCCTGCCATGGGGAGGAAGACCCAGTGTGAAAAGGAATACTGCATCGGTGACACTTGGTCAGGGAGCAGGAAAAGCAGAAGCAGCTACTACAAGAAAAGCCACGGAGCAGCACAGAACTACAGAATCTCTCAGGTATTCTTCCAGACAATCCTAGAGGAGGGTCCTTTCCCTGGACAACACTGAACAAAGCAAGATACAGGCAGGCCAGGGAAGCAGAGGGAAGCCAGCGCCACTGCAAGCTGCTTCAAAGCCAGAATAGGAAAAGTCACCCAACCCTTTTGTGCAAGGAGGAGCTACGTATTCCCTTCGAAGAATGTTCGAGCCTCCTTCTCCAGCCAGGTGACTTACAGTCCAGCTCCCAGCCCTGCTCCTCAGAACTGCTCTCACACCTCAGGGCTTCCTTCTCCCGGCAGAAGAATTGCAGATGCTGGCTTGGAGATCCAGCCCACTCCATACCCTGCTCTTCCATCTCCAGCCTGGTCAGCTCCCTTCTGCCACCTGGGTGGACAATCTCAGACTGACTGGAGCAATCACTCCAGTTACCCTGGCAGCTCTGGGACCTCTCTGGCCACAGCCTGCTCTCCAGGGAAGATGCACAGATTGAATCCTGATCATCTTCAGAGTCGTATTCAATGTCTATTTCCAGGCTCCTGGGGCTGGGGCAGTGAGTTGCCATCACAGCAGGTTCTGCCCCCCCTGCTCTCTGGGCTTTTTTCCGTAACGTGCCTTGTCTGGCCCGGCTGTACAAATCCAACCCCTCCTTCCCACCGGCACTGCTTACAACATTCAGCTCCTCCCTGAGACTGGGAGCTCTGTATAACCCGCTCCCCATCTGGCTGCAGTTGCCCAGCAGACGACTGCAGTGCTCTGTTGGATCATTCTGTCTCTTCCTACTTATCTCAGGTCGACTCCGAATCTTCTCTCGATAATTATTTCCCTTCTTCTTGCTCCAAGAGGGACTTGTGCCACTCCCAGACTTTGGATCATTTTCCTGATAGCCCCAGTTCCAGTGTGCCTTCTTTTGACTCCAGGCCAGCTGGCCAAAGGCAGGATTTGCATGGTCAGCATCCACTCTGCTCCCCTTAGCACCGTGCTCCTCCTGTGGAGTCTGAGCAGACACATCCATGGAGGTGTTATTCCCATCTTCCTTTAGAAATGGCTCCTTGCTGTTAGGTGGTTTCTCTGTTCTTCCTGAATGGTAGGTTTGTGTTTCCAAAGAGTCTTGAGGGTCTGTCTTTTCTTCTGTAACACCCTTCTCATCCTCGTCTTCATCCTCATCTTCAGTCACTTCAGGGATGCTAAACAACTTCTTGCTGTGGTTTTTCTGAAGTGGGAGCTCCAGGATCCTCTCCAGAATCTCCTCATCGCTGTCAGTATCACAAAGATCCATCTGTACCCAGACCCCGAGAAAAGCCACAGCCAGGATAAGCAAAGGAAAAAAGAGAGGAAATAAACATTAAAACAAGAGGCAAAGTGACCCTGATTCCCTCCCAGCAGAGCAGGATGGAGCTGTGGCTGCAGCAAAGCAAGGGGAGGGGGCAGAGGGAGTGATGGATCTTCTGGCAAAAGCAATCGGATGAACCAGCAATGCAGCGGAAGCGAGGAAGGCAAATGCATGGAAGAGCTCCCTCCCAGCCTCTCCTGTACACACAGAGCTACCTGCAGCACCTCTCATCCTGCCACGGGAAGCATTCCTCATGGCTTGGCACCCTCGGGGTGGGCTGGGGGCAGGAGAGGTGCAGTCCCTCCACAGCAGAGCTGAGTGGGCTCTTCTGTCCACAGGGCTGAGCCTCAGCCTGTGCTCTCCCACAGAGCCATGGGTCCCCCTTACCTCTGTCCTCTCCCTGGAGCACAGGGAATGGCCCCCTACTGTAGGACACCCCTTGGAGATGTTGTCGCCTGGGCACTTCCCAGCTCCTAGCAAAGTGCAGCCCTACTGCAGGTTCCTGTCTGCAAATCCAGGAGGAGAGTTCCCACAAACACAAAGGAAAACCTTTTACCTCAAAGGGTCACTGAGTTTCACTTGCAGATGGGAGAAAGCCGACTAGGTTACAAAAAATTTTTGGGGACAACATTGTTGAATTTTAAAATCTACTGTGGACCAACTGTAGAATTTACGGGTTCGTTTCTTATTACATTAGCACTAACACAAAAGGTAAAATCCCAGGTGCATAGTGTCATTTTGGTAGGAAGATATGACTGGAGGTCTCTCGTTCAACTTCCCTGACAAGTTACATCATTATGTGCTCTAAAAACACTTACAAATAGCTTACAAAGCATGTGTAGCTACTGAAGTTTTAAGCTACAGCCATAAGCAGGTCTGTTCAGATATAGTTAAAAACTGAACCACTGTTGGGGAGAAACAAAGGCAGTTGCAAGCTCTCTACTGATAGTCTCAACCTCTATGGCTTTTTCCAAGCAGAAATTGATCTTGAATTATATTCAGAACTGGTTGAAAGGGCCTCCAGAGGTCTCCAGTTCAGTCTCCTAATTGCAGCAGAACTGTTGCCAACAATAAATCAGTCTTTGCTCAGATGAGGCTTGAAAACACCAAAGAATGGAGATCCTGAACCCTCTGGGGACCTGTCCCAAGGCTGCACTGCCCTTCTGGGAAAGAGGTTTGAACTCAACTCCATCATGAACCTCCCCAACAGCAGCTCTGCCTCTTTCTACAGATCATCTCCCAGAAACACAAGAACTTTGGCTCCCGTCATGCAAATAGTTACAGGCAGTCACAACATCTCCCACTCAACTCCTCTAGACCAAAAACCCCTCAATTTCCTCAAAGTCTCCTCACAGGACACATGCTCAAGGCTTCTGCCTTGTTAGCACCTATGAGGAATATGCAGAATTCATAAATGCAACCATAAAGTAAGTTCAGTAAGACTTCTCTTAGCTGTTTGCAAAGTTGTGGCTTCTGCTTTTGAGTTTTAATACAACAAATTGTTCCAGCAATTAAACAACTTATTTGAGGATAAACATTTTAAAAGCAGCACCTCTATGTGTTTTCATCCTCTGGATTTTGAAAGAATTGGCTGAGGAGTCTTGAGGTAACAGAAAATTTAATTAAATATGCAGAATCCTAGAAAGCAGCCCTACTCCAGTCACATCCCCTTCAATCCGTAAAGCTGTCACGGGAGCTCTATGCCCTAAAGCTTCCAGCCCTTCATGTCCTCTCCCATTCAGCATCTTGTCACCCTCACTTCTGTCACTGCCAGAGCAGAAAACAATCACTTTATCCAGACAAGAAGCACCAGTTTGTTCAGCTCAACAGGACGTGAGCAGGGTTTTCATGTTTCTTTTCAGAAAAAATCCCCGTCAAACAAATATATTAAGGCAAATAAAACACCCAGAAAAAAAATTTACAAAGAATAGTGTTCTTGATTGCTCTTATTTCCTTTTTTCTCCTTCCAGGAAACTTGTTTTTCTTCCACTTTTCCCCAGTCCAATTCCAACAACTGGAAGCCCTTCCAGAACCTTCAGAGGCAGCCCCAGCCCCTCCAGCCACCAGGCTCTCCTGGGGCTCCTCATGTGCTGTGCTGCAGGTCCAATCTCTCACCTGGGAGGCAGAAGCCCCTTCAGAAGGAGAAAAGGAAATTTACTCCAGAGTCATTACATTGCCTGCTACCACTGAGTGCTCACCAGCCCCATCCCTGCAGACCAGCAGCCACACTGGGCACCATCGACCACAGATATTCTTTGGTCACATGAAAAATCAAAGAGAGGGTGCTTTCTTGCCATCCAGGCATACCACATTTCCTGCAAAGCTTTTTTACTTCCCACTCTCTCACTCCCAGTCCTTTTCCTCATGGACATTCATCCCAGCTGCTGTAATCTGTATGGTTACACACCAGTTCCAGTTGGAATCACATTCCCACAAGTGCATTCAGACCAGATTTAACTCTCTGAGCGTGAATTAACCCAGTCACTTACAGCTCAACTCGGACAGGATTTCATCCCTTGCAGCGTTTGAACTGCAAAGCTACAGCTCTGCTCCTACATGCCTTCCCTGGCTACAGAGAGCACCAAGGCCTAAGCCAAATAATCACAGAATCATGGAATATCCTGGAAGGGAATCACAAGGATCGAGTCCAACTCCTGGCCCTGCACCGGACAGCCCAACAACCCCACCCTGTGCCTGAGAGCGTTGACTGTTCCCTGTGTCAAGAACTCAATCAATAGCATCGATTTTAACCCTGGATTTTAAAAATCACATCACCCTGTGTGTTTTTCCAACTAATTAAACCCTGCCTCCATTCATTACAAACAAACACCCTTCCCTCTCCCAAAGAACTTGTGTTTTTACTCCCTTGAGCCAACACTGGGAGTAAAAGCAGAGGAGCAGGACCTTGGGAAAGGCTCAGCCCAGCCCCTCCTCCTGTGAGCTGATGGCATGGGATGGCTGCGCCGGTGCTCCCCACAAGGAGCACTTGGGACAAGTTACCTTTTCCCCATTCTCCTGGGAACACGGCTCTCTCTGGTCCCACTTTTCTTCCAGAGCTTCTGAAGACAGCTCCTCTTCTTCCTCCTCTTCCAAAATATCTGAAAGGTCAGAACTCCGGTTGTGCTCAGAGAAAAGGGTCAACTGTCTGCGGCCCATTTCCAACAGTTTTTCTTCTTGCTGTTGAAAAGCAAAACACATTTTCTCAGTTCTCCCAGACTTTATTTCAGCAACAAAGGAGCATTTTTCCTTTCTCTGAGCACATACACAGCTCAAGCGTGGCATGAAAGAAAGTGGGCAGCATCCAGGGAGTGACTGGCATGTGTGGACACACACAGCCATCAGCCTCTCTTTACAGCCTGCAGAACAGCGCTGCCTAAGGCTGGAAAACTCACAGTGTCAAGTACAGTACACATCCCTCCATAGGCATGCACATTCAACCAAGGTTAAACAAACCTCTCTTTTCACTCTGGACGTTTCTTTCATCACCTCCTTGCCAGGAGACAATCTCAGGAACTCCTGGCAGCTGCTCCCGCTCGTGTTTCCATCTTGGAAGGTGTCCTGTGTCCCCTCAGCCTGGCTGGGGGAGGATGGAGGCTCTGGGCTCAGGTGCTTCTCTGCCTCTCTCTCCGTGTCAGCACTGGGACCTTTGGGTGCCTCCTCCACAGAGCACACATGGCAGGTTTCTGTTTGGAGCTTCACCCTGCTGTCAGTCGGGCTTCCCAGCTCCGGCACTTTGGTTCCGGATTGCTCCATCTAGGAAGAAAATCAGCAGTGAAACCACGGGCAGGTATCTCAGAGTACTTATGCACCAAAACAGTCTTACCACCCCAAACTCTTTGACCCTCTGGTGTGTTCTGTGCTGTAGGCATATGAATATTTTGGCAGGCAACTTGCAGCTGGAAATGTTAGCCAGCCCTGGAACAATTCCCTCCCTGTCCTCAGCTCCCAGGGGACACACGGAGCTCCCAGGGGACACACGGAGCTCACAGTGCTGCAGCTCAGGAAAGGCCCACAAGAGCACTGAAAGGAACAAGTTTCAGAGCAGCAAGAAGAGCCCAAGCTACACGACAAGGTCATTTTCCCACTGTCATCTGCCAGAGGAATGTCCTAGACACCAACCTAGGCATGTTGGGCTAAGCTGGAGATGAGGACACTATTCCAAGACTTGCTGGGGTGTAAACGGTGTGAAGAAAAGGGGAATTAATGAAGAATAATATACACAGTGAGTACACCAAGTTCCTTATTGTGTCACCTAGTGAGAATTAAAGGTCTTCATCTGTATTCCAAGAAATTCAAGAAAACCTCTGGGAGATGGAGGAATGGAGCTCCAGAAACAAGAAGGGTAAGGCAGGTGGGCCTCTCTCACTCTAACCAAGCGAGCCTCCCGGCATCCTGCAATGGAGCACAACCTTGTCCTTATGGACCAGGCACACTTTGAAAACACTGAAGGATCAGACCCCACGGACAGTGAGACACTGCAGTGTCGAACTTTTCAATGTCCCTTAGGCTCACACAAAAGCCAGGCCAGGTCCTGATCTCATGTCTAGTCTCACAGCTCAGATTCTCCTGCCCTGTTTCCCTTTGCTGACAGCCAAGAGAAGAGACACATCTCAAGTGAGGATGACCTGCATCCTGGGAGCACCTGTTTCACTCCCCTCCACAAAGGAGGCAAAGCAACCACCACAAGTGCAGCCATCTACACCAGACATCTGAATGTCTGGAGGAAACAATGCTGGAAACAGGTGAAGTGCAGCAAGAGGCTCACAGTAAACCAAGAAAATCTGGGCTGGAACTGAATCTGCCAGCTGAGACATCATTCTCACGGAAACCTCCTGGCACACCTCGAACATCTGAAGCCGGGGCAAATCCATCAGGACACTCCTCATCCCTGGAAGTGCTCAAGGCCAGGCTGGATGGGGCTTGGAGCAGCCTGGCCTAGTGGAAGGTGTCCCTGTCATGCACTAAATGATCTTTAATGTCCCTTCCAACCCCAGCGACTCCATGAGTCTATGAAATGTGGGTAAATGAATCCAGCAGATGACCCAAGGTACTATGAGCTGCAAATGACCAGGAGTTGATCACTGAAATTCTGGACTCAACATCTCATTTCTTCTGGGTATTTAGCTGGCCTTTGGGCTCGGGCCCACCAAGCTGCTGTTGCTTCAGCAATTCTCAGAAGTCTCAGCCTAACTCTGAGCCTTCACAAGGGCACACTGCCATGATTAATAAAGTTATGCTGAATTTAACAGTCTGAAGCACTCCCCTGAGTTCTGATGTCAAATGTCAGAATGGGAAATAGATCCTTTTCCCTGATGTAATAGATCCCACACCAGGAGGGCCCACTTCTCTCCGGTCACAGAGCAATCATTCACCTGTCTTACATGGCTCTCAGACATCCTCACCACTGTCCTTAAAGAGCTCTGAAAGCACTTGTCCACCCTACTGGGAATTCCACTGGGAATTTCACCCACCTACTGGGAACTGCGAACAGCCAGTGTCAGGACAGTCTGCAAGTTCTGCAGCCTCGCTCTGCCATCCACTAAGGTGCTCTACCTTGTGCAAACCCACCAGACTGGAGAAGGTCCCTTTGAATCAGAGAGCACATCAATGCCAGACTAACATGGGAACATCCTTTTAACTCTGCAAATTTTTCCTTTCCTCACTCTGCTCCTCAGCTGCTAGCAAACAGAATCAAGAGGTGAGCAGCATCCTCCAGGTACACAACAGCAGCCAAAACTCCCTGACTGTTTGCCACCACTGGATGATGGCCCAGAGGCAACAGTGTGTCACAGAAAGATGCTCAGTGGCATCCTGCTCCACCCCCCAGAAGGGATCCATTGCCCTTCCCTGCACAGCTGGCACTAGGCAGGAGATGTGTAAGCACTTACCTGCACCTCTGTCCCTTCACCTGGCTGTTGCGATCCTGGTTCCTGGGAAGGGCCAGGCTCCATGTCCTGCCCTGGGACAACTGTGCCAGCCTGCTGGGGAGACACACTCAGGCATTTCTTGTCTCCCCCAGTGTCCGAGCCCTGTGGGGAAGTGCCTGGAGCCTGCATCAAGGAAGCACTGGGGGAGGGGAGATGTGGTGGGGAAGAGGCTTTCTCTGGCAGTGGCCACGCTGAGTCGACAGGGCTGGAGGAGGGATCAGTCAGTTTGGCATCTGAGCTCTCAGCAGGAATTTTCTGTTGGAGGGGGAGCGCAGGCGTGTGCTGTGGGCTTCGGGCAGGCAGCGAGGCCCCGGGCCACCCCCGGGGCAGTCTGGAGGGGACAATGGTGCAGACAGGGGAAGTGCAGAGGGAGGATCGCAGCAGGACCGAGGAAATCTGGGCTGGAACGGAATCCACAGACTCCCCGTACTGAGACATTGTCCTCACAGAAACCTCGTGGCACACCTGGAACATCTGAAGCTGGGACAAGTCCACCAGGACACTCCCAGCTGTTGGAGAGGTAACTTCTATAACCTGTAAGCAAAGGAACAGGAAGGCATTATTTACTGTGCACAGCTCAGCCCCTCTGAGAAGAACAATTCCCAACCCAAAGTTAAGACAGACCCCAAAGCTCTGGAAAGCAGCTGTGCAGAATTCTCATCCTTCTGCACAGTATCTGAGGAGAATGATCAGTTAAAGAGAAATTTGAGAAACTGAACAGTCTACAAAATATGAATACATTCACTCCCACTCCAGATAGAAGTATGGGTATTTAACCCTCCTTGTTTCCTAAGCTTTTTTTGGCCATTCTTTTGACTACCTGCCCAGACTCCTCCTTTTTTTGACCTGTGAAGAGGAATAAGCATTTCCATGACAAGAGAGCAATTATCCTACCCAGCATCATTCTGTTTTGCACAGTGCTCCTTCAAACAACATCATGTGTGCACAAGACCACAAGGATAGTTTTAATACAGAATGTCTTTGGATGGTCTGTACCTGTAATAGTACTGAACCCTGGGGTGTTTCTATGTCGGAATCATGGAATGGTTTGGGTTGGAAGGGACACCTTCCACTTGGAGCACGCCAGGTTGCTCCAAGCCCCATCCAGCCAGGCTTTGGGCACTGCCAGGGATCCAGCGGCAGTGGACAGCTGCTCTGGACAATCTTTTCCAGGGCCTGCCCACCCTCCCAGGGAACAATTCCTGCCCAATATCCCACCCAGCCGTGACCTCTGGCAGTGGGAAGCCATTCCCTGTGTCCTGTCCCTCCAGCCCTTGTCCTCAGTCCCTCTCGAGCTCTCCTGGAGCCCCTTTAGGCACTGCAAGGGACTCTGAGCTCTCTCTGGAGCCTTCTCCTCTCCAGGTGAGTACCCCCAGCTCTCCCAGCCTGGCTCCAGAGCGGAAGGGCTCCAGCCCTTGGGAAGCTCTGGAGTTGTTCCAGCAGCTCCACATCCTTCTGATGTTGGGGGTCCTAGAACTGGAGGTAGCTCTGCAGGTGGGATCTCACCTAAGCAGGGCAGAGGGGCAGATTCATCCCCAACCCTTCTGCCCATGCCGTGGGGATGCAAACATTATGATGGATCACTATACCTCACTCCTCACATTCGAGAGAAAGCCCCAGGTGGAGGCTGTGTACCTGTCCTTGTGCTCCGTCCATGCCCTGGGGATTCACTGCTTCCCAAAGGATCAGGCCAGTGCCTGGGCTGAGCAGAGGAGCCTGACTGTCCTGTTTTGCTGCTGAAGGGTCCTGCTCCAGAAGCACCTCCAAAATCTGGACAGATGTCTTTTGTGGTGTGCATCACACAGCCCAAGCAATGCCCCTTCTCTGATGCCACTCCTTTCCAGGCCAAGGACTGTCACTGCCTCCTCAGGATACCTTCCTAGATCCAGCTTTCCATGTCTTAAGGTCTGACACTTTGTGCTACCCCTGCAGCAGCCCCAGCCCCCCCCTGCACACCCCGTACCTTCTGTCCATCCGCATACACAGCATATCCAGTGACCCGGACCCCGTTGGAAGATCCCTCGGCATCAATGGTGACAGGTAACCAGCTGATAACCAGGATACCTGGAGAGGGACCAGCTTCGACCTGGACATCCAAAGGAGCATCAGGTGTGCCTGTGAGAGACCAAACACAATTTCCTCCTGCTTATCTGGTACAGCATAAAGCTCAATCCTGGTTAGAATCAAAGAGCAAACTCCCAACCAGACTTGCCCCAGCAGAACTGAACTGCAACAGCCAGGCCAGTCCTGGGAAATGACAGACAGAACCAGAGGGAAAAAAGTGCTCTTGTTCTGTGAAAGCTTTAATGCACAGAGAACACAACTTTGCAAAAGTAGCTGAGGCCATGATGCAGCAACCCTTGGAGCAAGGTCATGGCAAACCATCTCTTCCCTGCCCAACCAGCTGCTCCAACCAGCACAGAGGATGTCTTCCCAGAGCAAATGAAAGCAAAAGGGATAATCAAATTCTAAAATAAAGGAAGAAAAACATTAAGACAAAAGAGTGCAGCACCTCAGGCTTTGGGGACCTAATCAACCTTGCTTCCCTTTGCCCCATGGCTTCCCAGCAAAGGGCCAGCTGAGCACAGCCTCTCCATGTGCTGAGGCCTCTGGTGTACCTGCTAGAGGGGTAGTGAAGTGTATCACGGCTGAGTCTTGCTCCTGCCCCTTGGGCACCTCCTCCCAAGGAGTTTTCATGGGCCGGGCCTCCAGCTTGGCCACATACTGGGTGCTGGGCTGCAGGTTGCGGAAGGTGTACCAGTACACGCCCGGCTTGGTCACATCACACTCCTGCCCGTTGAGGTACACCCCATGGCTGTAGTTGCTGTTGCAGGGAAGCCACGTGACCTCTGCTGACGTGGCCGTGACACTTCTGACTTTCAGCATCGCCGGCGCCACGCCAAAACCCTGCCCCACAAAGAAAGTGCAGCGCAGTTTATCAGAGCTGCCACGCTCCGTCACTGTCTGCACGGACACGCGGTAAGCCCTGCTGTGTAAATCCAGCTTTTCTATCACTGCTTTGGTCTGAAGGCCACTCTTCACGTTCTGACGTAGCTCTTCATCCACATAGATGTTGTAGCTTTGTATGTCTGGGCAGCCAGCTGGCAAAAGAGGTGGTTCCCAGCCTACAACTATGCTTCTGGCAAGCTGCTTTATCAGAGTCAGTTTTCTTGGATAAGGCACTGCTGTGTGACTAACAGGTTCCTCCTGGTCTCCTTCTGCTCTACTGGCCAATGGACTGATGCTACTCTCTTCAATGGAGAACTCGCTCTTATCTCCACTGCTGGTGCTTGCACTGACCAAACTTTTCTCCTGGTATGAGCTATGGGTGAGATCATTCAGCTCCGGAGGCAGAAACGTCATGAGGTCATCATCTGAAACTCGCTCAACAAAATTGGAGGGAACCAGCCCTCGCCGGCCATCCATCAGCTCCCCTAAACAAAAAACAGGACACCTGTTACCACTGCTCCTGCCTTTGAGTCTTCCAACTCAGCTGTGAGGACTATGGGACAACATCTACACCAGGGTGTAACTGCTCTGCAGTCAGGAGAGGAAAAAACCTCAGGGAGGCTATTCCTGGCAATGTTTCCTGATTTCCTAGGGCTTCCCTTGTTAGGTCCGAAGGGACACAGTGAAGAGACTCACTGCTCCACGCATTTCAGAGCCAACTAAGTAAACAGCTGTGTTGTGTAATTAGCTAAAGGGTTTCTCCTTCTTCATGATCCCATTCTTCCTCATCACAGCTCTTTCACTAACTTTTTCAGCCTTCCCAAACTATGCAGATGGATGATTTTATGTCTTCTCCCAGCCATACATAGTTTGGATTTGCAGTACTTCCTCAAGAAAGTCCATCTTTCCAGCTCTGCATTTAGCTCTGGCCTTCCTTTTAGCTCCCTCCTTTCTCAACTCCTGTACTAAAGGTGTCCCAAAAAGACTTGTGGGGACAACAGATATACAGCACTTGGTCTGTGCAGACCCATCATACCACAAATGAGCAGCACATGGGGACTGCACTGCCTTTCCCCTTCCAAACTCTACCTACAGCAAATCAACTGAAAGCAGGAAAAGCAGAAAAGGTCAGTAAAGAATACCCATTTTATTCTTTAAACAATAAACAAACAAATAAATGATAAGCTTGGGAATAGAAAGAAAGAAAAATGAGGCAGAGCAGTCACAGAGCAAGCAGTGCAACACACATGCATTTGTCTCAGCTCTTGCAAAGCACCTCAGGAAATCAGGAACCATCACCCCTCAAGCAAGTGGCTCCACAAAGAAACCTCAGCACAAATTTAGAGCCCACAAATCTTGGTTTTGATTCCATCTACCTCTTAATCAACCAGGATCATGTCTGCAAAGGGGCCAAAACAGAAACACTGTGTGACAGCAGCAAGGGCCACAGCTGTAGTATGGGTTGATTATCGTATCCCCTCTCTGCCAAAAGAGCACGAAGCAATGGAGCCCATCACCTGCTCACTACAGTCACTGGAAAGAGGGAAACAGCCCATCTGCAGAAGGGGCTGAACATGTTCTTCTCCATAACGAGGGAGGAACCATATGGAGGTTGAAACCATAGGGCATGAAACCTGGAACTTGCTGAAAGTAGTAGCAAAATTTCCACTGAAATCACTAGATCAGGATTTCGTGGCTGAGACTTAATTAAATCATAACATAAATAAAGCCTTTTCTAACAGAATCTGCTCTTCCTTCTAACAAACTAACTTTGGGCAGAAAACCTTTACCTTGACATTTCAAGATTCACTAAATTCCTCTCTCATTTTCCAGAGAGAGATCAACTCTCCACAGCAGTTCAGTCACATTTCATTTTACTAGAACACACCTTCAAAGAAGCCATCTTCATCCATATCTCCATAGATGTAAATATATTCTCCAGCAGTCAGCGGAAGCTCTGCCTCTGGATTTTCATTAGGGCCATCAAAAGGATTGTAGCTGAAATATTTACAATTAAAAGACTTAATTTGCATAGGAACCTTCCCAGCAACACATTCCAGCTGTGATGTTGATAAGCTTTCAATTCACTGGGAATGCATCCACTTAAGGCAAGCAGCAAATTCCAGAGACAAAGGACAAGACTTTAGTTTACAGGTAAAAATATTTAATAACAGATAATTTCTGAGGAGCAGAACAGATGACTTGTGACATCCAAAGGAACAGGGATACGAGGATGCTGAGGGAACTGGAGCATCTCTCTCTGAGGACACGCTGAGGGAGCTGGGCCTATTCAGCCCGCAGAAAAGTCAACAGAAAGGGGATTTTATCAATGCAAAGTTGTATTTAGGGTGGGTGTCAGGAGGAGAGGGCCAGACACTTTCCACTGGTGTCCAGCAACAGGACAAGTTGTTGGGGCAATGGGCACAAACAAACATGAAATTCCACCTGAATCTGAGAAAAAACTTCTTTACTTTGAGGTTGAGCAAGCACTGGAAGAGGCTGCACAGAGAGGTTGTGGTATTTCCTCCTGCTCTACCCCACATTTTATACAGCACTCCAAAAATTTCGCTAGCAAGAAATTAGAAATAGAAATTGGTGATACGGCTTGGACTCCAGGCAGTTCTAACCTGCCTACCCAGGGATCCTTAAACTAATCAGAGGGTGTCATTTCACAGCAAAATGCCTCATGAAACACCTTTCTCTTTACAAACACCTACTGCCAATCCCTGCTCTTTACCCCTTAAAAGGGTTTTAATCATGCCAAAGCAATGTTTACTTCTGTGATCTAATTGAGACCTCATGGGCCCAAGACTGACATGAAAACACAGACACAACTGATGTGCTCCTCACAAGCATGGAATCTTCCCAGTTCTCTTCCTCCCAATTCCCAATGTAAAAGCTGAAGGACTGGTAATACACTGAATTGTAGCGATTTGGGCTTGACCATGATGGCTCAGTGAATGGCAACAGTCATCAAAAAGTCTGGTTTTATTCAGTGCTTTTTTTTTTTTTTTTTGTCCTTTAAAAAATCAGAGCCAGAAAAATTTTGGCCAAAAATTTCAGGAATTATAAGCTGAAATATTCCTAATTGTTGGAACAAGATTTCTTGGAAAAAAAATTCTTGCACTATTCTGAAAAAAACAGACAATTCAACGAATATGTTAAGTCAAACTAATTTTCAACAGAGAACGATACTGAAAGTTTCACACAGTGCTGTTCACTGAACAGCTACTGAGGTTAATGTGCTTTTGTTGAGCTGAGCCTGGATTGTGCAGGAAGTAACAGGTCTTGAATCATGGAATGGCTTGAGTTGGAAGGGACCATAAGGATAATCCCATTCCACCCCCTGCCATTGCACTGTCCCAGGGTGCTCCAAGTCCCAATGTCCAGCCTGGCCTTGGGCACTTTCAGGGATCCAGGGGCAGCCACAGCTGCTCTGGGCACCCTGTGCCAGGGCCTCCCTGCCCTCACAGCCAAGAAATTCCTTCCCACTATCCCATCTAACCCTGCCCTCTGGCAGTGGGAAGCTATTCCCCCACATCCTATCTTTCTGTACCTTGTCTAAAGTCCCTCTCCAGCTCTCCTGGAGCCCTTTAGGCATTGGAAGGAGGTCTAAGGTCTCCCCAGAGCCTTCTCTTCTTCAGGCTAGACACCCCCAGCTCTCCCAGCATGAAAATCCCATGGAGAAAGAAGATAAAAGGTCTAACCTATTATTATCCAGTCCTAACAGTGGTGAATCCTAGAGAAGAGTGTGAAGTAGGGAACTATGGATAACCCGTGTAACTTCACAGAGCACAAGCAATGACCACTCAGTACCTGTATCGAGCTAAGAACACCTGGAGCTTTGCAGGGCCTTGGCTGCCTGGCTCTGGCATGAGGGAGATGCTGTCAACATCCAGTTCTTCCATTTCACTTGCAGTGTCCACCTAAAAATGTTAAAGATAAGGATCTGAGTAAAAGAACGCTCCAAGTGTTTGTACGTGGTGAACGCATCCTCTAAACTCGTGGCTGGTGTCAGTCTGGCTCCTGGGCTAAGGACCATCTGTAAGAATGTATTTTTAGGTGAGCTAATAATAGAAATAAGAGGCAACAGCCCCCAAGCTGGAGCTTCAGTCAGACATTAGGAAAAAACTTCTTGCCCAGGTGGGTGACGCAGCCTTAGGAACAATTCCCAGAGCTGGGGGATCTCCATTCTTGAAGAACCTGTAGCCTCAGCTCAGCAAAGCCACTGCCACAGTGATCTAGAGCTGGTGACAGTCCAATTGGAGCAGGAGATTTGACTAGAGGCTCTGGAGACCTCTTCCACCCCACACATCCATAATTCAGTATGTTGATTTCTTGCTACCTCTAAATGGTAGCTGGGCCTGTGTGCAACACAAATGTCCACCTGAACGAAGGAGCTCTGTTGGATGTTGAGGTCTTTAACTGCTTCTGTCCTCTCCAACACATGTAAATTTTCTGTATGATGTCTGTGTACTTTAGACAGAGCTCTGATTGGAACTTCTGGTTTTAGCTGGTTCTGCTAACAACACATGCTAAATGAAAAAGTACAGGAGTCAGGGCAGGAAGCCCCCCTTCCTGTTAGAGCTTCTCCCTTTTCTAGGGAGCAGCTCCTTCTGCACTTCCCAAGCTGGAGGCTGCACCCTCAAGGCATTTGGTGCCTACTGGCTAAGCACCCTTGAGAAATGTCTCTCGGCTTTTTTGATCCCGGTGAAATTTGGGGATTTTACGTCCAGTGGCAATGGATTGTACAATGCAACCCTTCTTGAGGCAATGCACTCTCTGGGGTTTGCCTGAAATTGTGCCAATGAACCAAATCAATCTTCCTTTTTAAAGGAGACCTCAAGGTAAATGCATTTTTGATGAAGATCCATTGCAGGCACCAGAACACAGAGTATCTTCTTTAATACATGAAGTGCCAGAGTTAATCTGAGAAAGAGTTCAGAGCATCTTTTCAAGGTACTGTACTCCTTGTAATGCAATCCTGTTCCATGTCCTTGGAGAACAAACACCTCTAACACCTGAACAGAGGCCTGGAATGTTCCCACAACCATGTGCTGTGGAAGCCAAACACTCCAGACACTGGCTCTTTTCTAAGGATCCCACACTGATCTCTGTAGGCATCTATCTCTCCAGGGTGGTGCGGTGGCTTCCATGCTTTCTCTTGAACTAAAAAGGAGGCATTTTTCCTGCTGAAGACTTGCTAACAGCTCCATACCTGTTCCTCCCCAGGTGTGACCCTCACTTTGTCTCTGAACATGGCACTTCCCAGAGCTCTTACACAGTGGGAGGCTCAGCCTGGCACTGCAGCAATCCTTTGTTGTGGGTGTTCTGACCTGGGCACCTCAGCACTTCAGTGGCTTTAGTGCTCAGGAAGCCCCAAAAGAGCAAAAGATGTCCCTCAGGCCACCACACCCAGCCCTGCTCACAGCACTGCTCTGCCCTAAACTGTCCCCTCAAGTGATGGACAGGAGAGAGCATCAAGCCCAGCTCGAGTGAACCCCACATCACCATGAAAGGGCTCTGGGGAGGAGAAGCAACAACCATCAGGGAGATATTGGTGACATAAACATGCAAAGCCTGTTAGTTCCACCCCTCTTGGCACAAACTCAGCATCTTCTCATGGTTTCTTTCACCAAGTAAAATCTTAGTAACTAAAAACACCAGACAAGAAGTTTGAGTTCCTCATATACAGCTGAAGGCCAAAAATAGCCTGGACACAGCTTCGCCCATGCTAAAAATTCCAGTTTGTAGTCTTTAGGTGTTTTAGTGGCAGCTGAGATGCCACAAGGAAGCTTAGCAAGAGCCATCTCACACTTCCCATCCCACTCCTTCTCCAAGCTCCTAGGCACTGTATAACCAGTTGTTACCTTCGTGGAGCACAGCAACATATTCAAATGAGGATTATAGACATGGCATCCAGGGTAATATCAGTATTTTCCTACAGCTTTTCTCTCGTTTTTCCCATTTTCTTCAGGCAGCCAGAAGGGAATGAATGCAACCTTACTGGTGAATTCATGTGACCTTACTGGGGAGTGAATGCAACTTCAGTGGCGCTCTCAGCAATGCATTTATTCCCTTCTGGCTGGAAAGCACAGGCAGCAGAGAGGACTCCCATACTGACCTCTGGAGTTGGACAGGATTTTGGGCTGTTCTGCATGGATTCTGATTTTGAAGAGCTGGACTGAGATTCCACTTTCTTGGATTGTTTCTGAGCACTGGTGGGAGCAGCTGGGGAGCCCACGGTGGTGTCTGGCCCCCGCTGCAACAGCTCCAGCTCATCACTCCCTTCATTGTGAATCTTCTTTGTGCTCTGATGGGGGAGCAGCCCAGGAACACTTGATTCTGCAATAAAATCAGCTTTCCATTAGTTACAGCCACAGGCAGAATAAAGGACCAGCAACAAGCATCCCAGGGAGCAGCCCAAGTCTCTGCAAATGTGCCTCGTTCAACAGACTGGACACTGTGCTCTCTCTGACCACAGAAACGCCAAGTTCTCTTTACAAAATGAACCAAATGTATTTGCAATAGGGTCAGAGATGTCAAAATTACACTAAACATTTGCATTATCTCCTTTAGCCCTTTTCATTTATATGAACAACAACCCATTTGTCAAAGCCCTCTCAGGCACGTCCAGCAATTACCCTTCTCCCAGGGGGGTTGCGGGGCAGAGCTGCACAGAGCAAGGGGCAGCTCCGAAGTCACCAGAGTGGAGGTGAGAAGGTCGATCTTTCCTGTTTGAAGCCGGAATTGTTGGAGTTCCTGTGACAGGAGGCTGAACTGCTCTGTTTGACTGCGACACTGGTCTTCCAGATCCTTCACTCGGGCCTGCCAGGAGAGAACGAGGTGAGGAACAAACCCCTGTTGAAACACTGAGGTTCCAAACAGGATTCACCTTTGCTGCATCTTTTCCCAGACTCCAAGGAGCTAAAGGATGCTTTTAAATGCCCTGCCTAGGAACAGTCATTGGAAACCGGCAGCTTCACACCTCTACTTATCTACTTAGAAAAGCTGAGGCTTATCATCTCTGAGGAAGCTGACTGCAACTCCATTAGAACTTATCCCTAAAATGCTGGGTTTGAACTCCAATATCCTCTCCCAGCCCTGCAAAAGACCAGATCAGGTAAGTCAGAGATAAATAAGCCTTAAAAAGATTCAAAAAGCTTTGCATGGTTTTTGGACCATTAAAATCATGTCTCCAAAAGGAATTGCTCTCTCAGTCTTGTCCATCACTCCAGAGGCTCCAGCAAGCTTCCACAACCTTAACCTGACCTCCCCACCATTCCAGGCATGACTACCAATTGTCCCTCCAGACCCTGGCTCCTCCAGGCACTAGGAAGGGCAGAGAGCTCACAGGCCCATGTTGCAGAACTCTCCTTTGATGTGTGAAGCCACAACATACACTTCCCCCCTGGTCCTACAGGGATGATTTGCTCCTGGCAAATGCACAGAGGACAAGAAACTCACACCTCAGCAAGATGAGGTGCCAAGGAGACTTGGGAAATACTGTGGAGAGCGAAGGACACATTCCTGCTAGAGAACCATTTGTATTATCCCATATTTTCTTTTTACCATCTCTAGAACTTCCCCTTACAAAATATTGCTGATTCCTGGCTGTCTCTGCCCAGGTTGTAGGCAGATCAATGCCAAAGTGATTGCGGCTGCTCCTTTCCCTCCTCTCACTGTTTTTGTAGGTAAGATGCACCAAGACAGATGACTACACTGCACTCTTCAAAATTTTCCATTCTACAAAACATATTTGAAGTGTTTTTGATCCTTCCAACTCAAAAAATAAATGATGCCTTGAAATATTACATGAGACAGAAAGTCTGGGTTTTTAAGCAGCTCTAAAAATAACATTTCTGACCTGGAAAAAGCTGTCTCTGTGGTCTCAGAATAATAAGAAACCTTTGTAGCCACTCCCTAAGGATTTAGGAGAGTCATGCATTTTTATTTCACTGTGACATAACTGTTTTAGGTGTTTCAGTTTATTACTTGCTCCCTCCACAAGTCCAAAGGGGCTCTCATGCTCTAAGGAAAGCCTGGAGAAATCTCTCAAGTTTGGCAAGAACTGTCTCTAAACTGAAATGAGATGCCAGGAGGAATTTCCAGAACTGTGTTATCCACTTGCTCAGAGTCAACTCCTTGCTTACTAAGTCCCGTTGCACAGGATTCCTCTGCCATTAAGAATGTTTGAATTTACTTACAGTTTGGATTTTTCTTATAAATACTTCTCCCCTACATGTTACATATTAATAGAGAAAATAAACCCTCAACAGTAAGAACAGTTGCACTGGATCAAAGGAGGGCTTCCTCAAGTCCAGCATCCACCCCTGATCCCACCTTGGGACACAGCCTACAACAACAGACGGGTACAGAATCACTGCAGGACCAGAGAGGGATTTCCTGTCTTCTCTAGAGACATGAGCCAGCAGATGCATCTGGATACTGTGTTTAACAGCATCATAACAGTACCTTGTCTGGTAAATTCATAAACCACAGTTTAAAACCACTTACACTGGCAGCCAATAGCCCGGATAAATCACATTTAATTCTAAGACACCTAATTAGTCAGGTGTCTTTTAAATCTGTTATTCCGAACAACATACAAAAATCCTTTAAGTACTACTGCCACATCATACACAATGAGTACTTCTAGCTACTTGCAGGGGATTGCAGACAGCTGGGAAGCAGCAGGTTTCCAGGGCAGTGCTGGGAGACAGAAGGATAAGGAAGAGGCCCAGGGATGTGACCAGGAGGTTCAGGGAACCAGCAGGAATCAAGCTCAAGACACAGAGAAGACTTCTGTGTCCATGCCCAACCCAAAATGGGGAGAAAGAAGTCTCCCACAACTGGGACTGGATTTCCAGAAGAGGCTGCAAGAGCAGGAGCAGAGCTTGCTGGGGTCAGTTTAACTCCCAATTCAGGAACTGATTCTCCCCACCCACCCACCGCCATCCTCTAGGATGCTCTCCTTCTTGGCTGGTCTGTTCCACTTCTCCAGCTCATGCTCTCCTTTCAGATGTCCTTTGTTCCCATTCTCCAAATCTTTTGCTATGTCTCTTTGAGATCAGAGAATTCCCATTTTGCTACAGGTGTGCAGTCCAAGCTCTTGCTAAAAGCATGGCTGATGCCAAAGGAATTAAAGGAACATCCATAACTCTACATCAATGTGGGTGCCACTTCTACAGGATGTGGGCATACCCCAATAAAGTACTTTCCCAAGAGTTCCCAACACCTTAATGCTTTTTTGACCAGACTTGTGGCTGGCATTTTTTTTAAAAATCCCCTACCTCCCACCCTGCACCTCCTGCGCGAGCAGGGAATTCCGAGCCCACCACTGGGCATGTTTAGTCCCTGCTCTCTCCCCTCCACGTGCCTTTGCACAGTCAGTGTTACCTGCATTTCATCTCCCCATTCCTCCTGAGATCTCTGCCAGATTGGAAGGTTTTAAAGCAATTTTCTATCAGCAACAAATCCTAGCACTTCCATACCAGCCTTCTTTCCAAACCACCTGTGAACAGGCCAGCTAGTATAGTTCCCAGGCTGGAACTTCATTGCTTACTACCTCTTCTGGGAAAACTATTATCCACAATCTCTGCTTCCCATCTTCCACCCAGTTACAAAGCTAGCAGGACCTGTCTTCTTCTCCACAATACTCATTTGCAACAGTGTCACCACTGCCTTTGGGGTTTGAAGGAAACACTTCACTCTTGTACTGTGAGTACTTTCCAAAAGACACTTACATGTGGAGAAGGAGCACAGTTGGGCAGTTCTAAAAATCTGGACGTGCCCAAAAAAGTAAGCTCCTAATTCTAATTGGTCAAGAAAGCAAGGCACTTAAAGAGAAAAGCAGCTGCTCCATCAAACTCATAGTGGGAGTTCCTTTAATTACATTTATTTCTTGGCAGTAACACTCTTGCAATCTTTTCCAGAGTATAGTTAAAACAAGAATATCAAGCAACTGTCAAAGTCAGAACAGAGGGGGAAAATGTCCTGTTTGACAGGATTAGAGCAGTACCTGCATACAATCCAAAGTACTCTGGGAGCAAGAAGAAAAGCAAAAAGAGATATCAAACCACATCAGCTGTTACACTATAACACTCTGCCAAAGATAACCCAACCCTCAGTCTGAATGGAATTGTTTTCTCACCAGCTTATATTATCTGCCTTGCTCCATACTGAGATTCCCATCTCATTCCCAGAAGCATCTGCTTGCCAAACAAAAGCCAAATCCCACACACCAAATGCACGAATAAGATAACCAGGCATTTTTTGAGGGCCTCCAAATCACAGTGTGCTTTGAGATAAACAACAATACACTTAGAGTGCCTGCTAAATTTCAAGCCCCCTTTTCCCAGCACATTGCACCCACCCAAAAGTCAATGGACTGGATATTTTGTGCCCAGACCTTTCCTCAGGTCTGAGACCATGAAGTGCTGAGAAACAAAGCGCAGCTCAGAACCTGGCTGTGACAGTATCTGAAGCAGCTGACAGCCTCCTCAGTCCTGCATCCTGCTCCTAGGTCAGGGAAAACAAACAAAGTTGAGCTCTGGTCACCTCATTTCCCACCAAAACTGGATTCCTGGAAGAAGGCTGTCTCCTTTTGCATCTATGCAGTGCCAAAGGCAGTTGAAATTTTATCTCATGTACTTTGGAACCACTGAACTCCCTCATTCCCACAATCATAACCCTCCAGCTTTTCTTCCTAAGCTGAGACAGTGCTTCTCTCCACAGCATTCCTGCACACACCCCATTCCATACTCTCCTCACCCCTGTCACTGCCTTTTCTCAAGCTACAACACCTGAGGCTGAAGGAGATCATCTGGAGCACTGGGAACACCTGAACCAAGCCCTCAGCTCAGAGCAGGGTTGGCTGCCGAGAGCTCTGTCCAGTTCTGAACATCTCCAAGGAGGGAGACTCCACTTTGACAATCATGGGACAGAACTCTTCAAACAGGAAAATGGACTACACTTATTCTTCATTAATATCACATCAAAAAGCAATTCAAGCACATGTAAAAATGACAATACATTGCTCAGGTATCTCAAACCCCCTAATTATGCCATACACTGATGTTCTGGAATGACTATGATTATAGTTAAGTAATTCAAATGACTGTTGCTCTGCATTAAGTGGGCTTTTAATGACAATTCCTCTTTCTTTGGTCTATTTTATAAAATTCAGGGTCAGGTTGAATGGGGCTCTGAGAAACCTGGTCTAGTGGAAGGTGTCCCTGCCTATAGCAGGAGGTGGAACTGGATGACCTTCGAGTCCCTTCCAACCCAAACCATTCCACAATTCTGTGATCTCTGTACCAGTAACATGAAAGCAAGAATATTTAACTGATGAGGCCCTTGCCGAAGAACACAACCAACCCCTTGAACACAGAACAAGAGGACTGTTTCTTCCTTTGCACAGTCTGATTTAAGCTTAAGCAGCTTCTCCAACCCTTCACTGAGTTAGTTCAGAAAATGTTTGGCAAACATCACAGAATCATCAAATCCCAGAATGGTTCGGACTGGAAGGGACCTTAAAGCTTTTTTTGTTCCATGGGCAGAAACACCTTTCACTAGACCAGGTTGCTCCAATGGCCTTGAAACAGAACACAGCAACCCTCCCTCTCCCTAAACGCTGCTCAGAATCCAGCTAAACACCAGCTGATGTAAAGCAGCACCTGTATCAGCTGATCCCATCTCTGCAGCCAAAAGCAGAGATCCCCAAAGGGATGTGGCAAGGGGACAAGATATAATGTCACATCCCCCAGTACTCACCCAGCCTGCAACACTTTAATCCTATTCAGCAGGAGCCCAGCACTCTTGGGCTCTACAGCTCAGACACTGGCCTGGCCCCCTCCAAAACTGGTGCTGTTTGCACTCATGGAGCAATTTCCTCCATCAAGGACACTTCCCATCTGCATCAACAATCCTGGGCTCCCAAGAGTCACAGAGATGCACAGCAGTGGGCACAGGAAGTTCACTCTGACATCCCTGTTTGTCACCACTAGAGACAGGAGCATGGCTCAAAGAAATCTCACTGTCTGGGTGTACAGTAACACCTTCTGCTCATCTCAGATGTTTCAGTGCTCAGAAAACCTCTGAGAGAGCAGAAGATGCTCCCCTTGCCACCACTCCCAACCCAACACTCTGGCAGTCACTAAACTACCACATCAAGTTCCAGGGTTTGGTGCTGTGCCTTTGCAGCTCCAGGAATCCAAGGTTTTCGCCAAAGTCATCTTGACAGACACTGAGCTGATGCCAATCAACCCCAAAGCAGTGCTCAGCGCATCTGGCAGGCTGCACCAGTACATTGTCAGCCACCAGGCAAAGGACATTCCCTATGCATGTCAGAGCAAATGGGACAAGGGAGCTGCCTCAAGCTTCACCACTCCTTATGCTCAGGTTTTCCTATTTTTTCTTAATAAAACAAATAGAGCACACATACACAAGGGAAATTTTAAGTCCCACAGATACAAGTATTCTCCTTCCACATGATGCTGGGAAATGGAGCAGGCAGATTTGAGTTTGATTACTTAATGCATCCCTGAAAGAGTTTTTTGGGCACAATCTGAATGAAGTAACCAATGTAAGGACTGAGCAGGCCAGGATTTAATTCCCTGAACTTTGACCCAAATATTACTTTCACTGCAGCAACATGCTGCACCCAATCAAGACACTACAGCATTTTGCACAAGAACCAACAAAACCCAGTGCATCCAAACTGATGCTATAAACAAAAGGCACCTAATCTGGAGCCACTAGTCCCTCTTGTGTCTTTCTGTCTTACCTCTAGAAGCTGTACTGCTCCCTCATGTTCCCTTCTTGCCTCTGCCTGCGCCTAAAGAAAAATAAGGAAGGGAGTAAACCAGAAAGCAGACAACCTGACTTCACTTCTACTGTCATCTTACTTTGGTAGTCTATTGTAGACCAGAGCACAGGTCTGGTGACGAGCGGCTGAGGGAGCTGGGAAAGGGGCTCAGCCTGGAGCAAAGGAGGCTCAGGGGGGACCTTGTGGCTCTGCACAACTCCCTGACAGGAGGGGGCAGCCGGAGGGGAGTCGGGCTCTGCTCCCAGGGAACAGGGACAGGACAAGGGGAAACAGTCTCAAGTTGTGCAAGGGGAAGGTCAGGTTGAATATTGAGAAAATTTCTTCACAGTCCCTGGTACATACTGCCCAGTGCAGTGGTGGAGCCACCATCCCTGGGGTGATTTAACAGCTGTGTGGATGTGGCACCTGGGGACATGGATTACCGGTCGCCTTGCAGTGCTGGGGAACGGGTGGATGTGATGATCTTAGAGGGCTTTTCCAACCTTAATGATTCCATGATTTCATTATTTAAACCACTGCTCAGTCTGGAAACATCTCTGGGCTCTGGACACAGAGCAGTGAGAGATCAGAACTAACACTCACAAGCAAAGCCCTTCACTTTGCTCAGGTACCAGAGCTCACCTGGACTCAGACACTCTTACCCTGTAAACTCACATCTATGTCCTCCATGCACACCTCCAAAGGAAACAGGGTGCAGGAATCCACTCAGAGAAGAAAACGTCCCTGTCACACCCCCCCACATACCTGCTGCAACCGCCGGACCTCCTCCTGCTTCTCCTGCAGGACTAGCAGTGCTTCCTTGTGCTCCACTTCCAGCTGCTGCCTCCGCTCAGCCACATTTCTCATGTGCTGCAAGACATGGCACACACAGCTGAGGGGTGACACTACTGAAACCCTGTCCTGTGTTCTACCAACAGCCAGGAAGCCAAACCAGGGCCTGTATTTCATGTCATCATTGTACAAAGTAAGAAATTCCCATCACAAGGCAGAGCAACACAGTCACAGAAAACCCTCAAATCAGTGATGGCCACATTATCTCCCACACAAATCCCTGGAACAGACTTTCCAAAGCACCTCTGTCCACTCTGGAAAGCCATGTTCCAGGATTCTGCAGAAGCAGAATTCCCAGTGGAATTCCCAGCACAGAGACAAAATAATGATAAAAAGAAGCAGAGACAACAAGTGCCATCCAAAGACAGCAGTAGGTGTTTGGACAGTCCTTCCAGCCATGTGGATCCTACTGACCTTCAGCACCTGCTCTAGATTCTCCAGCTTGGTTTGGAGTCCTTGATTCGTCTGAATTACTGAATCCCGTTCCTTAGTCACCAAAACAACCTGCAGTTTCAGGTCAGCATTCTCAGATTCAACCTGAAGAGAAAGGATACTCAGTAACCACAAGCAGCCATAGGTGTTCCTTGCATAAATAACAGAAATCGGTTTATTTCTGTGCTTTCTGCTGGCAATGATACCAAAATCAGGAACCTCCTCTCCCTCTGGTTTTCACTTAAAAACAAATAAATGAGCATTTGTATCAGGCCTCAATGTGTAACACTTTATTTGCACACTGCTTCTCTCCCTAGATTCATCTCCCTCCCTGTTTGCAAGGAGGGAGAGACTGGGATAGGAACAGGCTACATAATAATGACAGAAAAAAATAAGTGCAAAGGTCTGTAAGCATTTTTAATCCTACATGGTAGGATTAAACACAGAGAACAGGACAGAAAATTCAGTAGCCTGCTGAAACCATCTTTGCCTTCTCCACTTACCACAAGGAATTTTTGGTTCCAGGGTGCACTATGGCTTGATGACTACCAGCAATGCAAGCACAGACACACATTTCCACTTACAGCAGTTATTAAACGTGTAGGAAGCCTTATGCAGGGTGGTAAATTGACACATGGGACTGATAAATTACTTTCTAACTCTTGTACATTATATTTGTCCAGAGAAGAAGCTCAGAACAGAAGCCCAGATCAGCATATGACCATTACTGAGTTGGAAACTTGAGAACAGCATGTTCTTCTCAGTAGTTCTGCAAAAGTCAATGCTGCCAACCTGACAAAGACACTGCTTTTACCTGTCCTGCCCACCCAGCCTTCTCATTCAGCTGCAAGTTCTCTTCGGCCAGTCGCGCATTTTCACTCTGCACCTCCTGCAGCTGGATCTCCTGTCCAGAAAGAGCAGGAATTACTACACCAAGGCATTCATCTAACTACCCCAGATTATCCTGCAGAGCAGCTCCACTGCTCCTGTTTCCTGATGGTGCACGATGCTGGTGGGATGCTGCTCGAGGGGTGGGAGGCAACAGTGAGCAGCACTGCTCAAACAGAACCCAGGCCTGAGCCAGACAATGGACCTGGATGACCTTTAAGGTCCCTACCAACCCAAACCAGTCTGTGATCTCTTAAGCAAAGCAAAGCAGAAGCAGAAGGGAGAAATCCAGATGCTCTACTATCACCTGCAAAACCTCCCTGGAATTAAACAGAATTTCAGACAAGTAAGAAGCACAAGAAAATGACAGTGGGATGGTGGTATCACCATCTCTATAGCTGTCTAGAGTGACAGTGAAAATGGTTAAGTATCTCCCCAAATTAGCAAAAGGCCATGGAATTTCATCCAGTGATTTATGAAGCTGTATTCAGCCCACAGGTAGCTGAAAGACTAAATAAACAATCCCAGCCTTAAGGGCTGGAGCCCCAAATCTGTGACACTGTTCAAATAAACAGAAACACTGGTGATTCCTTATTAAGATGAACTGAAGAGAATCCAACAGGGGCACAAAACAACTCAGCTCCTCTTCTCCCATTATGCTCATAACAGTAGGCAACAAGAACACTTACTAGTTCTTTGCATCTTTTATGCTTTTTCCTCACTTCATGTTCAAGGTTTTCACATTTTTTGCGCTTTTTCTTGAGTTCAACTTCCTGCACAAAACAAGCAGAAGTAGATCAGCAAGCCCACTCTCTTACAATGCATATGAAATTCTAGCCCAGCCTCTCAGACCCAGGGCTGTATTGATTATTTTTATTTTCTTATGGAAATATCTTTGTGACAAGCTTAGATAATGTAGAAGCCAAGGGAGATTTTTCTGAAAGTTAGGAAAATCAAAAAATAAAACAACTATTCTCCTCTTCCCCAAGCCTTCAGTCTGGACACAGTTTTGCTCCCATATGTATGGACTGTTCCTATTTACACAGAACAGTAGAGAGGACACGGTGTGGGAGACAAAACAACAGAGCCATTTAAAATTTTGATCTTTAAACACCAGCTGTGCTATTTTAGCTCCTATTCTAATTCCAGTGACACCTAATAGAGCACAGACACCCCCCTTATCTGCAGCTACTCACTACCCCTCAGACAGACAGGAGCTGCTAAACCTCCCTGTGAACTGTCTTAATTTGTTGGAATAATAATTCATAAAGGACACATTCCTCATCCACATCTGTCCCCAGTTCAAATACATCTAAACCAAACACAGCACAGAACCTACTGGCATGTTCCCCTCTCATCTGAGTGTGACATACTCCCCTGCCAGCCCAGCAGCTGGAGCTGCCACCCAGCAACCCTCTGCATGCAGATGGCCTGTGTTTTTCTACCGATTCCCCGAGCTTCCCACTTTTGCAGAGCAGCTGCACCCAAAGAGACTTCAGTCCCCAAAATCTCTACCTGGATTGCACATGTGAACCCCCCAATAAAAATAAAAAGTAGAGCACTCCTTCCCCCAAACCAACTTCACAACTCACCAGCTGCTGTATCTGTTTGCTGATCTCCTGGTTTGTCACTGCATTTTTGGGAGGGAAATTTTCATGTCCTTCAGAAGCAGGTCCCAGTGGTTGCACACCTGGTTCCACCTGAAAGCCCAAGAGATGCCAGAGAGCTCAGGGACATCCAAGACAACAGTGCACAACGAGGGAGAGCAATGCTCCACAGGGAACTCCTGATCTCTGAGCTGCACCACTGAACCTGGAGAAAGCTGAACAGCGTGCCTGGGATCTCTGTGCTGGGAATGTCCTGGAGCCCAGCTTGACTGAAGCGCCCCTGAGGCGCAGTGGGGTCCTGGAAGTTCTCAGATCCAAGCTCCCATTTGTGCTTCACCTAATGACTCAACAACAGGCAGCAGCAACACCTTTCATGGCCCTCCCTAAAGCGACACAGAAAGAAGGGAGAACACAACCCACAAAGGGCAGAAACAAGTGAAGATGTCAGAATCTAAGGGCAGGGAAGAGCAGTCAAACACTACCAAGAAATGCAGTATCCCACCTATGCTAGTAGCTGGGAAGGGCTGAAATGGCAGCAGTGCCATGGCATATGTGCCACCACCACACCAGATGAAAGGAGACACTTTTTATACACATTTGTACACAAGTTTCTAAAAAAATGCCTTTCATTTGGGTCACAGACAAACACACCTTAATCCTCTGAATTTTTGCTCTCAGCTGATACTTGACACTGTCTGCTCAGAATAATCCCTGACTGCAGGGCAAGGATTGAGACACACAGAAGAAAAAGGGCCTTGATAAGACTTTAAACATTAACTGTAAAGTTATTTCTGATAAACAGATTTTAGGGACAGGTCCTTAAGACCATCAAAGCAAACCTACACAATGAGGAAGCAGCAGGACTTTATGAATCCATCTCAGCCTTAGCCTTCAGCAGACCTCTACTCAGATATGGAATTCCTCATTTCACTCTGAACACCTTCAGTGCTGAGGGATCCCTGGGATGAAGTCTGAGATCCCTTTACAGCCAGTCATTAGGGCAGTGTCTAAGCACTATACCTAGAATGTGATTTTTAACCTATTTTTGGCTTGAAAGACATAGGTTTTATCTTTCTATACTCATGGCTCTTCTGCTGAAAGCCTGAGAGCTCCAAGAGCTCACACTCCAGCCCAGGCTATCAAGGACTTCTCATTTTTTGCTACAAAGAAAATTCTGAAATCACCTCCCATGTGAACCCCTTTCCCGACCACCCATGGAATAATGTTCACTGCAGAGTCTGACAGTCTGAGCACCAATCAGCACGTGGAAATCTTGGGATTCTCCACCAACCCATGGCACCTCCACGAGTCGAGTCCAAGTTGTGCCCGATTCCCACCTTGTCCCCAGCCCAGAGCACTCAGCGTCACATCCAGTCCTTTCTTGGACTCCTTTAGGGATGGGAACTTCAAACCTCCCTGGGCANCGCGGCCGCGGCGGGGGCGGCGCCCTGAGGCGGCCCCGGATCTGCCGGGCTGAACCACTGCGGGCGGAGGGGCCGCGCGGGGCTGGGGCGGAGCCCGGTGGCACCGGGGAGGGCAGCTCCTGCCCCTCTGCTCTGGTGAGACCCCCCTGGAGCTGCCGCCGGATGGGGCCCCGATGCTGGAGCGAGTCCAGAGGAGGCCCAGGAGCTGCTCCACGGCTGGAGCCCCTCTGCTCTGGAGCCAGGCTGGGAAAGTTGGGGGTGCTCAGCTGGAGAGCAAAAGGCTCCAGGGAGAGCTCAGAGCCCCTTGCAGGGCCTAAAGGGGCTCCAGNGGGGTGCTCCACAGCACAGGGTTCAGCCAAGGGACTGGCAACAGCCTCATCCCTTCACCAGTGCTGTCAGACTTAGCCTCGCTGACTTATTCATCAGCCAGAAAATCTTCCAGGAGTGAGGACTCTCCTGAGTCAGAGAAGCAAAGCGCATGCATGAGAAAAGTTGTCTTGTCTGACAGAACCTGCAGGATCAGGTGAAAATCAAGGTATGGAAGTGTTATTCAAGGAAGCCTACAGGGCAGGATAGAGGGAAAAAACCATCCATGCATCTTTCTTCATCACAGCAGAATTTGGGGGCCACTGGGGCAGAAATCTCGAACTATGAAGAACAAGGCTGAGAACTTCTCTGAAACTGAACTGTCTATAAGAACTGTGGAAGCCAACAAAATAAACAGTAACAAACCACCAAGATTATGCAATATTCACCCAGGGTTCAAAAACCTCTCTGGCATGGACTGAATCCATCACTTCAGCAGGAACTGAATCAATACATGCAGCAAGTCACTTCTGCAACACTGCCTTAACACAAATTACCTGGGAAGATGGCAAATACCATGTTTTAAGAGTATTTAAACATATTTCAGCAGACATTTTGACACCAGTTCGGGGCAAACTGACAGAAATTGCAACAAGGGCAAATACTTTAAAAATACCTAAATTATTTATATGGGGGGGGGGCTTGTTGATGGACAGTGATGACATTTTCACAGATCCATAAAGAGTTTTCTAAGATGTCAGCAAGTAAGTGGGTGAGGGAGATCCAGTGGGAACCTGCTTGGGTGCTCAGAACACATTCAGCTGCAGTCCTTTTATGGGTGTCTGCAGACACTGAGCCACCACAGGGCAAGGGGAGGGTTTTTTCTCTTGGGTAAATATTCATTGAAAATGAAAGGGCTGAAAAAGAGGGAGCAGGAATTGTGCTCTGCAAGTACTGATGTAGCAGAGACAAACAGTGACAAGGGCCTCATGGCACTGAGAGATTACAGAGACGAATGATGGTTTAATAAAGAGTGCTTAGACAAAAAGGTAAAGAGATCTTTTGGGAAAGGGAGAGAAAACTTCATTATGCTACCATATAAATCAATGCCACAGCGTTCGGGATGCTGCTGTACGCTGCTTCCCCAACACAAAACTGACAGAGAAAACACACAAAGGAGGAAGACAAAGACGATAAACACTGAATAACAGAGGAGTGAGAAAAGAAACAAAAAAAACCGGCTGAAAGACAAGGGTTTATAAATCTAGGAGTGACTTGGAATAGACGGACATGGAATGAATATTCAATGCATATGCTGTAAGAGCCGAGGGCAATAAGCGAGAGCAGCTGGCGGAAAGGTGGGGGGAAGATGCGCAGCCCGTCCTCCCACCGGGGGATGCGGGATTCTAACACACTGAAAACACGGGAAGAAACCAGGAGAACCCCCAGGAGCCAAACCCCCCGGAGCCCGCGGCTCGGAGACCCCTGACCCGCCGGCTAGGGCTGCAGGGCACAGCGGCACCCGCGGCCCGGCCNCCCGGCCTTACCTGGTGGCTGCGCGGCCGCGGCGGGGGCGGCGCCCTGAGGCGGCCCCGGATCTGCCGGGCTGAACCACTGCGGGCGGAGGGGCCGCGCGGGGCTGGGGCGGAGCCCGGTGGCACCGGGGAGGGCAGCTCCTGCCCCTCTGCTCTGGTGAGACCCCCCTGGAGCTGCCGCCGGATGGGGCCCCGATGCTGGAGCGAGTCCAGAGGAGGCCCAGGAGCTGCTCCACGGCTGGAGCCCCTCTGCTCTGGAGCCAGGCTGGGAAAGTTGGGGGTGCTCAGCTGGAGAGCAAAAGGCTCCAGGGAGAGCTCAGAGCCCCTTGCAGGGCCTAAAGGGGCTCCAGGAGAGCTGCAGAGGGACTAGGGTCAAGGCATGGAGGGACGGGACACAGGGAATGGATTCCCACTGCCAGAGGGCAGGGATGGGTGGGATATTGGTGGGTTCCCTGGGAGGGTGGGCAGGCCCTGGCACAGGGTGCCCAGAGCAGCTGTGGCTGCCCCTGGATCCCCGGCAGTGCCCAAGGCCAGGCTGGACAGCGCTTGGAGCAGCCTGGGATGGTGGAAGGGGTCCCTGCCCGTGGCAGGGACTGGAATGAGAGGCACTTAAAAATCCTTCCAATACAAACTGTTCCATGATTCTATGGAAAAGAAACATTACCTGGTTTCCTAAGTGGAAAAACACAGCACAGGAGCCCTGTGCTAGGGGAAACGAGCAGGACTGAGCTCCTGGCACGGCTCCCTGTCCCTGTGCTGGTGTGGGCTGCCAGTAGCATCCATGTCCTTCCTCACCCTGTGAGACCTGGTACTGGGATCGGTCCCTTTGGAAACCAGCACTGCACTTATTTCCAGCGGATGTGAACCACAGCCCTCACCTTCTCCAAGTGAAGCTAAGAACAACAATTAACTGAGTAATTAAACAGCCAAACTTCCCGATCGCGGACCCACTTGTCTCACCTCCCTGTGAGCTCTTCCTCCCAGTGTGGGGTCTCCCAAGGTCCCCTTTGGTCGAGGTGCACCTCTGAGGCAGGAATTTGTCAGTCCCAGATGTGTGGCAGCACTGGGCATGGCACTGCCTGAGCTCATTTTGGAGGAACGCAGACACTCCTTGAGATTCTTGAGCGCGATCTGCCTCTGCAGCCGCAGCACCTCTCGCTGTGATTCCCGCAGCAGGCGGTCGAACTCGATGACGTTCAGGCAGTGAGGGTCATCCTGTGGGACACCAAACATGGCACTGACAAGCTTCAAAAGGCGGGACAGGTCACATTTAACATGCAAACACCACAAGAGGGGAGGCTGGGAAAACCCAGGTAGTGTGGTCACACGCATGGCTGGCTCCTAGGTTTCCAAAGCCTCAAAACCCACTTTATATCCTTTATCCTTGTGAAGAAAAAACCCAGCCTGTAATGCTCCAGCAGCTCTCCCAGCCCAGGGCTTTTCCAAGCACGGGCCATCTCAGCACATGCCAGCAGGGAGCGTGGCACGATAACGTCATTTCATGGCCCGGCCGAGTTAGAGCTCTCACTGCTTTCTTTACTCCTTGTTGAGAGTGCTGGCAAGTGCTGGGCTTTGAGAGGTTGCAGGAATGAAGAACATCTGGGATTTGGTCAGTTCTTTCTCAGGATAATATTTGGTTTCCTAACATTCTTGATTTCTCTCCTCTCAAGGCAGTGTATGTGGTGGACACCTATCTTTAGCACAAGGGGTCACTTCCATCCGTTCTCAACCCAAACACAGCAGCTTTTGAAGGAAACCAGCACAATCAGGAAACCAGGGAGAATATGTCACCAGCTGGTTTGATTCTTCAAAGGTTTCCAGATTGCAGGAAGCTGAAGAAACATGTACCTGCATGTTCATATGTACAAAATTGGGTTATGAAAACCTGTCTTTACAAATGTGCTGCTGGAGGAGACATTGTTCATTCCCCTGGAAAGCTCCTAAGCCAGAGAATTCAAGACATAATTGGTATCCAGGACAAATTTAATCTGCTTCCCTGCTCGCTTCTTATTTGCCCTAAAAATAGTGTGTGCTTTATAAATACAGTTTATGGAGAGAACCATGGTTACTCTCACACTGCAAGGGGGAAACTGAGGCAGCATTAATGGGAACTGATTATAGATTCAAGAACTGAGCAGCTGGGCCTCCTCTGTGCCAGGCCTGTGTTCAGGCTATCAGGGTAGTAGTTCTTTAAACAAAATTGGTTGTGCCAATGTATAAAGTCTCCCTTCCCCCACCAAAAAAAGGCAGCTATTCCCAACAGACAGCCTCTGGAGCCTGGGGGAACAAGAGAGTAGAAAAAAAGCTCAGTCCTCCCCTCAGTTTCTATTATACCCATCCCTTGCAGCTGTTCCCCCCAGTCCTCCACTTCCAAGGCTCCATGCTGCAAGAAACTGCATCCTGGATTTAGCTGGAGCCAGGGTTTGGTTGGAAGCAGATCACTGGAGTATGATCTCAGGAAATTATATTATTCCATCCTAAGAGCCCTGGCTTTGCAAAACAAGGCCAATGCCTTTGCAGCCCAGGGTGCAGGGTGTGAGTCCTACCAGGGAACTGATTGGATCCATTTCATAGCTACTGAAAAATTTCTGCTGATTTAAACACCCAAGATTAAAATTGATTTGGTTACAAACTCTGAGTGTGCACATCATATCTCTGCATAAAACCCCCTTCATTGGCATAATGCATTTTGCATGCTGCAAAGAGATTAGGGGAATTTGGAATTTTAAGTAGCTGGAAATTAAAATTTAATGAGCAGTTTGCTTGGAATAGAAATGAGAAAAACAAGATCAGACAGAATGATCTGTATTGCTCTCTTTTCTGTGGTTCCCTGCTCAGGCATCGATGTCCTGGTTGCTGGTGCCACAGACAGGGTCACCTTCCAGGACAGGGTGGTCACCACCCACGTCACCCATGCCCTAGGAAGGCAGTGACTGACTGAATTTGTCAGCCCTGAGGGTTGCACTCGTGAGCTTTTCCTTGTCCGGGAATGAATCTTGCTCGCCCACTTCTGTCACATTCCTTTGCAATCTGTCACTCTCCTGTCCCTAGCAGGTTCAGATAGCCCAGCACACTGCTATGAAAATGAGAGAGCTTTGGAAAGGGTCTCTTCCCCTTTCTGTGGGGGCCTGAGGTGAGAAATCAAAGGACTGGGAAGGAAACTTTTTGCTGACACTGTAGAACACAGACAGACCTGGATAAGTTTGTCCTGTGGTTTAATGCCAGGAAAGATCAATGGGGCAGCTCTGTACAAACACCAAATACACCTCATTGTTCTTATCCTGACTAGATCTACATTAGGGAAAAACTGAGAATCCACCTTCAAACCTGTAGTTAAAATGAACATATAGGGAGCACAGGGACAAAAATAAAGCTGTTTTCAATGAGGAAGTATTTGTCACCTAAATATCACGTAAGTAGGGCAGGTAGAAGTGCAAGTGTTCAGCTCAGCTGTGGACAGGGAGGTAGGGTGGCACTTGACCATATTTGCATTAGCAAAACAGGGGGAAACCAGCATGGGCCCACGTGTTACTGAGCTTCTCTGGAGATTTGAACAGGCCCGAACTGAAAACATCCAGTTTGGGAATAAGAGATGCAGCTGAGATGCCCAGAACAGGTGGTTTTAGTCACCTTGAGTGTGAACCATCTCACCCAGCCCCAGCCGCCTGCAGAGGCTCCTTTCAGAGCCCTCACAGAGAAGAGCTTTGCAGGAACAACACATCTGACCAGTCCTAGATCTCGGGATGAGCTGAATTATTGTTTTATCCCACCATTTATATTGGCATGGTCTGTGCTGGTGCTGAGGGGAATGCCGGTCACCAGTCCAGGAGCAGACACCAGCACTGGGGATGGTTTCATGAATACCCAGCCCTGCCTGGTCGCTTGTAGCCTTGGTCATAAACAGGTCCGGAGGCACTGAATTATCACCAGTCTGTTGGTGGCTGTGAGTCCTCAGAAAGCTGCAGCTCAAGGCTTGGGATCTAGAATGGTTTTTGGAAATATGCTGGTTGGCTTCTCAAAGAAACACTTTAAAAGGAGGCCCTGCTTGCAGCTCACTCCTTTGAAAAGTTACCCTGTGTCTGTGGCTTCTCGGGGGTTTCTAGGAAAGGAGTTTTAGTCACTGCTGGAAATGGCAGCTCAGTTCTATGAACTGGTGGAGGGACAAGCAGGGTGTCCCCCAACACACTCTGCTGGGGAGATCTGGATGCTGACTCTGCCACACGCTCCCCAGTGTCCCCATTCAGCTCACACATCAAATCCCCTGCCCTGTTTTCAGCCTCCACTTGAGACTAATTCCCCCCACACTATTTCCTGGAGCCTCGTTTCCATCACTGCACCACTTGTCCCCAGCCCCAGAGTGGTGTCCCACAAAGTGTCTCACCTTCCCTGCCAAGAGTTTAGCCTGCAGTTCCCGACATTCCTGCTGCAGAGCTTCAATCTGCTTGTCTTTTGCCAGGAGAGCACTGGCTTGCTCTGTTAGGTCCTTGGCACGCTGGCGGGCAAATGCTTTCTTGCACAGTTCCAGGCTGGAGCCCTTCAGAGGCACCGGAGCAGTTACCTATGCCAGAGAGCAGTGAGGTGTGATAACTACCACCCCATCACCCCTTGGTGGTCACCAACCACCACCCCATCACCCTTTTGTGTTCCTTAACCCCCGCCCCATCACCCGGCACAGGGAGCACTGTCAAAAACTGCAGCCTGGCTCCAAAGGACAGACAAACAGACAGAGGAGCAGGACAGACCTACAGAAAAGTAGGAGAGGAAAGGCTGGAAGGATAAGTGTCTCAAAGAAGAGCTGGGAAGGACATGGTACTCAATAGGTACAGCCAGCTCAGGGGCTGCAGGCACAGCAGAAGTGGGGAGGGGAAGGAAAGAAAAACAGGATGAGGTAAAAAAGACAAGCGAGGGCAGCAGAGAAGAGGGGAGAATGGCAGGAAAGATGAGCATGGGATCAAGGATCGACGTGGCCAAACCAGGAACCAGAAATGGAGCTTCCATGGGTTTCTAGGCACCAGGAAAGAGCTTCAGCATGGATGGGTGGAAGATAGAAGGAAAGACAGAGACTAAGGAGAGCCCAGCGAGGGCCAGCGCGGCTGGGGAGGACTGGGACAAATGAAACAGTATTTGTATAGGTGCTGGGGGGCCTGCATAGTATGTTAAATGGTTTCTCTTGACATAGTATCTGACGAGTCCATCTGCTGCCCTGCAAGTACCAATATCCCGTGACAGACGGGCAGCACAGTGCCTGGGGACAGAAAGGGCAGCAGTGCCAGGAAATCCCCCTACCTTCTCTCCAGCACAGCTTTCACTTCCTCCTTTCTACCCTAAACAGCTTGAATTCCTCATCACAATCCCTGCTTTCCTTCAGGAAGGTGTGCCCAAGATCCCATACCCTACAGCCACCTCGCACTGCTGCTGCACCACGTCAGACACTCCAAGGTTCACAACAAGCTGCTGTTGGACTGGAGAAGGCAGAAGCCCTGTGGCTTGCACAGCATTTTGAGTGAGGTGTGGATGGGACAGAACTGCCTCTCACCTCTTCCTGTTTTGCTTCACCGTACTCTTTTTCTTATTCAAATCCTTCCTGTTTCTTTTTGGTGAAGTCAGATAAATTATTTTCATTACTTGCCCAAGGAAAGCTGAGTTAATTACTTTAGATTATGACCTTGCAGTAAGAAACCAAGCAGGAAGAAATTCCTCAAACCAGCCCCCAAGAGGAGTAGAGAAGCTGGTGATGGCTGGGGTTGGTGATTCTTGCTCTGCTGTGATGTGCAAAGTATGTTTGCTGTAGGTTTGAAAAAAAGGGAAAGGCCTTTCTAACTCAATGGAAGCAGAAAACCAAAGGTCCTGATGGTGGGGTGCTCTCCCAGCCCAGCTCCCCAGCTGCAGCAGTTCCCGGCACCCACCACTTTGAGGTTTGCCTCCTGGAGCTTCCGGGCTCTCTCCTCCAGGCGCTTGGCAATCACCGCCAGCTCCGCGTTCTTCCTCTTCAGGTGCTTCACCTTCTCCTCCGTCTGAGGGAAGCAGCTCCTGCGCTGGAGAGCAGAAGGAGAAGTTGGAGGTGAAGCCCTTGCTCAGGAGCCAACATCCCCAGCTCTACCTGACCTATGTAGGGCACACAGGCCTTTTCCCAGACAGGGCTTGGCCTGCTCTCCTAGAACTATCCCAACCATTGAACACCAGCCTCTGCTGCCTCTCCAGTTCCTGAACCCTGTGTTTTCCTCCTATTTTTGTTAATGTGACCTCTCAGTCTCCATGAGATGCCCCTCATCCCACCCCAGACCATCTCACATGGTCCCTCTCCATCCACAAGATCCCCGTTACAGGCTCTGCTAGGAGTCAACATGTCTCCAGCATCAGGGTATCCTGGCCACTCACCCTTTGGGCTTTCTCTTCCAAAGTCCTCCCATTTTATTTCCCCGGGATTACAGGATTCAACACACCCCTGAGGATTTGTACTGCACCACCACAGCAAGCTTATCTGTGTCCTTTCTCTCCCGACACCAAAGCATGAGCGGGAGAAGGCAACAAAGGACTTTATGATATTTGCAAAGCAAATTTCCTTTTTCTTCCTATTGATTCTGTTCGCTCTTAATCCCCTTTTATTTGTTATCTGTCCGTTCCAATAAGCTGCCACTTGCCAATGGCTCCTCCTCCCAAGGTCGAACCCAGATGTGTTGTGCCGTCTTTTCACATCAGCAGAAACGTCAGGTCGACTGATCCTCACGATTATTTCCCTCCCTCCCCCTGTGCACCGCGGGTGCCTGGGCTCGAAGGCTGAGGCTGATTTTTGAGAGTCAAATTTGATGAGAGCACAGGCTTGTGCTTCACTAAAATCCAGACGACTGATAAGGGCTAACCCCTTGGGCTGCAGGTCATGCTGAATTTATGCTTTTAGTATAAGAAAATTATCTAAAATACGCGTTTTGAATGGGTTGATATAAATCTGAAATGCTGAGCAATCAAATTTGCCCAGCATGGCTGGGCTGCATCCCTACATTGCAGGGCTGTGCAAGGGGTGATGCTCTCCAGGGAGGATGCAGGAGGGGAATATTCCCTCTTTCCTGAGGGTCCTGGCTACCCACCTGGGGAGTCAGGGATGGGGGAGAGGGCAGAAGGCAGAAGGCCCAGGATGTGGGGTGCAGCTGGGGAGGATGCTGGTGCTGAGCTCTCATGGGAGCAGGGGGCAGTGCTGCACTTTCACCCAGAGACAAGGCTGAGTGAATCAGTGTTTCTGCTTTTCCAGTTAAAGGAAGTAAGAGTGACTTCCCCTCCCATGCCCAGCCCTGCTCTGCACTGCAGGGAAGGGTCCAGCTCCAGCTGATGGCTGCAGTGTGAAGGCACCCAGGGGACTCAAAGCACCCAGACCCCCTTCATCCTCTGGCCCTGCCCAGATGATCCTGTGAATTCAAGAAGCATTTGGACAATAGTCCTGCACATGGTGTGACTCTTGAGGATGGTTCTGTGCAGGGCCAGCAGTCGGACTCGATGATTCTTGTGGGCCTCTTCCCACTCAGCATGTTCTGTGATTCTGTGACCTCTTAGAGTTGGCAGTAGACAGCAGCTCTCTGTGTCCAGGACTCCCTTCCCACGGAGCATCCCACAACAGCATCTCCTGCTCACCAGCAAGCTGTTCTCCTCGGCCAGACAGGAGCAGCGCTGCCGCAGGTCCTCCAGTGCACTCAGGAGCTTCGTGTTCTGGCTCATGAGGAAACCGTAGTCAGCCCCACTCTGCAAAACAGCACGGAGAGGCAAGGCAGGGCTTCAGCTGCCTGGAGCAGGGACTGCAGGTCCTGCAGGACCACAGGGATTCACCAGGGGCAGAGGCAGAGGGGCTGCAGCCTCACACCAGGGCTGGCAAGGTGCTGGTGGCAAAGGGTGGGATGTGGGGGCTGATTTCAGGAGGCAAGAGGCTGCATGTCCACTGGGGGACAACTGGCCTTTGAGACCACCCTGAGGGTAACATCTGCCATCTCCACAGCTTTAAAAATTCTTTCAACTTCCACCCATGGAAAAAGCCCAGACCCTTCTGTTGTCCTGAGCCATGGCACCATCCAAACTGGCTCAGGTGAAACATGGGCAGAGCCAGCAAGACCAAGGCAGGCAGAACACAACCCCTGGCACCGACATGTGTGCTGCTCCCCACAGCTAAGGGACCCAGTAGCCTCCAGCACCTCGTGGCTTTGGAGGCAACCAGACTTCCTCGCCCTCTTCCCCACAGCAGCACTCGTGTTTGGCCCAGGAGAGTGCCCAGGAGCCAGACCCCAGATCTTCCTCTCTGTGTCAGCCTTGGCTCCAGAAGAAGGTGATGTGCAGGATTTTTTGCAAACACCAACTTCATTTTGCCACCTCAAAAGCAGCAGCAGTTCAGCCAGGAGCTGTATATAGAGTTTTGTGGTTGCTGCTTCCTGCCGAGAGCAGCTCACCGCAGGCTCGCTACCGGAGCCGGCTCCCAGCAGAGGGATTTCTGGGCATGAGCAAAGCTCAGAGCCGAGCTGTTGCCTCACAGCTGTCATATGGCAGCGCCTTGGGAAGATCCAGCCACGTTTTCCCAGCAGCCAGGCAGGTCCTGTAGGATCTGATCCCAGAGCCCAGCAAGTCTCTGCTGAACGGCTGCGACCTTCCTGGTGCACAGCTCTGCCCTGCAGTTTTCCAGCCAAAGCTATGGGGAAAACATCCCTCACTCCTAAAGGAATGCTGCCCAAGCTTTCTGGGTAGCAAGAGCTCAGACAGGAGTTCAGCTCTAGGAGGTCTGAGACTGGCCAAAACTCATGACACTTTTGAACAATTCTGGTTTCTCCATCGTGTCCATTGTAGAGATAGGCATGAGACCAGTGCCACAAAGTCCCCTTCCACTGAATTCCCCACCGTGGTGACATGCCCATGGCTCTCCCAACCTCTCACATGGAAATGCCTTGACAAAGCAGGGAGGGAAAACACAGGAGGGAAAGCTGAAGGAGGTTGAGAACAACAACAAAAAAAATAACCAGCCCTTCCCATCAGCCTCATCAACCCCCTGAGACAACAGGATATGACGTGCCACGAGCTGACAGGCTTTTGGCAAAGTGATTTGTAGATGTTCACCCCCCCCACTGCAGAAATCCTAGGGTTTGTGAAAGCTGGAGTGAAATGCCCCATGGAAGGAGCCTGTACTGCTACCCACACATGAGAAAGCAAGAATATATTTTCTTCTATTTTTTTTCCCTCCTAGGCACTCCAGGCCACTGGAGTTGGCCAGTGTTGTCCCCAGTGTTCCTTCACTTCAGCACCTGGGTACCCTCTCCTGCTCTCCAACGACTTAGGGCTGTTTCCAGGGATGGTCAGGGTAGGCCCAGGAACAAAGGAAATCCCTGAACCCAGCATCCCAGGGATGCCAAGAACCTCCCCTGGGAGCCATGTGCACAGCTCTGTGCCCAGTACCAGATCCTGCAGCATCAGTCCAATTCCTGCAGCTTTACAGGTACAGTGGAGGTGTCCCAGGGAGCATTTCCCCCATCACCAGCTCCAGGAACAGCAAAGCACTTCCTCGGCCTGGGAATCCACATAGAGGATACTGCAGGTGACAAAGAGGAGACAAAGCAGGGCAAGTTCATGGGGAGAGGGGTCCTACCAGTGTCTCCTGTGCTGTGCATGACAGAGCCTTGGGCTGGTCCCCTGCTGCTACCCCCAGACCCAAGCAGGCAGCCCTGGGATGAAGTCAAAGTGCATTATTTCCATCTCTTTGCCAATGCCAAGAGGCCTCAATATTTTTTGCCTGCGGTTGCACTGAGAGAGGGCAAGCACCGTGAGCCAGCAGCCTCTGCACTGGTATGGGAGCAGGAGAGCTTTTGAGGAGGAGCTGATGTGCTCCTGCATCTCCCACCAGCCAGCCAGGACTTCTGACATCAGCAGCATGGGGATTCAGTAGGGGACAGTCAGCACCTCCAGCATGGCATGGGGATCTTTTGGGGACCTACATTCAAATTTCTGCATTTGAAACCCCATTTCTGTAGCCATAAACCACTTCATTGGGGCAGGATGCAAAGGCTCATAACCCCTCACCCCCACCTTGCCAGGCTGTCCCCAGCCCAGCCCAGGTTTTGTGTCACAGCTCCAGAGCCCATGACATGGCAAAGGCTGGCATGTCCTTTCCCATTCTGTGGATGTTGCAGCCTCCCCGGGCAAGGTGCCATGGAGCAGGAGAGTGTGGCTGTGTGCTCCAGGCTGGGGCCAGGCACAGGGCCAAGCCTCCCTTGTGCCAGCACACCCCTCTGCAGCCACAGCTCCTTGGGGCTTTGCCCAGAGAGGCACAAGGGACATCAGCAGTGAGACGATGTGGAGGCAGGAGATCCTTGCTGTGCCAGGCTGTCCGTCCCACGTGGGGACCTCGCTGCCCACAAAAGCTTTGCCAAACCTTCCCATCAGCTCTGAGCCGGCGCTGGCTGCGTCAGCTGAGCCCTCCTCCAAGACCGGGGAGAGCCTAGAACCAAAGGGCTGTCTAGACGTCATCCCACACTCATTAAACATTCATTTCCTATAATGAAATGGCTTTTAATTTATCAACCGCTCCGCAGCTCCTTAAGGATCCCGCGCTGCACGGTGCAGCCTCGCTGCTGGCTGCACTCGGGGCTCATGTGGCTGCACTCAGTGCTTTTCATGGGGAGCTGGAAAAAATTGTCAGGAAGGAGAGACACAGAGGCTCCCTCAAAGTGACTCATCCTGATGAAGACATACAGAAGTGTCAGCAGGAGCTGGAATCCAAATACATCCCTCAGTCAGGGAGGTTTTCTGTGAGCCAAGACAGAGCTGACACCATGGGGCAGCAGAGAGGGTCTCCAGGCAGCCACATTCCCCAGATCAGGAGCATCCTTGGCCACTAAAATATTAACCTAAAAATTAACACAAGTGACGTGTTCTTTTGCCAGAGGAAAGTTTCTAAAATGAGAGGAAGGTGGGAGCAGAACAGCAGAGATGCTGAGGGAGGAAAGCAACAGGCACATGGCTTTGAAGCCTCCATTACAGGGGAATCAGCATCATCTGTTATCTCTTTTGGCAGGTAGAGCCAAAAGTTTCTCCAAGATGCGCTGAGAACAGCAAACAAAGAAAAGCCTCAGCATGGCAGCTGGCAGAAAACAGCTGCTTTTTCACCCAAAAGCTTCAAAAAGCACCGGAGAGCTGCAGTGGCTTTTGCAGGGAGAGGTGCCCAGGCAGGCTGCTAAATGGGTCACACAGGCAAAATCCCTCAGAAGCACTCAGCATCCAGCACAGTCCTTAAAGTCTTGCAGAAAACTTGCAGGAGGCTGTTGGGGGACAATAAATCAGGCAGGCACTGCCTGCAGCTGTGCTCCGCAATGCGGCTGGGGCTGTGCCGGCACCGCGGCACGGCCTGGCACCCACCGGCCCAGGGCTCCCCCAGCCAGCCCCGGGGAACAGCCAAAGTCTGAACCCTGCCTTGCTTTGAAATCCCTGCTGAGAGCCAGACAGGGAGAAGGAATTTACCAGGTGGCTCCATGAGCAGGAGGTCTCAGGTGGCCTTTGGAAGCAGGCAGGCACCCGACTGATTTGAAAACAAACCTTACTTGAAGGTGTATAAACCACACATGATTCGAAGGTGTATAAACCACTGACAATTTCAAGATGCCCTACAGTGACTTCTCCATCTGCAGCTGATCCAGGGTCCAGCTGCTGGGTTTGCTTTGCAGGAGCCATCTCTAAACACAGCCCCCCTCTGCAGACACCTTGCAGAGTGATTTCCCAGGTGAAGCTATCCCAGCTCTCCTGCTATCTTGGATATATTAAATCCACCACCTCTCCTTCATTTGAAATCATTGTCCCCAAGCCTCCACCACGTCAAAGCCCTTTAGCTGTTCATTCCAGCTGACTTTAGTAATTAGTTCCCTTAACTTCTCAATCCTCTTCACTTGGAAATAAAGCCTGTCATTGCCAATCCATTTTCTCCTCTTCCAGCCAGTTTCAAGGGAATCAGCCACCTCACAGAACAAAGTTATTTTCCATAGGCTGCTCTTCTGCAGTGGCCTCACTGCATGTCAAAAGCAAGACAAAAATAGCCTCACCTCCTGTTCGGTCAGTGAGCAGAGCCAGCCCCGGCACTGCCGCTGCTGGCACAGCGAGCAGCCAGCACATCCCCACCCAGGGAACAGGGACAGTGCTGCCAGAGGTATGGCAGCAGTAAGAGACATGCCTGGGATGAGGCTGTGGTTATCCTGCCACTCCTCTGACAGGCAGTGTGTCCCACTGCGCTTGTCCTGCTTCCTTCCTGCATTTTGTGCTGTTCCTGATTTCAGACACAAACATCTCTGTTGTGCCCTTGCCTTTAGGGCACTTCCCCACACCCCTGTGTGCTGCCAGCTCCCCTTTCCATCAGTCAGCATTTTCCCCTGCTGCCCATCCCTCTACCAGCCCACTACTTGCCCTTATTTATGTGCTTTCCTCATTTATCTGATTTTTATCACCCCATGTAACAAATTCACGGAAGAAAAAATCCATCCAAGGCTATTAACTTCAAAGATCCTGCCTCCAGCATGAGGAGTGCTGGAGCCATGAATTGGAAGATGTTGAGGGAATATTGAGGGAATATTCAGGGGAGCAGTCACTGTGTCTTTGCTGTTTCTCTGCATTTCCCCAGGCATCCTCTCCTGCACACCCTCTGACCACTGCCAGCTCTTCATATGCTCCTCACTGGCTGTTTAAAATGAGACGCAGCTAAAATTGGAGTCTTGCTAAACCAGGTCCTCTCTATCTTTAAACCCTCTGTGGAAGCCCCATTATGAATCCCAGGAACACAAACTCAGCTATTCCAGGAGGAGAATAATCAGCTCAGTAGCCCTGATGGCCCTGGCTCACTGTCCTTTGATGAGCTCAGCTTCTCCAGCCTCCCAACCAGGGAGAAATTAATGTTCCTGCAAAACTGAGACAGGGAGGAATGCGAGTGGAAAATAAACTCCCAAGGCAGAGGATCAGCTCTCCAAAATCCAAGGCTGCAGCTGGGTCCAGAGTGCAATGCGGCACAGTTCTTCACCTTTAACAGCAAACCCTAAAGACAGGAGGATTTGCAAGGAGGTGAGAGAAAATGACAATGGAATACCTCAAGGCTGCTGGGAAGGTGGCTCTGAAGTGCTCCTGAGGTGCTGCACATGTGATTCTTCATCCTTCACCATCAGACAGAAAACAGGGCAGGGAGTTATGAGGAATGGAGGGTTTGGAGAAGCCATGGGGGACTCTGACAGGGGAAAGGTGCTGCTCAGGGTGAGGGTTCTCATGGTGCTGAACAGTGCTGGTATCACCAGTTCTTTTGTTTGGCCAGTTTGCTCCTGGCCCTGCTCCCCAGTGGGCTATGGAAACGTGTCCCTGCTTCCAGCTGGCCATGACCCGCCTGGAGCAGAGGCATGACAAGGTCTGTGTGGCCCTGGACAGGCTTTCCCCAGCTGTGACCCAACTCTCTCCGTGTTAAGCACAATGTGTTTTGCAATCCCAGGATGTGTGTGGCCACAAACTGCAGCTGATCCATCAGATAACCTGCAGCAGCCCTGGGTTGTGCAACACTCCTCAAGTACAGGAACATCACCCTACTGCCCTTGGGCAGCCACCCCCTGTGTCCCCTGCAGGGTCTTGGCCCCTTCACACATCGTGAGAAAGATATCTGCATTTTGTAGGGCAAAAAGCAGGTGCAAAGCCTGCTCTACCAAATACCCTTTAAACACCGGTGTACAAGTGTCTCCCTTGTCTCTCATCAGCTTCCAGAAAGATTCGGCCAAGCTCCACTCCTAGTAAAGCAGGACTGTGCTCCATCCCCACTGCACTCAGGGGATATTGCTGTTTCACTGCCCAGCTGGGGAGCGTGTGGAAGACAGGCTGTGCACTATAAAACCTAGTTGTAACATTCTGCAGTCAAGACAGCTAAGCTGTCTTTTTCCCCCACGGCAGAATTTTCTGCGTACTGCTGAACAAATCATTGAATCTGCAGAGAAGTAGCTCATGCAATGGTATTTCCACTAGAAAAAGAAAAGCAAAATGTAGAAGATGTGAGAAGCAATGTGTGAAAAACTTCAGTGCAAACACAGAAAGACTTCGCAACCTCTGCTGCTGGGTACTCATGCACATTGCAAATCATTTGAGCTAAAACATGGATGCTGGCTTACTGTAAGACATTTTTGGAGCTCTCTGTTGCTTAGCTCTAAGCAGAGGTAAGTCTGCAGCTCCCAGCACTGCAGGCTCAGGCCCAGACCACCCTGAGGTCTTTGTAGAGCATCTGGACTCTTTTTGGATGCCGCGTGTCAGATAATTGTATTTTGTAAGCATGCAAAAAACCCCCAAACTCCTGGTAAAGAATGATAAAATTTAGTTCTTTCCAGGTTTGGTATTTGATGGCTGGAGTAGGGATGATTGTTCTCTGATATCTCATCTTCCTTGTAACAGAAACTCTAATCCAAAGAAACACTCCCAAGAAAGGCATGAGACTTCTGCCTTCACCCTGAAAAGCCACTGAGCTGCAGCTCAGTAAATCCCCTGCTCATACAAAAGAGCCACAGCCCTCTGAGGATCATGGCTTGCAAAGTCATCACCAACTCTCCTTCTCACCACAGAGCCTCAGCAGCAACATCCATGATCACAGGTGTGCTTTGATTAAGTGGAAGCACTCTATTCCTCACCATGTTCAGCTCTGAAGAGGCATATTTGCTCTTCCCCCTGGCAGAGTACATCAGGGATCTGAGAGGCAGCTTTGGTATGTACAGGTCAGTTTTTGCCCAGAAATCTGCACTGCAGTTCTCACCTGCTTCCTCCTGTTTTCCAAATCACTGGCAGCTTCCCAGGGGCCAAGAGCACCTTTTCTTTTGGGTCACATTGGCTAAAAAACTGCTCGAGTTGCCCAGGCTATGGCATGATTAGATAGGAAGGAATTGTTCCCTGGGAGGGTGGGCAGGCCCTGGCACAGGGTGCCCAGAGCAGCTGTGGCTGCCCCTGGATCCCTGGCAGTGCCCAAGGCCAGGCTGGACATTGGGGCTGGGAGCAGCCTGGGACAGTGGGAGGTGTCCCTGCCCATGGCAGGGGTGGCACTGGATGGGCTTTAAGGTCCCTTCAACCCAAACTGTTCTGGGATTTTGTGATTCTAGGTTGGGATCAGTGTTCTTGCTCATCTCGGTAAAGCAGGAACTCACCTGGGGTATTTATAGGAATTTGTGTTGGACTGAGAAGCCCCAAATCTCCAACATCTTTAACAAGAGACAGAGCAGGGGAAATCATCTGCTTGCACCCACCACAGAGCCAGAGATTGATGTCAAGGTTGGACTCGATGACCTTGGATGTCTTTTCCCACCTTAACAATTCTACGGAAATGTGAATGGCAAGAGCAGCAGCAGCTGATGCTCCAGAGGGTGTTTTCCTGGAACTCTGGGCAGGTGTCTGGGATGCAGAATGCCTGTACTCACAGCAGGAGGGGGGCAGCGAGGCTGCCAGCACTGCATGTGCCATTTCTCTTCATGTTATTCTCATTAGAAGGAAGACTAGAGCCAGAGGACACGAGAAAGGCATTGGTGAGTCCCCTGCAAAATGCAGAGGGTGAAATGAGAAGGATGCTGAGGTGAAAAGGGTGAAAGATCATGGTGTGGCAATGGCCAACAGCAACATGGTGTGACAGCCCTGTTCCAAAGCCAGTTTGTCTCCATCAGCCCAGAGGAGCCAAGGACACAGTGAGGAGGCACTGCTTGGTGTCCCTCACCCTCCACGTCCCACACAAGTGACCTGGCCAAGCCATTTGGACATGTCTTTGCACAGAGGGCATGAGCTTAATTAGAAGAAGAGCGAAAATTAACATTGCCTTCCCCTTTCTAGTCTGACTTTGCCTTGTTTTCCATTCATTCCCACACAGAGGCACTGGCTCTTCCTGGTGGGCAGCTGCCTGAGGTGGCCGTGCATCCACAGTGCTGCAGCAAGCAACACTGAGGCATTTGCATGAGGCTGAGCACTGGCAAGCCAAGGAAAAATAATTTACTCTGATTTTGATGGAAAACAATCTTCTAATTGGGACTGCAGGAAATGGCAAGAACTGACTCCATTGCCAAGGTCTCCTTGTCCTACTGCCATCTTTCATTCTGCTGACCTACCCTTCCCAGTCAAGGGTGCAGCTCTACACATTCTCAGACACTAAATGAACAGTTTTCCAGCTTTGCCAATGGAAAATTTGAAGCTCTTGAAAGACCACAAATTCCTGCAAAAGGCACTGAGCTTATCCCTGAATGCAGCTTGGCCTGAGCACTTGACGTGGAGGACATTTACCAGCATTTTATAATTCTTCCTGTGTCTCTGCTTTGTGTTATTAAGCCCCACTGGGACCAACAGGTTTTTCTGTGACTGTTTAAATTCCTACCCACTGGAGGGCTCCTTGATTTAAGCATTTTCAGTTGGGTTTACGGATTTATTGAATATTCTCGACTTCACATCACTTCAAGAGAAGCTGAGGCTTGGATTTTAAGAAATTCAAATCCAAAGCAACCTCTTGTGATTGGGAAGATGTCACAAGAACCAGCTCAGAGCACCCTAACTGTGCCCCTTGCCTATGTGGTTCTGGGATGGAAACAGGGAATGGTCAGCTGCTGAGCTCATCCCTTCCATGAGTGATCTGGGGAGCTTGGGGAGATGAGTAATCCTGGCAGGGAAGGATGCAGGGAACATGCATAAAGTGAACGACCTTGATGCCCTCCCCTTGTCCAATGTAGGGCACCAGGAGGGAGCCTTCCCTTCAGCAACCCACTCCCAAACTGCCCTGTGTTTTCCAGGGCCAAAGCAGATCCCGCTAGAGTAGCATCCCCTAGGAGATGCAGGCAACTGAGCTCGTGGGAAGTGCTCTAAAATCCATCTGACAGCATTCTGGGAACTTTCCAATTTCCAGACAGACTGTATCTGTGCCACTTTAACCCCATTCGTCCTACACAGACAGTGTTTTTCTCCTTCTCTGATATTCATTATTTGGGTTGTGATCCTACCCCTGAAGTGCTTGGAGATTTTCAGCAGGAAAGTAATTTCTTACGTCTCATGTCCACACAGAAATTTTGGGAAGCATGACCAGAGCAATTCCAAAGGCCCAGGAGGAAGGATACACTTGTGACAACCCCCAGACAGCATTACCCAGTGGGGCCATGGTGGGACACATTGCTCTGGAGCTGGGAAAGCCTGCAGTGCCTTACAGGATGTAGGGACATGAGACAAATGGATGGAGAAGATGTGGGCACAAGTCTCAACAAGGAAAATTCCTACCAGGCTATGGAGAACATTCCTCTGGTGAGATCCCAGCCCTTGGAGATTCTCAACACTTGCCTGGTCAGGACATGATCAGCCTCTTCCAGCTCTGGAGCCTTCTGGGGGCAGGGGCTGGATGGGAGGTTGCAGGTGTGTCCCCTTGTCCCACCTCCCTAACTCCAGAGTTCCTCTGCCAGCTCCCAGATGGGAGAAGGGCAACAACTCTCCACTCTGCACTCAGGACAGACCCAGGCAAGAATGCCAAGATTAAGCTGACCTACAGACAGGCTTAATGTCCACAGTCTGTCCCCAAGGGAATGGCTGAGCAGCGGTGACGGAGGCTGGGACACACAGCAAGAGCTTCATCATAAAATCAACATCTTTAATCAACTCTGTCAGCGATGAGACCTCAGGAGGCTCCTCCCCACACCAGAAGACTCCCTGGAGGCGGCTTTCCTGTTCACAAAATGCAGCTCTGACATCCCAAGGACAAATGTCTTAAAGGAAACCTGGCTCTGGCAGCAGGACACACAGGATGTGTCCCAGCCTGGCCAGGAGCAGCCAAGCTTTGGAAGCGAGCTGTGCAAGCCTGTCTTGGCCCAAGCCCTAACACAGCACCTTGTCCCCAGGCTGGAGGATGTCACTCCACAGCCCAGCAGCAGCAGCACTTGCTCTGCTGGGGACAGCAGCACTGAGCTCCCTCCTGGGGCTGAAGCCTTTCACATCCCTAAAGCTGGTTGGCTCCAGGAGAAGCTTCTGGATTATTTTTTTCCCAGGAAAACACAAGGTAACCTTTCTGGAGATCAACATCCATGTTAAGGATGGTACTGCCATGGTACCACCAGCACCACCCCAGTGACATCACAGTACCACTGTGGCACTGCCATGATGCAGCAGAGCACCATCACTGGCACCAGAGTGCATCACAGTATCACAGCACCACCAGTGCCACCCCAGTGCCGCCCCAGTACATTGGTGCTATGATGGTACCACCATGGTGCTGCCACAATCCCATGGGAGTGAGAAGGCTCCCACCAAGCCAGGAGCCTCCAGGATACCAGGAAAACATGCAGTGCAGCCCAAGGACCAAGGCAAACTGGATGGCAAGTGCTCAGCAGTCACGTCCATCGAGACCAATGGGGAGGACCCACTGCAGGGATCAGCAAGAGCCAGTGCACAGCTCCCACCCCACAGGTGTGGGAGCACCCACAAACACCCCTCTGAACCAGCCACCTGCCCTCCTTCCCATCCCAGCCTTCCCACCCGAGCTCCCACCAGGACACAGCACCTACTCCATCCCTTGACAGCCGGCTCTCCCAAAGGGAAGTGTTCCTAGCCACGCTGGACAGGGCTCGGGGCAACCTGGTCTGGTGGAAGGTGTGCCTGCCCATGGCAGGGGCTGGAATGAGTTAGTCTGTAAGGTCCCTTCCAACCCAAACCATTCCAGGATTCTCTGAAGACAGTAAGTCTGGCACAACCAATTGGACTCCTGGGATACAAAATAGGGGTGGGAGCAGAAATCCATCCCATTCTGCTGTCCCGGATTTTGACTGTGGTGCTTCTGCCACAGCCAGGGCTGGTATCAGAGTCTGACAAAGTTCAGTGTGGTCTTTCCTGAAGCATCACAATAAACAGCCCTTTGGAACAGACCCTTAACAAACTGTGCTGGAGTGAAGGCATGTTCTCCCTCGGTGGGTTTCCAGGGGCACCACTTCTCCCACAGGCTGCCCCAGGCTGCTCTCCAGCTGGGCTCAGCAGCACGGCACAGCCTTGCTCAAAGCCCCCTGCTAAACCGCGACCAGCACGCGGTTTTGAGGTCTTCTCCCCCATGCTCAAGAAGAAAAGGCCAAGAGCCGATTTCTCCCCCATTTTAAAAGCACCAAAGAGCTTCCCCAGATCCCAGGAGACCCCAGGAAGATGGCCGATGTTCCCCATGGGAAAGGGTGGCAAGCTGTCCTAAACAGGGTGAGCTGATGAACTTTTGTGACCTAGATCAAGGCGTTGAGACCCTGAGGGAGCTTTTTGGGCTGTTTTTAGGGAGGTGCTGCAGGGGCTGGGCATTGCGTTGCCCCGAGGTGCCCGGGTGCTGCCTGCAGGAGCTGGTTCCTCCTGCAGTGGAGGCGCCCCAGGGCTCCCCAGAGAGGAGAGGGGATGCTCTGGGAGGGGATGGCAGTGAATCATGTCCCTGCCACTACCTGCAGAGCCATTGATGCTGTCGGAGCAGGGAGATGCTGCAGGGATAGCTCAGCCTTGGCTGGTGCAGGGCTGTGTCCGCTCCAGGTGGGCTCTGCCCAGCGCTGGCCCCGTCAGGGCTCCGGCAAGACCCCGCACCATCTCCAGCGTCTCCCAGGGCAGAGACAGCTGGAAATCCCAGCTGCAGGGCAGCGAAGGCTCCCTGCTCTCCCGCGGGTGCGTGGCGGCTGTGGCAGGTCCCAGCCCCTCGGGGATGGGTTTGTGGGTGGCTCAGGCGCAGCCCCGCGCTTCCAATTCCCCGTGATCGTCTCGTACCGAGGTAACATCGCCCCTTTCTCCCCCACAATGAGCCAAGACCCCGACCCCCGTCTTACCTGGAGGGGTCTGTCCGTCCGGTCCATCGCTCGCAGCGGCCTGACGAGCTCCGGTGCGGAGTGAACCCGCTGGGGGTCCGGCGGGGGGACGCGAGGGATTCCCGAGGGCTTTTCCTGGGCCTGGGGTGCTCCGTCCCGCTCCGACCCCGGGGACAGCTGGCAGCCGGCCGTGTCACCCCCCGCGCCTTCACGCGTGTCCAGGTCCGGGCGGACGGAGGCGGAGGGGGCACCGCTCTGCCCCGGGGCCGCGCTGGGCGCGCAGCGCTCCGGCTCCTGCATGGCTGGGGCAAGGCTGGGCTCACTCCGCACCGGCCAGGGCTGCCCGGGGCGTCGGGAGCCGGCAAGGGAAAGCCGAAGGCATCAGAGCGGCGGCGGGAGCAGCCCGGGCCGCGCTCTCCCGCGGCGGGGCCGGGGCCGGGGGCGGCCGCAGAAGCAGCATCCCCGCACCGGGGCTGGCTCCGTCCGGCACCGGGGCTGGCTCCGTCCCGCACCGGGAATGGCTCCGTCCCCGCCCGGATCCGTGGCTCCCCGTGCGGAGGCTGCTCCGCCGCCCTCAGCCCCCCGCCGCCCCCGGCCCCATGACGTAGCGGAGGGGCCGGGGGAGCTGCCAGCCCCTCGCCGCGGCCCCGGGCAGCCCCCGGCGCCGCCGCTGCCGAGTCATCAATACGGAGCCGGGCCGGGCACCCCGGGGGGGCCGCGCCGCGCCCCGGGCCGCCAATGGCGGCGGCCCCGCCGGTTTCCACGGCAACGCTGCGGGAGCGGGGTCTGGTGCCTATTGATGAGGCGGCGGCAGAGGGGGGCGGCCGCGCTCATCCCGCGTCCCTCCGCACCGCATCCCCCCCGCACCCGCGACCGGGGAGCCTCGGAACCCCGCACGCCGCCGGGATGGGGGTCTGGGGACAGCACCGGCCCAAGCCCCCTGCTCGGCTCTGCTCCAGGGCTGCTCAGCTCTGGCCCCGATACCGGATTCTGGCCCCAGGATACCCAGCTGTGCCCCAGGGGTGCTGAGCTGTGCCCCGGGGATGCTGAGCTGTGCCCCGGGGATGCTGAACTCTGCCCCAGGGACGCCCTATTCCATCTCAGGGATACCTGGGTCTGCCCCGGGGATGCTCAGCTCTGCCCCAGGATGCCTGGTTCTGTCCCAGGCATGCTCGCACACCTTTATTCCATGGGAGTTAAACCTCAGTACCTCGCTGACACACCGTGCTGGAAACAACCCTCTTCTGACAAGGGCTGGGCCCCGGCTGCAAGCATTCCCGGGACAAGGGGCAGAGGGTGCCGCGGGCAGGGAGGGGGGGGGATGGCTGATAAGATCCTTGGCGACAGGAGCTCACAGCATAACGCCACAGCCAAGCGGGCACTGGAGCACACGGAGCAGACAGATGTGTGCTCTGTCTCTCTCTGCCTCCTCCCTGCCATGCTGTGTCTTTGATNGCGGCCGCAGAAGCAGCATCCCCGCACCGGGGCTGGCTCCGTCCGGCACCGGGGCTGGCTCCGTCCCGCACCGGGAATGGCTCCGTCCCCGCCCGGATCCGTGGCTCCCCGTGCGGAGGCTGCTCCGCCGCCCTCAGCCCCCCGCCGCCCCCGGCCCCATGACGTAGCGGAGGGGCCGGGGGAGCTGCCAGCCCCTCGCCGCGGCCCCGGGCAGCCNCTGAGCTGTGCCCCGGGGATGCTGAGCTGTGCCCCGGGGATGCTGAACTCTGCCCCAGGGACGCCCTATTCCATCTCAGGGATACCTGGGTCTGCCCCGGGGATGCTCAGCTCTGCCCCAGGATGCCTGGTTCTGTCCCAGGCATGCTCGCACACCTTTATTCCATGGGAGTTAAACCTCAGTACCTCGCTGACACACCGTGCTGGAAACAACCCTCTTCTGACAAGGGCTGGGCCCCGGCTGCAAGCATTCCCGGGACAAGGGGCAGAGGGTGCCGCGGGCAGGGAGGGGGGGGGATGGCTGATAAGATCCTTGGCGACAGGAGCTCACAGCATAACGCCACAGCCAAGCGGGCACTGGAGCACACGGAGCAGACAGATGTGTGCTCTGTCTCTCTCTGCCTCCTCCCTGCCATGCTGTGTCTTTGATGAAGATCACATCATATATCAGGCTGCATAGCATTAGTGATGCTCAGGGAAAAGCCACGGGGCCACCCTGGGGGACATCTGTCTGGCCCTGCTCCCCAGCCCCACTCAGTGCCTGATCCACTGCAGAGCAAGGTTTGCTGATCCCAAACACACAAAGAGTTGATGATCCCCAAACCCCTGAGCAGCTGGGACAGGTCCTGCCTCCCCACGCCCCTGTGCATGGCAATAGCTCTCAGTCCTGCTGCTGTGGCATGGGGGTGGCATGTGGCATCTCACACGTGCTGCTCCCAGGAGAAGCTGCCTGGGCCACCTGCTCCATGGCAGGTACCATGGGGGTCTTTAGTGCCCCTGTCAGACACCACTTTTTAGGCACCTCCTTGAGCAGCTTCTCCAGCATCCTTCAGATGTGCAGATGTGTCACCTCTTGAACCCAATGCCATCGCCTGTGTGTCACCCCTACCTGAGCCCAGGCAGCACAGGAAAGTCACCATCAAAACAGTAAATTCACTGCTGACTGCCATGGGTGTAAGACCCACCTGGATGGGTCCTGTGTGGGGGGAGTTATCACTCGGTCTGTCAGAGTCTCTCTCACCTCTGTGTGTGGCTACAAGTCACATCTCACAGCATGCAGGACTCTGCCATCCAACCTGAATCTCTGATCTCTGAGCCCATTCCTAAGGGGTGTTTGCGTGTGGTGGGGGGAAGCCCCAAGCTTGCAATGAGCAGAAAATGCAGCCAACAGACCAAAGGGAAGATTCCAGAAAACTGATCCCACCATCCTGTGTGTTCTGGTACTCATGCACCTTCAAACCACCAGCTTCTGTGACTCCCTCTGCTGCAGGAATGGGTGAGGAAAGATCTCACCATCTCCCACCGCTCAGATCCCCTCAGTTCCTGACCATGACTGTTCCCCCTGGCAAAGTACCAGGCAGGCTGTGCAGGTGCTGAACTGGTGTAGAAGAATGCCCAGGCACTGCTCAGCTCCCTGTCAAGACAAAACAAGTAGGTTTCATTAGATGGAGGCAGCAGCAGTGGGAGGAGAAAAGTGCCCTGATAAGATCTTGTGTGGCTTCGAAGCCTTCTCAGAACCTCAGCTTGTTTTGTGCCTCCACTGCCTATGCTGCTCACAGGCTCTGCTTGGCTCATCTGGGACCTGCTGCTGGGACCACTGTCTTTCCCCTTGTCCCACTCATCTGTGCCAGACCCACCTGGCTTCATGGCACTGCTGGGACCTGCTGCCCTGGAGAAAGAGGGGCTAGGGATCCCCCAGGCTCATGTCTGGATCGCCCACAGCCTTCAGTGAAAGCCCCAGTCAGGTGAGGTGAAGGGGGGTATCTACACCCCCCGCACCATTCCTGGGGAGAGGATGTCTCCTGGGGCCCCAAGCTTGGGAAGCTGGAGATGATCTTTCACACCTTGGCCAGCCTACAGCTGGATAAGTCCTTAAAGCCTTACTAAGTCTCCTTAAAAATAAGAGAGGAAGAATTAATCTGGGCTGTTGAAGACTGAGTGTCTCAAGAGCTCCCTGAGCTGTGAGTCACTAAGTTCTCATGAGGGCTATGGGGATGGGGTGCTACAGATCCCCTTGCTCCTCCAGGTCATCCAGGGATCTGCCAGGGGCTGTGCTCCCTGCAGAGGAGACCTGGAAAGATCCTTGGAACTCTCCCAGGACAGGGGAAACCACAGGGAAAGGAGGTGATGATGTAGAGAAAATGATGAGAAACAGTGACATTGGAGAGCTCAAGATCAACAGATCAAAGGTGGGGAGATGACAAAGGATCCCAGGAGAGCCTTCCAGCAGCTCCCACTGCTCTCCAAAGGTCTCCAGGGAGCCAGGCCTGTGCCTGGTGGTGCAGGGACAGGGATGCAGTGCATGGTGCTCCCTCTCCTCTCCATCAGGGAGACAGGGCTACTCCAGTGGGCAGCAAATGGGAACCCAGGTGTGATCCAGAACACACAGTGTCCTCAAACCCCAAGGAGCCATCCCAGAGCTTCTGGGCAGGGCAATGGTAATGGGGTCCCTTGGCAGCCCCAGACAAGACCAGACTAACCAGGACATGGACCCCAGCCAGGATCAGGAGGAGACAGAGCTGGGACTACAGATAAGGCTCCAGCAAAGGTGGCTCCAGCAAAGGTGGCTCCAGCCAGGTGCAGGGCCAGAGAGAAGCTGGTTGGTCTGGGTTCCAGCCAGCACAATTGGCTGGAGACAAGATTCTTACAGTGATGATCCAGGGACTGCTGAGGAGATCAGACCCCACAGAGCTTTATTCCTACATGAAAGGTCAGCCAAGACCTGAAGAACCAGGGCTGAGCCTCACTGATGCTCCTGGCCCAGCACCTGCAGGTACTACAGGTAATTAAGTCCAGTTAGCACCTGATGAGTCCTCCTGAGTCCTCCCCTGACCCTAGGGATTCCAGCAGGGACTGGAGCAGGCAGTGGGAGCTGTGCTGTGGTTTCAGATGAGAAAGAAGCACAAGAATGAGCACGGGGGAAGCCGNGTCCCCAGGGTGTGGAGACAATGACACGTGTCAGCACTCAGGAGCACCGCCAGGCTGAGGTGATTAGTGGGTGCCAAGCCATTCCCACCCTCCTTCCAGCAGTTCCCTGGCTCCAGCACACGATCCCTCCTGTCTCTGTGCACGGGCATTGCCGGTGGCTGCAGGGACGTGCAGTGACACGGGTGGGCACCTGCTCTGCCAGCAGAGCCCTCCAGCTGCCATTCCCACCTCCTGAGCCTGAGGTCTGATGTGTCCTGGAGCAGCTTCAAGGAAGAGATGCACATAGCCACAATGCCCACGGTCACCCTTCCCACTGATCCTGCCATCCCGAGCAGCACAGGGGCACTGGCAGGGAATGGCTTCACACTCTGTAGCAGCACTGGGACAGAAACCCCTGTTAAAAACAACCTAGAAAAGGAATGTGCTGGGCTGGCCCTGTCAGGGGTCACGGTGAACCCCAGCCATGGTAGCCCTAGCCAGTGTGTCGTGCTGTGGCAACACCAGTTCAGGCACCAGGGCTGTGTGGGAGAGCCTGGCAAGAGCCTGGCTGGGCTCTGTCAGTCCCTACAGCCCTTCCAGAGCCATCCTGAGAGTGCTGGGATGGGCACCCACACCCCCCCCCCCAGCCCCCGGAGGGGCCTCAGCCCCAAACCCTGCTCTGCTCAGGGCATTTTTGAATCAGCAGAGCAGCAGGGCCTGAGGACCACTCGGTCTGTGTGGCATCAACCAGGGAACGGATGAGCACAGCAAGGTCCTACGGAGACTGGGAGCTCATCCCAGCAGGGACAGGACATGTTTCCTTGCAGGAACCTCTAAAATGCCTTCAGGATGGAGGGAGAGCTTGAAAAACTTGAGGGTTTTATTTTAAAAAAACAGGAAAAAAGTAGCAGTTTCTGTTCTGCTGCTCTCAGCAAGAACCGCCTTTCCAACAGTCTCTCCCAGCAGTGACCACTAAGTAGTAGCTGTAAGCACAATAGTCCTTGGTCATGAAACTTGGATATTTATCATTCCTAATACTTGAATACACATTATTAGGAGGTGAATTTTCAAAGCTTTTGCACATTAAAAGTGTGAACTTGCTTTTCCCTCCCAGTGCTCATAAACCGAAAGCTGCTCAGGGCAGTCCGCAGTGGCTGCTTGGGGCTTTTTTTAGCCCTTTTTCGTTTTTACTGTTTAAAAACTTGTCTCCTTGTGACTATGACGACAGTTTTGATTTTATTTTTTTTCCTTCCACATCCCCTTTGAACAGCCACAAAACCAGGGAACGTGGGAAAGCTGGGACAGCAAGAAGAAGTAAAACACCCCAGTCCTTTCTGGACAGCCCAGTGAAAGAAAAATACCACAAACTCATTTAGACCCCCCAAATGATCCTGAGAGCAGCACAAGAAGTTTTACAAAATGTAAAAACTTTCCACTGATGTTCGGGCTCAAAAAAGAAAACAAAAAATTTTTTAATTTTTTTTCTACTGTTTTTAGATGCTCTCTCCCACAGGCAGGACATGGGCAGTCAAAGCCAAAGGGAACGCGCCTGAAGAAGTTTTCAGAGCTGACATTTGGGAACAAGGACCAGACATCCTCTGTGGAAGCTGGGTTGGTTTTAGACCCCCAGGAAACACAGGACAGGGGTGTGTGGTTGGAGGGAGACTGGGATTGCAGGAGGATTTTTTGGCTTCGTGTGCCCTTGTGACCCCGGCCAGAACTGCCACGGGACACAGCAGTTTTGCTGGTGACCCTCGAGGGACTGAAGGGGACAGTCCTGTGTCAATAGGCTGAGATTTTCTGGCCGCCATACCCACCCGTGGTGTCCCCAAGGCTTCCCGAGGCTCCAAATCCGTTATGACCCCACTGCACGTGGCCGTGGCCACGGCAAGGAGCTCTTCCCCAGTTCTGCATTTCCCAGGAATTGAATAAAAAAATCCGCAAGTCAGTACCAAAAGAGTTTTATTTTGCAGTCCCTCAGCCCGCTGAACCCAGCGATCCCCAGGAACCTCACTCTGCCTCCCCCACTGCACGTGGCCACCACTGCCCAGCTCTTCTCAGGGCTCCACCACATGGAAAATGAAGATGGGGGGGAAAATGTGCATTGGAGGCTCTGCTGCCTACCTGGCCTCCCAGTGCAAAGCTCACTCCAAAGGGATGGGTCCCTTCAGTGGCACTCATGGGACACTGGGCTGGCGACCCCTCACACCCACGTGGCCATCCCAGGTGCCGGGGGGACATGTGGGGACAAACAGAGTGTCCCCAGGGAGGGTGGTGGAGCTCTGGGTGGGTGCTGTGAGCCAGGCAGGGCCGTCGGCCGCTCTTGGCCCACACGTGGCTCCCGATGGGCTGGTGGGTCCCGGCGCTGCTCCGTGCTCTCTTCTCCGTAGCCCACAGTACACTCATCCATAAAGTAGGAAACACTACACCCTGCAGTGCTGTTTAGTAGTGCTTTCTACTTTATGGGTGACTGCACTGTCTCTCAGTCGCTGTCGGCGGCCGCTCTCCTCCGGTTTGCAGCTCCTTCCCCCACGTGGGGCCACTGCCGCGCCTCACGTGGCCCCGCCATGGGCCACCTCTGGCCTGCTGGGGCCAGGGACATGAGTGGCAGGTCTGGTCTGGCCCCGGGACAGACTCTCTGGCAGTGTCACCTCCTGGGAGCCACACCAAGCATGGGGGACATCCTTATCCCTCAGGGGAGATCCTGCCTTGCCCTCCCTTGTCTCCCCAAAACCCCCACCCTGAGCACAGGGGACATCCTCACCTTGTCCCCATTGGTCAGACCCTACCTCATACCCCACTGTCCCACCTCCAGCCCTGTCCTAGGCACAGGGGACATCCTCTCTTTTTCCCCAAGGCAGGGAGGCCACTCAATACCTCATCCCGGTGATAAGGCACAGTTTTGACTCATTCCCAAAGGAAGGACCTCATATCAGACCCCATCCTGGTCACAGGAATAAGCTTTCACTTGTCTCTCAAGGAGGGATTCCACCCCAGACCCCATCCGGGTCACAGAGAACCCAAATGCCTGGTCCCTGTTGGTAGGGACTCCACCCCAAACCCGTCACTCCCTCTCAAACCTCATCCTGGACACAGAAGGTGTGTTTGCTTTGACCCCACGGGGACACCTCCACCTCATACCCCATCCCATTCCTGAAGGACCCTCTTGCCTTGTCCCCACATGGGAGATTCCACCTTGAACTCCACCGCTACCCTTCAGACCCCATCCTGGTCTCAGAGGACCCCCATGTCTGGACCCCAAGGGTAAGATCCCTCCTCAAACTCCATCTTTGTCTCCCAAATCCCATCTGCATCACAGAGAGCCCACCGTGCCATGTCCCCACGAGGGGACCCCAACTAAATGGCACCCTGGCCACAAAGGGCTCCTCTGCCTTGTCCCCGTGGTGGCCAGCCCAGGGCAGACATCACCACGTGATAGGGACCCTTTGCATTGCCTTGTCTCCATGGTGGAGACCCTATGGCAGTGGGTCCCTCTTGAAATGTCCTCCTGGGTACCCTCCTTATTCCCTCATCCTTTACTGAAGTCCCCTTTGCCCCATCCCCCTGCCCTGAGGCCACAGGAGCTCCCCTTGGGCACCCCTCGCCCCATCTCCCAGACACACGGAGATCCTTTGGATGCCCCCACGGCCCTTTGGGGTTACCGGCAGGTCCCCGTGACTGAGAACACCCCGCCTCAAGAGCCTCACCTGCCACACCAGCCTCCACGTCCACCCGGTCCCATCCCGGCTGCCACCAAAAACCTCCTGAGTGCCACTTCTGCTTCGGGCACTTCCCGCCTCCGCCCGCCTGCCAGCGCGGCACCTCCTCCTCCCCTGCCGCCCCGCCGTGCCCCCCTCGTGGCGGGGCCCCCTTACCTGTCATGGGCCCCCAGCACCCACTGCCCCCAGGGCCGCAGCTGCCAGCGCCCCTGGACACCCCATGCCCTCGGTGGTTTCCCCCGTTACCGGGTCGGGGCGCGGGTGGCCTTCCCTGGGTGCCGGTGGCCCACGCTGGGTGTGGGTGACCCACGCCAGGAGCCGGTGGCCCGCACCGGGTGTGGTGGCGAGTGCCAGGTGCTGGTGGACCAAGCCAGGTGCTGGTGGCCCGGGCTGGGTGCCGGTGTCGTGGGGCGTTGCATGGGGTGCTGGCCGAGGAGCAATGGGCCCCTGCGGGGCGCGGGGCTGCTTTTAACCCCATCCTGCCCACGTGGCCCGACCACAGGAAGAGCCGTCGCTGCGGAGCAGATAACGGTGCCGGTCCCACCCAGCGCCGCCCCGCAGCCCGACCGCAGCCGGCCCAGCACCGGGGCAGGAAGCACCAGCCGGTTATGCTCTCCTGGGCTTTGCTGCTGACAGCGACAAACATGTTTGTGCAGAAAAAAAAAAAAAAA
>VXAC01004272.1:245415-317762 GCA_013399225.1 Rhipidura dahli
AAAAAAAAAAGAAGAAGAAAGAAATAAAGAAAGAAAGGAAAAAAAGGCGTTTGCACAGGGTGCCAGTAACTGAATCCGCCTCCCACGGCTGCTCGGCTGCACCACAGCCCCTCACCCCATCCCAGCAGTGGGACCTGCATGGGAGTAGTTCCTGCCCACGGAGGGTCCAGCAGCCCGTGGCGGGGGCTGCAGGACTCAGGGGCTGCCTGGTCACGGGGGTGAAGCGGTGGGGACACAGGTGCCAGCAAGTCACAGGCCCCAAGCCTGTGCTTTAGGAAACACATTGCGCAAGAAGCTTCCTGAAGCCTCTCGCTCCTCAGGGCTCCACAACACCAAACTTCCCCCAGCCTGGGCAGCTGTAGCAACCAACAGGGATGTGAGGCCCTGGGAAGAAAACTGAAAGCTGGGTTTGGAGGTTGGCACATCCAGGTCACAATGGCTCCGGTGGCGGCACCGGGACAGTGCTGGGACACGGAGCAGGAGGATTTTGCTCAGCCAGCACCGCCCTATTCCAATGCCAGGGGAAGCCCACCACTAAACTAAATCAAAACCTACAAACTAAATCCCCAAAAGTGACCTTAAATGGGGCCGTGTCTGTCCCTGCACTGGTTTTCATGTGCCTCTGCAAAAGGCTCGTTTTTAGGCCAATGCGATTCACTCTCAACATTGATAACATGGACGGAAATGTATAAAAAATGGTACTGGTGAGCTTTGCAGGAGGTAGGGGGAGAGCAAAGCCAAAAATAACCGAGCAGCAGCACAGGCAGAAGTGATTTGACTTGAGCTGCACATGTGCTGATGGCAGCAGGTAAAAGAGGCTTTAGGAGAGAGGGAATTGGTTGGGAAGCCCTTTCCAAACCAAGGCTGAGCTGGTGGAAATTTCAGTGGAAGAAACCAAACAGAATTGGCTGGAGTGAGCCCATCCACCAGCTCAGCAGCCCCATCCCTGTGCCTTAGCCTGCCAAGGGCTGCCCTGTCTCCCACCCTTCCCTGGCCCTGTGCCCATCTCCATCCCTTATGGTTATGGGGCTGGGGACACTGTTCCCTGAGCTGGAAAGAAATTCAACAAGGAAAGTGCATGTTGTTGGTGATGACTCCACAGGGCCCTTTTGGCAGCTTTGAGCCCAGGAGCATCACTCTGCCACACCAGGGTCTTGTGATAAGCAGCCACTCATCCATGGCAGAGGCCACCATGTGCAGGCTTGGGCCCATGGGATGCCAGGTGACTTCAGGTGCCTCCCAGACTGGCGCTCCTGGGGACCTGAAATGTGTAAAATATCATTTTTGGTGTGAACCACAGAATATCCTCATTTGGAAGGGACCCACAAAGATCATCAAATCTAGCTCCTGGCCCTGCACAGGACACCACAACAATCCCACCTTGTGCCTAAGAGCAGATTGTTGCCAACCCATAGACCATCCTGGAGACATCCCCCAGTGCCATCAGCCACCTCAGTGACAGGGGACAGTCCCCAGCACCCCAGGTGGGTGCCATCACAAGGGGTGAAAGTTACACAGGGTGCAGGCAACCACGCTCTTATAGCAGAGAAAGGAGCCTTTTAAGGGGCAACCAGAGAGAGACTTGGACCCAGAGGTGCTGCTGAGGGACTTTCCCCTGTGCCCCAGGGTCAAGGCCATGTTCCTGGCTGATGACAAACTAGTCCCTGGTAAATACTGTAGAGTGGGAGGAGGGGACAGGGTGAGAAGTCAGGCCCAGTGAGGAAACCTCTGTTTGAGGCTGACCATGAGGCAAAGCAGGATGAAGCTATTTCCCAACAGAGGCGGCTGGGGGCGATTGCACCCAAGGACAAGATGTCAGGGGAGAGAGAAGCACGTTGCCGGAGCTGGGATGTGCAGGATGGCAGCGGGGAGGGAGCTGTGCCTTCCCAAAACGGGGTCCCCAGCAGAGCCCTGCCCAGCACCTGCCTGTGCTGCTGAGGGGCCATGCAGGGGGGCCACAGGCGCCTTCCCAGCAGAGAAGTGGGGGGAGGTGACACTTCCTCTTTCCCCAGCCCAGCACGGATGGGGGAGATGACATTTTGGGTCCTGAGCTGATTTCCTTCTGCCTGCACTGGTCTCAGAAAGGAGGAAATCAGCAGATCTGGTTCCTTGGGCTCTGACGAGATCTGAAAGTCTCCAACTGATGATGAACTTACCCCATTCCCCAGCCATTGGTTAATTTTACTGGCTGGCAAGCCGGGCTGCAGGAATTCCTACCCCAGCCCTTGGCTCTGGATCGTTTGGTCCTGCTGCCCATCTGAAGGAGCTCCAGGAGCTTTTTGGGGTCGGGGGAGGCTGAAACAGCTGCGTTCCCACCCCTGGGAACCTCATGAGAATATCCGGTCCCCGGCTTTCTCGAGACCCCTCTCCACACCCTGCCCACCTGCTCCACATCTCCCAGGGGCTTGCTGATGGACCCCAGGTACTGCTTCCCAGGGTGCAGCTCCCTGAGACAAACCACGTCCTCCAGAAGCACCGCTCCCCCACTCTGCCCTCCCCTGCCCTCGTCTGGGGGCACCCGGACGCAGGTCAGACACTGCCATGCACCCCAAAATTTCCTGTGCACGGAGCACCCACGGGTGCCTCGTTGCCACCCTGCAGCACCGGCGTCCCGTCCACCCGCAGGGCTGTTCCTTTTCCAGTAACTCTGCCGGTATCGGGGAGCGCAGGGGAGCGGGAGCCGGGGCTCGGGGCAGCGGCAGCGCCGGGCCAGCGCTCGGCAGGGGGAAGGGCCCTTGTCGGGCCGTACAGCCGAGGCGCTGCGAAAGCGCTGATATTTCTTATCGGCCCTGCAGCAACTTCCCCTCCTCGCCTGCGGTTGCGGCGCTCGCTGCCGGCAGGGGAAGTGCTGCCCTCGGCCCCGGGGTTGGAGGAGACGAGCTCCTGTCGGCGCCTCAGGCGGGCCTGCGAAGCCCGCTCGGTGCTGGGGACAGCGGCTGCCCCGCCACGCTCAGCGATTCCCACCACCCAGCACGCCGTGGCTCCCATCCAACCGGCGCCTTGTGGGGAAGAAGAGGACGGTCTCACCCAAACCCTCCCTGAGCCACCTCCACTACCCTGGGGCCAGCGGGAAAGTGGCCGGGTGAGCCACTGGCTTCACAGCCAAGCTGTAGCATCTCCTGGCCAGGCCCCAAAGGAGCCACAGTGTCTCAGTGAGGCCACTGCTAACGCTGAAGCCGAATGACAGCGCTCCCAGTGCACCACATCCCTCTGAGAACACAGGACACAGGCGCGGGGGGCACAGCTCTCTCTGCTTTACAGTGCAAGGGGGGACCTCCTCAAAGGCCCCTGGGACAGAGGGCTCTGAGCTGGGATGCTCCAGGAGAGCAGGTGCTAGGGACATCTGCAGCACCAAAAAATCAGGCGTGCCATACACCACCCCTGAGAGCTTTTTGGATGGGAAGAGCATTGTCTGCCACGGCCATGGCGAACCTTCAAGGAAAAACTGCAGCGCCTGTGGCACGGCTGAGAGGCCACCTCTGCAGCCAGCAGAGGAACTGCGGTACCTGCGTGGGCCGAGCCCCGTTTCGCCACCGGGCACAGGAGGCGGCCCCGAGCGGGATGTTCGGGGGGAGCCCCCCGAGCACCCCCGGCCTGCCGCCCCTGCCCGTGGCTGGTCGGTGCCCCGGAGACCGGGCAGGAGCGGGGCCGTTAAAGGTGACTCAACTAGAAACTGCCGGGCGAGGAGGCGGCGGCGGAAGGCAAATGAGAGCGCGAAGGGAAACCTCAAAAAGGCGAAGTGACGCGGCGGGCGGGGGACACGGCGCTGGATTTGCCCATATATAGACAAAATCGCGGTTCGGCTGCGCCAGTGGCGGGCGGGGGGCGGTTGGGCCGGGCCGTGGCTGCTCCGGCACTTTCCGTGGCACCTGCTGCCACCGGCCACTCAGGTGGGGGAAGGGGACCCCACGGCCTGGGGGCTCTGGAGGGGCCCCCACGGCGCCCGGTGCTGCACAGATGGGTGACTCCTGTTTTCCCCCTCTTCTTGGGATGGAGGATGCTCTGGGACAGAGGCCAGCAGGGGTACGGGGAAGGAGGGATGAGAAGCACCAGGCTGGGCTGTGGATTTCCCCGGGCAGGATGGGCTCAGGAGGTGCAGGGCTGAGCTCTGTGGTGACAGACCTTGTTCTCCCTCGACCCTGACCCTGCAGGACAAGGGACAGGAAGAGCTGAGCATCTCTGAGGGCCAGAGACATGGAGGAGGGGGGACAGGCACTCCGGGCTGCCAGGAAGCACCTCCCCAAAGCTGGCGTTGATGGCACCTTTCCAGACCAGCTGTGCAGTTCCAAAGCTCCAGCCTGGCCGAGGGGACAGATCCTGCAGCCACTAGAGTGTGCTGCTCTGTACCACACACCTGGGCTGTTTGGGGACCAGAGGTGCAATGTCCTCTCCCAACACAAGTCCCAGGGCTCTGTTTGGGCACTCAGTGGCTCTTCTGCAACTGACCATGCAGAAGGACCATTCCGTCAGAGGGGAAAAGCCCCTTCCAGCCCAGCACCAGCATCAGCCTGGGTGACGTGCAGCTGGCCAGGAGAAGGGAAGGACAAGTGCCACCTGGGATGCAGCAGGAGGTCTGGGGATGGGGAGATACCATCAAATTCTCAAATCCCTCCTTGGACTTTAGATGTGGTCTCACTTTGCCATACGCCCTCAGGAAACATGTCCTCAGTACCCTCAGCCACCTCCACTACTGAGACTCCACTCTGCCCCACTCAACCCTTGGCATTTCCCTTCCCATGATGGAGCAGAGCAGGGAGGTAAGAGCTCTCGGTCTAGAGGAGGGTTGGGACCCCCTAGCAGACTCCAGAACCCCAACTCTGTGGGCAGACCTGTGGCTTTGGAGCCACCATGAAGCAGTTTAAGGCTCTTTGCAGACAGTCCTGAGCTCACAAAGGATGGATGGTCCACTTGCAGGTGCCCTTTGCAGGCCTCTGTCAGGAACCCACCCGCCTCTCCCCTTCACAAAGCAGAGCCTCCTCCTTCCACTGCAGTTCCTGAGGGGAACTGACCCATCATGCATCAGAGTTCCCTGTTTTTCTCGCAGATCCCCTCAGCAGGGAGCACATCCCAGTTCCTTGCCCTCCTGCCTCCATCCCAGTGCACCAGGGTTTCCCTGGGATGGGCATGTGGCAGCTGGGCCCTGTTCCTGCCATGCTTTGAGAGCTCTTGCAGCTTGCCCCTCCCCCCCTCCCCAAAACTGCCCCCATCCTGCTGCTGCTCAGATCTGGCCCTGGGCCCCTCCTCTCCCCACCACATCAGACACAGGGGCCTCGGTGGCTTCTGCTCACGTGCCCTGACACGGAGGTGACAGGCAGGAGGGGGCACCCATTCCTTACACGCCCCGGCTTTGCCTTCCTCACTACAGCAGCATTTCCCTCCAGCTACCAGGACAACCCAACTCATCTTCCACATCACCTCCACCTGCCAAGGTCTCCTCAGCCAGCTTCCTTAAGCTGGGGTTTTCTGGGGATTTTCCCCCACCCCTACCACCTATCCCCAAGGGTTTCCACATCCCTGAGGTAACTAATTCCCCCCAGGCACACAGGGTGGCCAAAAGGCACCTGGGAAAGTCCAAGTCCGCACTGGGAGCCAGTGAAGCAGGTGAAAGTGGATTTGGGGTGAAGCAGGAATGATTCTCAGAGAGTAGGAGTACCTCTCCTGTCAGGAAAGGCTGAGAGAATTGGATTGTTCAGCATGGAAAAGAGAAGCTTTGGCCTCCAATTGTGGCCTTCCAGTACCTGAAGGGAAATTACAGGAAAGATGGAGAGAGACAATGTACAATGGCCTGGAGTGTCAGGACAAGGGGGAATGGCTTCCCACTGCCAGAGGGCAGGGATGGATGGGATATTGGGAAGGAATTGTTCCCTGGGAGGGTGGGCAGGCCCTGGCACAGGGTGCCCGGAGCCGCTGTGGCTGCCCCTGGATCCCTGGCAGTGCCCAAGGCCAGGCTGGAGGTGGCTTGGAGCAGCCTGGGATGGTGGGAGGTGTCCATGCCCATGGCAAGGTAGGGAACAAGATGAGCTTGTTCCAGCCCAAACCATTCCATGATTCCATGATGCTGCTGCCAGCCCAGGCAGCACCTCAGTGTATCACAGCAGGCACAGAGCAGCCCCGGGGGCACAGTGGGGGGGGGGTCACCCTTCCTCGCCTCCCTGGGCCCAGTGTGCTCTCATCCCCGTCCCCCTTCACCTGAAGCCCGCGTGGGAGACCAGAGGCCGCTCTAACCCGGGTGTGGGCAGGTCACCGTCCCCGGACAGCGCCGGAGGGGCCCCGCGCAGGTGTGGACAAGCATTTCCCGGCAGCTGCCTCTGCAGAAGCACCGAGTGCTCTGCGGTTTGGAAAGTCACTTTTCTCGTCCGCAGGGAGAGCCGGGGTATCGGTTCTCAAAACCCGCACGAAATCTACTGGCTCGTGTTTCCTGCCGGGGCTGCCCTGGCCCGGCCGCCCAGAGCTGCCAGGCTGCCCGGGATGCCAAACCTGCAGCATTTTCGGGCTTGGCTGAAATATTTGAGCGTCATTTGGTGCAGGGGGAGGAGCCGTCCTGACTCACATCTCAGCTCCCAGCCCGTTGCCGCTTTTCTCTCCCGATTCCCGCTCCGGCTGCCGCCGCACATTTTTCTACCAGTTTCTTCAACGTGAGAGCTCCCTGCCCTACTTTTTGCAGCGAATAAAGCTCCGCATCGTTTGCTTTTTGCTGGTGCACACCCCAGGCAGCTCCGGGGCTGGAGTCACTGGAAGGCTCCTTTTGGGAGCCTTGCGGGAGCAGAGGATCACCGGGGCTGCGCGATGTGGGATGCGAGGGAGCTCGAAGGGAACGGGCTCGGGGCCATCCTGGTGAGAGGCACCACGTTCCTGGGAGCGCTGCAGGCACAGGAGGTGCAGCTCTCAAGAACCACCGCGTTCGGCCCATTTTCCTCGCTGGGGTGGCTCCTGTGCAACTGCACTGCAGCTCCTGTCAGTCTTAACCCTACATATCCTGGAGCACTCGGGCTTCCAGCAAGAAGGGGTGAGGTCTCTGCAGGGTTTCCACACCCCCTCAGTTTCCCCGAGAGGCACAGTGACAATGCACACTGCTCCCTGGGGACAGTTTCCTAAGTAAAGTTCCCAGCTCCGAGGGATGACTGCAACTTCCCAGGAAGGGAGATGAGAACCACGGAGCCTCAGCCCCACAGCAACCCCAGCCAAAAAAGCCCATCCTGCTCAGAGTCCTGTGCAGAGCCCTCTTGTCACCTCCTCTGCATCATGGGCCCAGGGGACAAGGGTCCCGATGCGGCACCCGCCTTGGAGCAGCTCCAGCTCCAAGCCGTTCCCTGCAACCGAGGGAAGGCGGTCGGGACTGAAAGGTGCTGTGAAACAGCAGGAAATGGAGCTTGTAGCTCAGTCGGTCTCCAGCCGTTCCCCAGCCCCAGCACAAGGCCGTGCTGCCACCCCGTGGCACTGCCAGCGTGAGCCTCCCCGGTAGGGTACGGGGGGGGGGGGGGGGGGGGGGGGGGGGGGCGGATCTGTCATCCAGCATCCTACCAGCCCGGCGGGAGCCAAACCCGTGCTGCCCAAAACCAATCTCCAACCAGCGGGAGAAGGAGGATGAGGGGGGTGGCTCCTTGTTCTCTTCCCGTGAACGCGTCAGGCTGCTCAGACAGCCCTGGATGCAGCTTTCCCAGACCATTCCACCGGGGATGAAAGCATCTGGGGGGATCCCAGGTCACCCTGTGCCCCTCATGGCACAGCTGGGCCAAAATTGCCCTCCAGAGCCCAAAGGCCCATGCCCAGAGTGCTTAAACCTGAGCATCCTGCAGAGACAGGCCCTGGGCTGCTGGGGCAGTCACACCTCTGTCCCACAGGCCTGGCCTACTGGTAGCTCCCAAGGTCCATCTCCTGCCCACACTGCAACCCAGCAAGCCTGAAGCATGATTCACCAGGCAGCTCAAGGGCTTTGATCTCACCAGGGATGTGTGCAAGTCATGGTCAATTCCCCCTTTTAACTGCAGAACTGAAGCTGCTGCTCCATCTTCCCAAGAGGAGCGTCCAACCCCCAGACCAGGGGCCAAATTGCTCTTCCCACAAAAGGTGATCTGCACCTGGAGACGTTTGCTGGAGCTCAGAGCCCAGCAAAGACTTGACTTGACCCTCGTCTGCACTGATCAAATACGTGTTACTTCAGTACATCTGCAAAGGTCCAAGTAAAACATGGCTTAAGGCACCTTCCCCTCCAGCCCCACTGTGCTCCAGGCTTGTCCCACCAAACATCTGCTCCAAATCTCCACAGAAGGCCATGCTCTGTCTGACCTGGGGCACCTGGGACCCATTTCTTGTGACCAGCTCAACAAACCAGAGCAGTGCAGAGAGGGCATCACCTCTGCACTACTGGCAGTTTCACTCCCCAGCCAGTCCTGAATTCCCTGTGCTGCAGTCGCTCTCATCCCAGACCAAGTGCAAAGTCTGTAATAATTTCTGCTGTTTGTCTCAGGAAAACAAAAATTAAACGTTCCAGCTCCAGGATTATATCAGAAAAAACAAAAGGTTATTTCACAGAGCTACTGATAGAGGACTCGGCCCCTTCTGACTGGTGGCTGCTGCTGAACTGAAACAAAACAACTCACGCGAGAGCAATCAGCTTAGCAGGCTGAATCCCTCAGGAGTTTAAGTGTTACAGACACTGAGCTGACACTTGTAACAGTCAGATCCCCAGAAACAGGGGGCTGGATCAGTGTTTCCACCCGAGTTTGTCCACCCCTCCAGTGTGCAAGGCCTAGTGTTGCCTCCCAACCACACCAGCAGTGGACCCATCCTGCTCTGCCTGCCCTGGAGCCCAGCAACAGCCAGGGGATGGTCCTGGAAGGTCCATCCTGCTACCACATCCCTCGTACAGGACCTGCAGGCCCACGGCTCTGTGACCTCCATGTAACCACCTACAAAAGAAACACTGGCCATCACAGTATCTGCTCCATCCACCTGGGAGCTGCAGGTTTCCCACAGGGAAGGACACCCAGCACAGCCAGGGCAAGATCTCCTTCTCGAGGCAGGAATGTGGCCCATGGCACAAGCAGTGGTCCAAATAATCGCAGGCTCCAAACAGTCTGGCACAGGCAGGGGGGCGAGTGGGAGCCCCCCCACCTCAGCACCCTGCAGTGGTGAAACCAGTGACAGCTGGACCCAGCCCTGAGCAGGCAGTGGGTTTTATTGAACTATTTACACAGCTATTTCCCAAATCCCCTCTTTCCCACACCAACCATAAAAAAACTTGGGCATCATGATTAAACACCTTTTCCCAGGCCTACTCACACCCTCCCCCCAGCAAGGCTCAGATAAATGTCTGTGGTCTGTGGTGTGGCAGAGTCTGGAGGTACCGAGCAAGCGGAGCTGAGCCTGCACACTCCGAGTCCAGCCCCAATTTCCCACAGGATAAAGCTGAGAGGGCTTGGAGTAGTGCCCACTGCCTCTTCCATGCAGCAATGGGATCTCCAGGCAGCACAAGAGCCCTTCAGGTTTTTATGGCCGTGTCCCGAGACTTGTAGGCCACGCCACGGCTCTTCAGCTCTCGGACAATCCCTGCAGCAAGGAGACAAACACATTTTAGTCTTCTCCTGGGATGAGGAGCCGTGGGAATATCTGGTGGTTCTATCATGTAGAACGGGACAATCATCTTTGTTTCACACAGAATCATGGAATATTCTGAGTTGGAAGGGAGGGACCCACAAGGATCATGGAGTCCAGCCCCTGTCCAGTCCCTGCCCAGACACCCCAACAACCCCACCCTGGGCATCCCTGGCAGCGCTGTCCAAACGCTCCTGGAGCTCTGGCAGCCTCGGGGCCAGGCCCATTCCCTGGGGAGCCTGGGCAGTGCCCAGCACCCTCTGGGGGAAGAACCTTTTCCTGGTATCCCACTTAAACCCTAATCCTGGGTATTCCAGATATGCCTGGGCTGTGCCAGAAGGCCTCAGCTTCTGGCCTCATGATGTTTCCAGCTCCTTCCCAATGCAGAGCTCAGTGAGAAATAAAGAACCTGTGATTCCAGACACAGGCACAGCTTTCACTCCAGGGATTTGGGATTCTCTCCTGGGTTAGGAGTTTGCTCTGGGGCTATATACTGGGCAGGAACTCAGCTGGATGGATGATGTCCTTTCTGCATTCCAGAGATAAGGCAAATCCTCTGTGCCCTCCACTCCATTTGTAAACACACAAATCCACCATGGCACGAGTGCAGAAGGAGGAGTGTGCTCACTGGGATTACCACAACAGCACCCCATCCTGCAAAACCCTTTTCTATGAACAAAACTCCATGTTTTCCTGGAGCTGAATTGTTTGAGATGTGCTCACTTTCCAGAATCATTCTTTAATCCCAGTTTATCTCTCTGATAGCCAGGTTTTAGCCAGCAGTTTTCAATATAAACTTATAGCAGGTACAGTGCTGAACCCTGAAACTCCCACTCCAGTCCATCACCTCCTTGCAGTCACCTTTGCTGACCCATCACACCAGGCGGATTCTGTCCCACCAGGCTGATCCCACCACCCACATGGCACGTTCCCTGTGCAGTGTTCACACAGCCCCAAACCCTGACTCCATCCCACAGGTACCTTGGGGCAGGCGGCCAGTCACGGACACTGCATAGACACCTGGCTTGAAGGTACCTGCGGGAAAGAAAATCCCAAGTTACCCCATGTGGAGCAGACAGGTGGGATTCCTCAAGCTGTGCATATGTCCCCTCACTGAGGAGCAGAACCCCTTCCACAGCCCGACCGGCAGCTCTCACTGCCCCCGAGAAGGGTTTGTAGAGAAGGGATTTCCAGCTCCCAAATTACTCACTGATCCGCTGCCACTTGGAGACCCAGCTGTCCTCAGGGCTCATCATGGCGATGATCCTGCGGGAGGGATGGCAATAAGGGGACGCAGGGGACGTCTCCTGGCTGGGTAACCCCACTGTGCCACTTTGGTGTCCCCACGCTCCTGGGGGACCACGGCCCGGCCCAGACCCCACTCACCCATCGAAGGAGGAGCTGGTGCAGTCATAGACCATCTCGCGGTTTCCCTTCATCTGCAGGTACGTCTCGCAGTTGTCACAGCCATCATACTCGAACTGGTCGATGGTCTAAGGGGACACGGGTGTCAGGGGCCCGGATCAGCCGGGAGCCGGGTGGCCGCGGGGCCGGAAAAAGGGAGGGAATTGCCGAGGGAAGGGAGGAAGGGAACCCCAGGAGGGAGCGCTCAGGGCCAGCGCCGAGGCGGGCGGGAAGCGCCCAAAGCCTGCGGGAGGCAGGGGAGGGAGAGAGACCCGGGGGAGAAGGGCCGTGGCAGGGGCTGGAGGGACGGACCAGGAAGGGGAAAGACCGGGAAGATTCAGGCCGGAGAGGGGAGCCTGGGCCGGGAAGCACCGGGACAGGGAGAGCCAGAACGGGAGCGGAAAAGGCCGGGAAGGGCAGGAAGGCTCAGGCCGGGGCCGAGACGGAGAAGAGCCGGCGCAGGGAAGGGCCGGGGCCGGAGCGGGGAGGCCCGGACCGAGTGGGGGGACCGGGGCAGGGAGAGCCGGGACCGGGATGGGAAGGCCCAGGCCGGGCGGGGAAGGGGCGGGAAGGGCCGGTGCCGAGGAGAAGGGGCCGGGTAGGGGCTGCAAGGCTTAGGCCGGGCGGGGCCGGCGGGGAGCAGTCCCTGTGCCCTTCCCAATCCCACCTTGACGAGGGAGCAGAGCAGGCAGGCGCGCAGGTGCCGCAAGTCTTTAGGGACGGTCTCCAGCGAGATCGCGGCCATCGCTGCCCCGACCCCGCTCTGCGGCTGCGCCGCAGCCCCGGACCCGCCCCGGGAACGGGAACGGGAAGGGGAATGGCAGGGGAACGGGCCCGCCCCGGCCCTGGATCCGCCCCGGGAACGGGAACGAGAAGGGGAATGGCAGGGGAACGGATCCGCCCCGGGCCCGAGCGGCAGCAGCGGGCGGGGCTCTGTCACGGCCGGGAAGGACCGGGCCGGGGTCCCTCCCCGCGGGGCTCCTCCGCCAGCGCAGCCCCGCGCACAAAGAACAAACGCAGGCAGCAGACCGGTACATGGATAAATATATTAGTAAATAAATATATTTCTGAGCACATCAGCATATTCACACATCTTTGTGTTTATCGGACATAAATACACAGTTTTGCATATATATAAAACGTATTCTTCCTTTTTTTTTTTTTTTTCCCCTGTGTGTGGTGTTTTGGTTTTTTTTTCCTGGGTCATAATTTATTCCCAAACTCCGAGAGCCAGGGCAGACTCAGCAAAAAAACAAACGAACCAAAAAGCAACAACAAAACGAACCGATATTCACATTTCCAAAGGATCTGAAGGATTTGTGCAGGAGGGGAGAAACCCAGCCAGCCTGACCACATGCCCAGTTCAGGGGGTGGGAGCTCCAGGGAAAGGGGTCCCTGGGGAAAGGCTGCGCCTTCAGCTTGGATAGAGGGAGCTTGGGATGTTCTGGCTTCCATCAGTTTTTGGCTGTGACTTTGGATGCAAGGAAGGAAAATTAACTCTGCGTCATGGCAGGGATGCTGCAGAGATTCCATGGTGGAGCCCACAGGCACCGAGCACTCAAAAGCATCACTCAGAAGCCAGAGGTAAAGGAATTGTGAGGAACCATTCCCTATTTTCTCAGATACTGCTTCTTCCTTTCCAGGCAGCCAAGGATAGTCATCCACCTACTGAGGAGGATCTTTCAAACCCACCCTCCCAGAGAGTTCCTCCCTCTCCTCCCCCTGAGCCCTCACCGAGGCAGTCCTGCACTCCAGCATTTTCTATGTGAAAAGGAGCAGCAGCAGCAGGTCAGGAAAGGGAGACACTTGGAAGCAGGCGTTGCCCTGGCAGCCTGTTAATACTGCAGTGGGGAGTACAGAGGGTGCATGAGTGCTAAACACTTTCCCGAAGAAGCTTGTGGCTCGAAAATTCAGGAATCTCCTCTTTTGTTAGGGATAAGGAGGGAAAGAGAGGACGTGAGAGCTGCACTTGCTCATTTGAGCAGTGAAATGCACCCCTGGAGGCTCTCTGCCTTCCTGACTCCTAAAGAAAGCAGTGGGAGCACCCTGACTCTGAGCCTTCCAGGATGGTCAAGGACATGGGGAGCTGGTTCAGACAAGCCACGGATCAGGAGCACAAGAAGCCGAATTGGGGTGAATCCAGATCTGCTCCTGGATTTTTCCTCTAGTTTAAGATTGACTTCCCTGCACAGGAGAAAACATCTGAGCTTGTGTCTTCAGCTTGCACCGTAGGACAAGCAAGAGCCTGGAAAGGTCTAAATATAATTCTGCTGGGTTCTTTGATGGAAGAAATTCAGCTCTTCCCTAGAATGAAAGGTTCCACAGGGGCCTGATCACAGGAAACAAGGAATGAGCATTACAAAGGAATAACGCTGGGTTTAAAACAGTGCTATTGGCTGATCACTTGACTGTCAGGGACTGATTAGCAGCTGGGCAAAGATGCCTTTTCCGAGGATTAAGGGCAGCAAACCCTGTAAAAAGCTTTCCCACCAACAAAGGAAGGCAGAGGATTATCCTGAACTGGGACTGCATCACCAGAGCACTCTCTTGAGAAGCTGCTGCTTCAAAGGAAGACATGGGAAAGTCTGTCCCTACATCAAGTTTCAACTGTCAGGAGTTATCTTCAGCTCCAGTGTTGTATCCCCACCAATGCTTCCCTGTGCTTGGAAGCACTTGGTACCACAGAAATGCGCACTTCACGTGGGAATCTGGCTGATTCTCTGGCCTGACTGATCATTTAGGGCAATGAACTTGACAGGAATTCTTTGCTGTTTGAGAGCTCCATGGGTGCTATATATTTTGCATTTGGCAGGTTTTTATTTTGCTTGAATGTCTGCAAATTATGAGATGTAGGAAATAAGAACTAGCGACATTCAGAAAAACCCAAAATACCCATTTGGGGGGGGGGGAAGTAATAAACCAGAGCCTGATCATTTCTCAAGTTTTCTCTCTAAATCATCAAAATGTTGGAAAAGATAGATTTCAGGAGTCTCAGAAATATGAAGTTAAGGCTGACGGATAGGGCTCTGCTCTGCATTTATTATGGAGGCTTTTTCTGGGAATTTTTGCTGTGTTTTGGGGCAATGAGAGGAAGGAGAGAAGCAGGAGCCATGTGAGCTCCAGGATTTTCCGTAACTCCAGTGATGGGGACATCTGAGATACGTTTGAAATATGCTCTTAGCAGGGTTGGCCATGACAGCTATTTGAGGGTAGGTGGAGGAGTTAGATGGTGAGTGAGAGACTTGTTCACACTGCCAGATGAGAGGGTGGATTCTTTGCAATGGAAAGAGTCTGACCCAGCTCCTTCCCAGAAATGCTGACGTCCCTGTGTCTTCCCCTCTCCTGCTGCTGGCAAACACAGCCAGAGGCCGAGACGGCGTCAGCTGAGGGACACTGAGGTGACCAAAAGTGGTGAGAGCTCTTGGTTTCCACTGAAGTCAGAAGCAGCACCTTGCAGGATAGCCCTGTGAGCGGTGAGATGGAGAATAGCTTGTTCCTGTGTCTGAAATAAGCATGGAAAAGTTAATTGAAGAAGTCTGGCTTTTGACCTAAGTGAGGAAATGAAGTCAGGAGCTACCAGGCCACAGAAAGTAATTTCTGCAGCTTTTGGTCTCAAAGGCTTGTTTATTTTTGCAGTGTTTAGCAAAACCTTCTGTGGCATGAACATGCCAAAATAGCAGCTTGCACTCACTCGGTGAGCTCTCCTTGGGAGCCCTGCCCGGCTCGGAGCGATGCCACGGGATGACAACAGGCTGCCTGTGCCTTCAGCGGAGACGGGGCCGGAGAGCAGGGCTCTGTGTTTGTGTGACCTCAGGGCGTGGGGACGTCTCAGGAGACCATGAGTGTCCCGTTGCTCTTGGCAGTTCGTGTCTCGGCGGAGCAGGGCTGGCCGGAGCCAGATGTGAGCAGCTCCACGAACATCTGTGTCCACTCCAGCTCCCAGCGAGCAAACAGGCCACTGTTTTATTAAACTGAGTGTTCGTGGACATCCTGGACCTCCTCTTCAGATGCTGCATTCAAAGAAAAGGAGAAAGAAAAGTGTCAGCTACACCTGGCTGAACATTCCCAAGCTCTGCAGCTGCTGGGGCCTTGACCCTGCAATCCAGAGAACACATGCTGCAGGAAAAACCATTAAGTGAAAGCTACTAAAAAAGCCACTAAGCCACTAGAACAGGCTCCCCAGGGAATGGGCATGACCTCAAGGCTGCCAGAGGTCCAGGAGTGTTTGCACAATGCTCTCAGGGGTGCACAGGGTGGGACTGTTGGGATGTCTGTGCAGGGCCAGGGACAGGACTTGATAATCCTCGTGGGTCCCTTCCAATTCAGGATATTCCATGATTCTATGAAGTTTCTCCCAGTTTTTCAGAGGAAATTTTCTGGCCACCTCCCAACCATTTTATTCCTCTAAGGTGAAGTACAATAAAATCCGAAGACAAGACATCAAGCTACTCCTTAAATATTTCAGAAGAGGCAGGCTAAGGGCACCCCAGGATTCACATCACTGCTAGGTGTTTGCTTTTGAGGCTTTTTGATGTTTGCTCTTTGTGAAAATCTGTACAGCTGACTGAAAAATTATTAGGAATGGAAAGTAACACCAATTCATATCTCACAGAGCCAGGGTGCAACAGAAACTCCAGGCAATAAGAGCAGAGAGCAGCGATGCAAGACAGGAATGACACATGTTCCACAGTGTTCGGGAGGTTGCACAAATTACTTCTGAGTCCGGCTCAGGCTCTTCCCCAGCCCCTTCCACCTGGGGAATTATTGACAGGCAGGTGCTAAGCAGTTTACTTGGAACCATCCAACAACAGGGCTGCCTAAAAGGGTGCAGCCAAGCCACTGCCCCAGGCAGCCCCTGTCTAAGTCACTGCCTGTTGTCACACACACCACGGTCCCTCCCCAGATCTCTTAAGCCTGCCCAGAACTCTTACACAAGGTCAGCATAGCCCAGAAAAAGCATACAGACATTATTTTTCCTATTTCCCTTTTCCTGAATGTTCCCGAGATCAAAGGAAAGAAATGCCCACATCGAGATTCATAGAGGGCAATTAAAAGCAACTTTTCATAACAGTCACAACAAATTCTTATTGGTTATATACGACCAGCTGTAGGAGCAGAGCCTTTAAAATTAAGTATGTGGGAAGACAACAAACACATGAGATTCTGCGTGGAAAAACAACGATTAGCATTGATTAGCCAATCAATGTGGGAGAATGAATGCACATGTGGTGTTACACATGTGAACACGTGTGCAAGCATGGCCATAGTATCTCAAGACTGAGTTGGAGCATATCTTGCATTTGTGACTTGAGTCACAAGTATGTGGAATCAGCCATTTCCAACTGCTTCCCTTGTCACCAGCTTATGTGCAACCCAAAAAGAGACTGTCCAGCTTCAATCCCTCTGTGTTCAGATGCCTTCAACCTCAAATAGCATTGCTAAAACATTTTCTGAAAGCTGTGCCTGCATGAGTATCCCCTGCTTGTGCTACGAAAAGATCATGAACTGGAGAGCTGGGAGAACCTTTGCTGCTGAACTGGCCATGGCAGGGCCCTGACTTGGAGCACACCTTGATGACACCACAGAAATTGTGTTCTTTTGGTGTTAGGTTTTAAGGGTGGTCTTTTTCTGCCCTCTAATCCCTTTCCCCCTCCCTAGTAAGATCAAAGACATGACATGAAAGGGACTCGGGATGAGCAGGAGGGAGGAGAGGGGGAGGATGCCGAGAGCGCTGCAGGAGGTGAGATTTCCCAGGGAGAGAAATCAAGAGATTTCATCAGCCTGTGCTGGAGTAATGTGGCTGTTCTTGGGATGCTTTCCGGGCATGCCGGGGCAGTTCAGGAAGCCATCCAGCTGGAATTCACTGCCAGCTGTCTGTCTTCCCTTAAGAGGATCCATCAGCATTGCTCCAGGATTGATTCTCCAGGGACACAACTCCCAGGTGTGGTCTCTTCCAGGCAAGAGCAGAGTCAGGGATGCACCTTTATGCAAAACCTGCCAAGAATGGCTGATGGGGGTGCTCAAGGAAGAGGCATAAACTGCAAGGTCATGCAAGGCTCTTTGGGATCATGCACAGTTATTCCCTGTGATGCCAGTGCATGGCACTGCCTGCATGAGCAGAATTTCTCCAGGGGCTGTGGACCAAGATTCAGCCTCACCTGGGAGCTGGGCTAGGTGTACACCTGGAGGGTGCTGCAACCCACAGCAGCACCAGCAGCTTCTGGAAGCCCTGGTTTAGGAACTTCCTGAGCCAGAGGGTGGATTTGCATCTCTGCATTTGCTACCTCTTGATCTGGGCTCTCAAAACCATTTTACTTCTGGCATCTACATCCCCTGGGCAACCAGCACCAGTTTCACTACACACCATGTGTTGCCTTTTGGATGTTTTAAAGCTTCTGGTTCCCGTTTGATGCCATCACTTTGTTCTAAGTACTCTCTTATCTGCCTTCTCCTCTGCTCTCCTAATTTCATACCCTCTCTTTCATATCCTCTGCTAATCACTTTTTTCCCACATGAAAGTCTCACTATTCCTTCTATTTTCTCAGAAAAACCCATCGCTGGGATTGTACCAGATACCTTTGTGCCCATCCAGGAAGCCTGATTTCCCTTTCTTTTTCCACCCTTTTTGGTGATCAGGAGCCGTGTGATCACCACAGGCCTACACAGCTGCATAAAGGCACTTTCTGCTTGTCCCACATAGTTCCCAGTCAGCTAATGATAATGATGATGACGATAATAATAATAACAACAATAGTAACAGTAACATTGTGATTTTTACTTAAAAGTGGCTCTGTTCATGTGGGGCATTTTGTACTACTTACAGGGGATTTCACCCACCACTCTCTCACTTGACGGCTCAGCAGCAGGGGATCCTCCTGTAACACTCTGTATCCAATTTTAGTGTTGACATCCTGATGGATTTTACATGTTATACACTTTGCTATCTCCTCTCCTTGTCCAGGATATTTATGAGCTTACTGGAAGGTTCAGACAGTTAGAGAACTCCCCTTTTCTCCTTCTCTGAGTAATTCCCCTCCATTAAGTCTTATATGCACTCTGTGTCCTATTTTTCAGTGAGTTATTTACCTAAGAGCGCACCTTCCCTTTTATCCTTTCAGAGCTCCCTTCCCATAAAAGATCTGCCAGGTGTTATCTCTCCCTACAAAAGCTGGGTTGCCTCCTCCCCTGGTTTTCACATTCAGCCATGTGCCTACAAGTCAGACCCTGTATTTGAATTTTTAACAATTTGCTTGGCTGGAAAGTCAGGCTCATCGTTCTGTGGCTTCAGCTATTTCCAGCTAATATTGCCCTCAGCTGTTCCTCCTGGCTCTGGGCATGGGTAAGAGATTGCAGGCCACATTCAGGATTTATCAGCTTTGTGCTTGAGCCCTGCAGGATGCCCGGTGGGTGATCTGCATCCCTGGCAATTTGTTACTCTCCACTGTATTTCAGATGTGCTCAAACTGGTGATTTGATTCATGAGGGATCCTGTCCCCCTGCCCTGAACAGAGCTGTGCCAGGTGAGAACCTCCCCGAGCACTCCCCTGGTAATCACTAATGCAGTAAAGGCAGTTTGCTCTTTTGCTCTGCACTTACAGCCCCTGAACATCCCTCAGACCCCTGGATCTGAAGAAGCCCAGGCAGCCCTCTCCCTTCTGATGGACGTGAAAACGTTTGCATTAATAGTCTGTTTTACACAAGCTATTCATGGAAATACTCCCCAGCCTGTCTCTCCATGGCTCTGCACTTCACTTGGCATCCAGCTCTGTTCTGACTTTCTTCTCCAGCCACACCTTGGCTTTGGAAGAACAGCTTCTGAGTGCCCTCCCTGCTCTGCTGCTTGACCAGCCCTTTTCTGGGGCTGTAAATGATCCCTGTGCCCAAAAGCATCTCAGTCTTTTGACTGCTTATTTTAGCACTGTTCTCATAGGAGTCTCCTTTCTGTGTAGGCTCCTCTTTGCAGCCTGTGTTATACAGATACACACACACACACACACACACACACACACACACACACACACACACAGAGATGCAGTGTTATAACCCCAATGCCACCCTCCTTCTACCTGAGGACAACTGGTGATTTTTCTGTCACTTGTCATTGGACTTCACACTCTCCTTAGTGCAGTGTCTCTCCCATGCCACCAGAAGAGACACACTCTTCTCCTCTGTAATTTCTCCTAGGAATTACAGGTCCCACTGTTTGCTTTTCTTTTAAACTGGGTTTCTGAAAAGTTTATGTCAAAACTTTAATTTAAAGCTAGGCTTTCTAATTCATCCGCTCATATTTTTAGCCTTATGCCATTTATCTGGAGGCAGAGATGCATTTTTCCTCGGTCTCCTTGTCTGTGTTTTGTGTCCTGCTTGCATGGGGACTGTCTATTGAGATTGTTCTTTGCTCTTTTTTACTTCTTCTCTATTGATTTATACCTTTCCCAAGATAAAGAACCAATGTGATTATAACTCAGAGGTTGTGTTATGTCAATCAATGTTTTCAGCTTGGCGGCTTTTCTGCATAAGCCCTTCACAAACTCTCTGCTCTGTCCTCTTCTCCTAATAAAGTTAAATCCTGCATCAATGTCTTCTCTCAATCTCGCAAGGGAATTCTGACTCTCTGGCTGGCCCTGAAAGCACCCACAGAAACTCCTGCAGTAAACAGACATAGATCACAGCACTTTCACTGGTCCTTCTACCTGCTGGAACGGGGAGGGAAGAGGGAATGAAGGCTTGGTGTGCTTTGCTCTTGGTGGGGTCAGAGAGGATCAGGAGATGGGCACAGACTGGGGCCACTTGGGACCATTTCCAAAAAGACAGAAGCATCCCAGCATGGACTTTGCAATGCCTAGCACCCTGTGTTAGGTGCACACACTCCTGCTCTTGGAGCCCTCCCAGGTTCATTTGGGAGCTCAAACCAAGCCCTGAGCAGCCTGCCCTGAGCCAGAAGGGCTCTCTCTCTCCCTGCCCTGGTAGGGCACCAGCACTCAGAGCTCCCTGCAACCAGCGACATCTCTGTCCTGATGCCTCCGTATCTCTCCAAACACCAGCATCCCTCCAGGCCTTGGAAGAACCTATCACCTATCTGCAGTGTCAGGCACTTCTGCACCTGGGAAAAATATCTGTTCCTGGGAGTCTGGGAGGCCGGAAGGCTACAGGGAGCCAGGACCGTGCCCATCCAGCCTCCTCTGCCCCGCTGCCTCCGCGGCACTGGGAGCCTGGGCGTGGGGTGGGGCTGGATAGACAAGCACCGGGAGGAAGTTATTATCTCTGCGGCACAATGGGCACAGTGAGTCACGAGTTTAAGGCCAGTGTTTTAACAGAAATGAGACGGCCAGATCTGTGTTTGGTACCTAAATCAAAAGGATTTGCCGGAGGACCTGCAATGAGTCAGTGGCAGGGCGAGGAAGGGAGCCAGGCTCTGCTCCCAGCCAACACCTGCCTCTGCTGACTCGCAGGTTGCTACCTTCAGAGGACCTGAGAGAGCAAGACCTGGGAGCTAAACTCAGGTTCTTTCAAAGAGCTTCATCTCAAAGGCATTTTTCCTCTCTTTGTGAGAGACATGCAGCAGTTAGGCAAAGGGCCAAACTTTAATTACATCTGATTTCCAAAAGACACTAAAAAGTAACTCCCACGCAACAGAGGCAGGTGAGAAATGAGGGATGTGCAAATCCAGCGACTCATTTAGTCTGTTCTACTACCCCAGGCCACACACACTTCCTTTCTCACTGATTCCAGTTAGCTGGGCTTAGCTAAAACAACTGGAGCCCAAAACCCTTAATGGTAATGACTCTGCCAGTAAGACACCCAGACTGGTGCAAGGATACTGAAAAATGTGGTCCAACCCCTTCCTTTGGGAGATATTCCAGCTGCTAGAGACGTTAAACTAAAATTAGCTACCTTATTTCTCAGTTGCAGTATTTCAGGGTTTGGTGCACTCTTTAACACACTTGCTGATCATTCAGGCCATCACCCTCACAGGTGAGCTCTGGAATGCTCCTGCAGTCAGTGCTCCTGTAGGAAAGCCCATCAGGAAGGTACCAGATGTCCTGGCAGCCAGAGTTACTTCACCAAACCCCCCTCATTCACCTGCTCGCTGCCAGGAGAGGCGAAGTCCAGACTTACCCTGACCACCCTGCTGAGATGGGCAGTGAAGGCGGACACTCAGACTGTGTCTGGGGGTGCCCGTCCCTGAGAAATCTGCAGGAACCGAGCGGTTTCCCTCCCGTCCTGACAACCCCTCCTCCTGCTTCCTCGGCTCGGAGCTGGACTGTGGCACTAAGCACTTCCAGAGCGGCCGGGAGCCGCTGGGCAGGGGAGCGCTTGGGATCAGGGGCTGGGCTTCGGGAGAGCAGCGGTAGCCAGCGGGATGGCCGGCAGGAAGGTGAGTGTCGCAGGCTCTGGGCACAGCTGAGTCCTTAGGCAGGAGAGCGGCGTCGGGCTCCAGGGGACACTTTCTTTTCCTTCGGTGATGCCTGCTCTGTAAGCTGTGTCTGGGGGGCAGCGGGACGGGGGGTGTGCCAGCTGCTCCCGATTGTCTGTTGGCATCTATGCTGAAGTCCAACCTGCTTGGAGAAGTAGAGGGGGAGTGAGGGGGCTTCCAGCTTTCCTGGGGACAGGCTGGCTGTCCTGCTGGAGCTGCCTCCTGCAGCACGGCACCGCTTTCCAGAGGCTGCTGAGAATGATGGCTTTTCTCAGTTCTCTTTAGTGTCCGAGCACTGTGGAAGGCAACCTTGGCCCCGGAGTATCGGGATTTGCGTGGTCCCTGCCCGGCCCGCCCAGGGGGACACTCTGCGTCCCGTCTGTAGTGGTGGTGCTGGTGGTGGTGGTAGTGGATGTGGCTGAGCACCTGGGGCTTGGCCGGAGCGGCAACCCCGGGCACCATCAGGTCCAAGGAGCGGGGCCGTCTCTCCCTGGGCGGCCGCAGCTGCTCCTGACCGTGGTCCGTGGCGGGGCCCTCAGAGCTGCAGTACACAAAGGGATCGTAGTCGCTGCTGAGGGAGCTGCGGAAGGTGGAGCAGCTGCCGTGGATGCCCTGCAGGCTGATGTCCGTGCAGTTCAACATGGAGTCACTGGAGGAGCCGTGGCAGGGCCCCGAGCTGGAATCGCTGCCTGGCCCGTCGGCCAGGTACCCGCTGTGCTCTGTGAGATAGCTCTCCCCGGAGCCGCTGCTGTTGTGCTGGTGCCCGTGGCCAAGCCCCCAGCGCAGGGCAGGCGCGCGGTTCTGCTTCTGTGCCAGGGCTGCCTTGGGCGCCAGGCAGGGGGGCTGGGGCTGAAGAGGACACGTCCTGTGGGGTGCCAGCGCCTGCCCGCATGCAGAGGGGTTGGGGTGCTGCTGCCCCAGCAAGCCCGGGGCCAGCGGGGCCACATGGCCGCAGGCCAGCAGGGAGGTGGCTGGTCTGTAGGGCATGTAGTGGATGGTGCCAAAATCCAGCTGGGAGAGCTCTGGAGAGTGGAAGAAGGGGTTGCTGTGGGCCGGCTCTGGGGGAAAGCTCCTGAGGTTCCTCTGAGGATACGCATGTGGGAGGTGGTAAAGGGCATGTCCTGGATGCTGGCGGAAAAGGTGGAGTCGCCGTCCAGGCTCCATGTCCTGAGGGACCAGCCTGGAGCTGGCAGCTGTGGCCTGGTCCCCCGAGTCTCTGGCTGTGGAGAGAGAAGGGAGTATCCAGCACACATCCCACAGCCCCGCTGCAGCAACCCCAGCACTGATGCTCCACTGCCCTCCCATCATGGCCCCACATCCCACCCCTGCCCTGCCACCACCAAACCAACCTGATGGTCCTGCACACTCAGCACTCTCCCTGCTGCCACGACCCCCAGATCCCACTTTCCTTCCTTTCTCCACAGGCCCCAGGACAGGAATCTACCCTCTTGGTGCAGGTCCCAGCCCAAGCCCAGCACCTCACTTGTACCCTGGGGGGCTCACAGGCAATGGACTCCTCTCCATGCACACACTGCCCTGTCCACTCCGTGCACAGGGACATGAGGACCTGCTGATCCATCTCCTAAGAGCACCTGGAGCTCCTGGGCACAATCCTGCACCCAACCCTGTCCCCAGCCAGGAAATGCCGTGTCTGAGCCCTACCAAGAATATTGAACATGCAAAGTGGACATGTGTGGTGTTGCTGCAGCCAAGGGTCAACACACTCCCGATGGAACTCGTGGTAGCATGAGATGATCCGCAGTTCCTAGAAAGAAGTGGAGAGGAGGAGGATGAGCAAGGAGAACCATGTTCCAAGACCTGGATGGGTTCCTCTTGATGGAAGTGAGCCTTGAAGGATGGACAGATGTCTGACACTGAGAGATCTGCAGCCCAGCTGGGCATGGAGGAGGCTGTGGAGCACCTCTGGTTCTGCTCTGTGAACATCCAGAGAGGTGCAAGTCCTCGGGAATAGGGAGACTTCAGGCTGGGTGCTCTGGGGCAGCAAACCCAATTTTACTCTATTTCAACGTGGGCTTTTTATGGGCATTTTACCCCACAGCCACACCTGGAGACCTGCCTGGAGACACGACTTCAGCAGAGGTCTTCTAGCCCAGGGGCAGGCACACCTCCACGGCTGCAGTCCCTTTCCAGCACTCAGGAGCTCAGAAGGAAGCATTTTACAGGCCTCCGGCTCCTGCTGTGCTCGGCTCCCACTGCTGACCCCCCCACCTGGGAAGGCAGAGCCGTGGCTGCCTGGCAGCCCTGCCCATACCCACCTGGCCCTCGCTGAACTCCTCGAGACAGATGGCACAGACCGGGGCGGAGCTGCAGCTGCTGGCCGAGTCCCAGCGCGGGGCCGGCCGGGCCCGGGGCTGGTAGCGGCGCGTGGCCAACTGCCCGATGGCCTGCAGGGTCTGCTGCTGCACCGAGTCCTGTGGACACAGACCAGGCTTGAGGAGAGGTTCAGCCTTACTCTGCTCTGCCGTCTTCCGAACGGGATTATCAGAAATCTGGGGACGATACTCATCTGCAGAGGTGACTTTCTGTCTAAGCTGACTCGGCCAGAGTAGGCTTTGTCACCAGCAGGAGACATCTGGCCCTAGACATTCAAAATCACTCAGCAGTGTTGAATTTTTGATCCCCAAAGGATTGTGTCTCCATAGGACAAATGGGATATTCTCAAATACATCTGACTCTGGGAAGGTGATTATTTAATTTGGTAATTTCTATTAAGACTACTAAATCATACAATCATAGAATCTTGGGACCTTCAAGATCAGCTTATTCCATTCCCCTGCCATGGGCAGGAACACCTTCCACCATCCCAGTTTGCTCCAAGCCCTGTCCAACCTGGCCTTGGACACTTTCAGGGGTGCCACAGCTGCGCTGGGCACCCTGTGCCAGGGCCTCACCAGGGAAGAATTTCTTCCCACATCTAATCTAAATCTCACCTCTTAGTTTAAAACTGTTCTCCCTGTCCTATCACTATCTGCCCATCTCCTCTCCCAGTGTCTGTTCCTGCATTTCCTGTACTCCTGTTTGCTCAGACACGTCTGCTCCATGAGATCCATACCTGAGTCCTGTTCAGCTGGCACTTTGTGCGGACAACAAAAATCAAAATGATGACGACCACAGTGCTGACCACCGTGAGAAGAATCCACACGTCGTAGTCTGGCTGTTGGATAAAACAGGACAGAAATTACTCTTGTGGGGAAATTCTCTTGGCGGGAGTTGGAGGCTAGGGGAATCTCAATCTCTTCTGGACCATCAGCCTTGGAAAATATCATCCTTGGCCAAACTCTTCATCTTCGCTCTTTACAGGTAAAAGAAAAAAGGGTTCAGTCTTTTCTGCACATCCCTCCAAGAATGGAATATCTCTGTCTTGCAGCATCCCACCTCCCTTGAGACCATGGTCTAAGGTAGCACAAGATGAGAAAATCAAGGCTCGGTCTTACTTGAAGAGACAGAGAATCCCCTCACCTCACTCATGACTTTAAAGCAAAAGAAACTAAATAAGCTGAAAGTGCTTCTGAGCCTTTACTTGCAACAGGTCTGAATGCTACAGACAACTCCTGCAGCAGGCCATGATCTCCATCCCTGAGGAGGAAAGCTCAGCGTCTCTGAGAAAGTCCAGCAGGTTGGGAGGGAGGATACAGGAGGCAGTGAGAATCATGGGTCTCTCACCCAAGCTGGTGGCTCCTTGACCTCTATCTTCACATGGGCTTCTCTGTTCTTGTTCACGACGCCCATGAGGAGCTCAGCGTCGTGGCCCCTGATCAGAACCACGGGCTGGCTCAGGCCTCTGGGCTTCCTCAGCTGCAAAGAAACAAACACAGTGAGAGCTGATCCAGAACAGCCTGAAACAAGGATGATCCTGGCCCCCAGGCATGTCTGTTCCTCATGATGCTTCTTGCAACACTTTGGGGGACTGACTGCTCCCCCAAATTTACACTATCCCTCTATGATGAATGAGATGGAAGCTTCTCTTCTACCGATTTTCCAGCATTCATTTTCCCTGCTGGTGACTGCTCGTGCACAACTGGACATTGCTTGGTGTCTCCTGAGCTCCTTTCAAGCCCCTGTACAAAAGCTCTTGGTCCCTCCCCTTCCCTGTGGAAGTGCCAACAGCACTGCTGAGTGCTGCCTTTACCACAGAAATGCTTCCTCTGCTCTGGACCCATCCAGTTCCTCTCCTCCCTAAGCACGTTCTGCTTGTTACTGGTCACGCTGGTAGTTTTCCACTGTGGTCCAGGCAGCCTGGCACGGGCTGGCTCAGCAAGTGTCCGAGCCTGCTCTCCTCCAGACTGACCTGGATCAGGGTGGCCATCCTGTAACCCCTTCCCATACCCTGGGGGGATACCTGGGGGAATCCAAAGGTCGGTGGACAGGGATGGAGATGTGAATGGAGGTGCAGACGGTCAGGAAGACCATGGAGGCAAGGCCAAAAGCTCTGAGCTGTTGACAGGATTTGACACTCTTGGCTTTGGTGTACCAAATGAGAAAACTGGAACAGTGGGAGCCGGGGCTCCGGGTAGGGATCAGAGACCGGGATCTGAGCAACCTCAGCATCACCTCATGGACCTGCATTTGCTGCTGTGTTTCTCTGGCACCAGAAATTAAGTTGTAAGTGCATGCAAGAGCCATAAGGGATGGATCCAGCAAGGAGTCAGCCCAGAGTATGGATAATAAACTCAGGCACCAGCTCCCCTGTCTGTTCTCTACCTAAAGCTGGATGTTTTTCATATCCCTGGATTATCTGGATGGGGAATTGATGCCCTTCCAGAGATGACAGCAGTGCTGGGGAAAGGGACTGATGGAGGTGTCTAAACCAAGATTAAACCTGCACCAACAGCAAAGCAGGGGGCTGACTTTGGCTTGAAAACTTGAGAAATCACCCTTCCCGAGGTACACTGGGCTGTCTGGACTAGATGGATGGGAAAATCTGTGACTTCCCAAGAGGAAGCATCCAGCTCCTGGTGGAAAAGCTTGATTGACCAGATAATGTCTTTCAAGAGCATGGATGTGCCATGGAGAGTGTCTGTGTGCAGCGTAAGAGCCAACATCCAACACTGGCAGCATCCTCCCGGGACCTCCCACTGGTGGCTGGGGGTCCTGGCCTGAGCACATTTTGGGATGGGACAGGAGCACTGTGTTCTAGCTGAGGGTATCCCTGGGGTCTGTACCTGATCAGCAGCACTTTCATCATCGGTGATGTCGAAAAGGATCGCACGGGCTCCACGTTCCCCCGCCAGCTTTGCCTGTCCGAAACAACAGAAGCTTCAGTGGACATTTTGTACTGTAACCTGTGTCCACACTTGCCACTGGGGCCGTGTCTGCCTTCTGGGCTCTTCCCAGGAGAAAGAAACACCTGCTTGGACTGAGGAAACCGTTCCCACCTTGTCTCCTGAGCTTGCATTGGGCTGCAGTGCCTGCTCTAGCCAGAGCCCTGCAGCTCACGGATGGTTTCTGCCAAAAGTTGTGGAGGTGAACTACTTGGTGGCCTCGCGGTCACAGAAACACACAAACCCAACCAATCCCCAGCTGTCTGTGGGCCAGGTGCTCCTTTGCTTCAGAGCTGGATTTGCTGGGAAGGGACGAGCATCCGCGCTAGCCCTGCTGACCTCCATGGACAGCAGAAACATCCACAGGTCCCCACCTGTCACCTGGCAGCAGCAGGGCTGTCACAGGGCCTGACTCCCACACACGCTGCTCTCTCTGGCTCCCCCTGCTCCTCGGGGAGAAGCTCCGGTGGAGCCAGAGCGGCAGGGCTGCTCGAGGATCAGCAGCGCAATGGCTTTCCCAGCGGGGAGGGACAGCTCAGAGACCCACCCAGCCGAGCACACATGCCACCCTGGTGAGCTAAGGCAGCCAGGACCGCGGGGTCACCCACCTCCACCCAAGCAGCCCCTGGAGCCCTCAGGCAGGCAGCCGCAGCCTCAGGAGACGGAACGTGAGCAGAACACTGGGCTGGGCCGCGGTTGATCAGGTGGAGCCCTTTGATCCACGCGTCCCGAGTGCCCGAGCAAACAGAGCTGCACTGCCAAACCCAGCTCGGGAGCCCCAGGGCACTGCCAAAGCCGGCTCAGGGGCCACAGGGCACTGCCAAAGCCGGCTCAGGAGCCACAGGGCACTGCTGCCCTTCCCAGCTGCGCTACCAAACGCAGGGAGCCGGCCGAGCCCAAGGATGGAGCATTCCCGGCACAGCCAAGCGGGATCAGCTCCATCCCTCTCTCCCTGGCCACCTTGGCGAGGGGCAATGGGGGCTGGGTTCTGGGGACAGGGATGGGAATGGAGGTGCAGCTGGTCAGGAACAGGCAGAGGTGGAGGCTCAGAGTTGCTGATAGGATTTGACACTCGTGGGGAACCTAGAAAAGTGGGATCAAGGCCTGGAACAGGGATCAGAGACTGGGGTCCTGCCTGGGATCAAAGGAACCTCAGTGTTTGCTAGCACTGAAGAAAACTTTCAGGGAGTGAATTCCACCTGTCAGTCAGGCTTTGATGAACAACAAACAGCTCTGCAAAGATTTTACCCTGCTAAAGACACTGGCTATGAGGCAATGAACTGCTGAGACTGCAGAAGTGACTTTTCCCAACATCTTTCTGACTCCTTTTACAAAGGACACAACTTCTGGTGACCAGGGACAGGGCCCAGGGAATGGCTGGAGCTGTCAGGGCGGGTCAGGCTGGATATCAGGAAAGGTTCTTCCCCCAGAGGGTGCTGGGCACTGCCCTGGCACGGGGACAGTTCACTCCCAGAGCTCCAGGAGCGTTTGGACAGCGCTGCCAGGGATGCCCAGGGTGGCATTGTTGGGGTGGCTGGGCAGAGCTAGGAGCTGGACTCCATGATTCTTGTGGGTCCCTTCCAACTCAGGACATTCCATGATTCTGTTGAAGCCTTTCACAACCTGCTTGCTACAGTAATTTTCTCAGTGCTTGCCGTCTTTGTGCTGTATCTCTTCAGCCACATGACACAGCCAAGCTCTCTCTCTGAGGACTGCAACACTTCTGGTGCAAATATGTATCTACAGATGATTTTGGAGATCTGAACAGTCTGTCAACCAGACCTGCAATCACTTGTTCTCTCAGAAATAATTAAAAAAGCCCCCTCCCAAAATTTACAAATGATGATCAGAAAGAAAAGTAAATCACTTTGAATTGATTCCAGAGGCCCTTCCCAAGCCTTCCTCTCCTCCAACACCCTCCCTGATGGTTTTAGCTTTGGATGCTGAAACAGTGATTGAATTTAGGAAGCAGAGAAGTGCCTCAGTTGCTGGTGGAGTTCTCCTTGGTGGGGCTGGCCAGGGCTGTCCATGTGCAGGGCCTGGCTGGGTGACAGCTGAAGCAGAGGTTGTGATAACACTCTGCACATGGCTATTTTTATCATCATTGATACAGCCCTGCAATTCCACATGCAAAGCTCTGCCCCAAGATGCACTTGCAAGGAAAACAATGCTCCTGCTCCAGCCAGCACCAGTCACATCCCACAGCTACACCCCTGCTCCAGAGGAGGAGTGTGGTCCTGGGTTTTTGAGGGAGAGACCTTGGCATCCCTGCCCATGACAGGGGCTTAGAATGAGATGATCTTTGAAGTCCCTTCCAGTCCCAACCATTCTGTGATTCTCTGATCTGTATGATGTTGGAGGGAAGGAGCTTGGCAGAGGCTTCAGGAGGATGGAGAAGCAGACAGGCAGGAACTGCAAGGGGATGGGGGAGCCATGATACGAGGATGGGCCCAGGGATGTGGCCAGCTTAAGGAGCATCTGCTGTATTTCATGGCTAAACTACTGCTATTTGTGGGAGAAGAACTGTGAGCTTCCCTTGGTGAGATTTTAGAGCAGGAACACCTGCAGGATGGCAGCTGGTGTCATGTGCAGGTGCATGTAAAAATCCAGTGTTGGATTTGGCTCTGGCCAGTGAACTGCCAGTCTACCAGGTGAACCGAGGGGTTTGTTTGCTTTGGGGGGCTCAGGGGTCCTGGAGAAGGGATCAAGTGGATGAGCAGAGTGCAGCAATGCACTGTGTCTTGTGCCCCTGTGCCAACCTTTCTCTGCTGCTCCTTGGACTCGGTAACACACTGGTACTTCCAGTGCTGTGATCAGAGTCTCAAAGATGAAGGAGAAAACTAACAAAACAATCAGAATCCCAGAATGGTTTGGGCTGGAAGGGACCTTAAAGCTCATCTCGTTCCACCCCCTGCTATGGACAGGGACATCTTCCACTAGACCAGATTGCTACAAGCCCCATCCAACATGACCTATGTTTTGAAACCTTTTAAGGGTGTGAGATGGAAGATGGGCCTGTGCAGCTGCTCCATCCTCCTGTTCACGATCCTCCACAGCAGCTGCACTCACCAAATAGCCACTGCTGCCCTGCTCCAGCATCCTGGGGCATCCTGGCACCACTGTCATGTGCTGGTCACGTCTGGATGGACATGGGACAGCTGGGACCACCTGCCCAGCCCTTTTTCTTGTGTCTGTCACAAGCTGCCCAGGTGGGCCCAGGCCATTTTCCAGGTGTGGGGGAAGTGACAGCAGTTTGACAGCTCCATCATGCTGGCTCGTGCCAACAGCTGGCACCAGCTCCAGAGCAGCAGCAACCCAAATTTGGGCTGGGCAACCCAGGAAGGGATAGGTACTGCTGCCTGGCTGCCCATGCAGGCAGGGGGAACCAGCCCTGGGATGGAAATCCATCATGGCATCACATCTCTTTCCTTGCTTTTGATGCCACAGCCTCTGTGAAAAAACCCTGCTGTGAAGGAGCAAGTGCTCAGTCCAAGTTTTGCCTGCCCTCTTCAGCTGAGCTGCAGGGAACATGGAAAAGGACCCTGTCCCATCCCCACCAGGTCACCACCAGCAGGAAGAAGGCAACATGATGGAATCACCTGAAGGCAATCCAGCTAAAGCCAGGAAGAGCTAAATAAGGGGGTTTGCACACTTGTACAACACTTGTGGAAAACAGCCCAACATTTGGTACAGAGACAATCAAGAGAAAAAGCCAATGTCATTCTTATCCATGCAACTTAATCAGAGTCACAAAGATTTTAAGGCTTAAAATGACCCTCGTTCCTACCTGACTTCCTTATTACCAGAGAATTGGACCAGTGACCTCAGCTTTTGGCACTGGAACTGCTGTTTCACTGAGGTGCCTGATCCAAAGGCTTCTGAGATCTCCCAGGGCCCGAACTGTTGATAAGTCATGACCCACCACTAGTTCAGCTGGTCTGCATTTATCTCACTGCTCAGCACTGACTCTTCTCCTGCCTCATCCAGTGAAGTATTACAGCATTATTTTTGGAAACAGAGCCACAGAAGATGTTTTCTGTGTCCATATTTTCCCACAGGCCAGAGAACAGAGAAAACCACAAATCCCCTCACAGGCCAGGGAGCAATGTGAGGCTGTAAAACAGGAGGGGCACGAGGCTGCTGGACAGCAAAGAGTGTTGGATGCTGGGGTAAGGTCTGAGCATCCCAGAGCTGCCAGGTTAGGGGGAACTCCACACCTTTTACAAAGTCAGTCAGTCCAAAAAGGTGGAGGGATGGGTGTTTGGGATGGCTGGCACAGCATCTCTCCCAAAGGACCCCTTCTGCCAAGGACCCTGCTCTGTCCTTGTCCTTTTCTCCACTTCCCAACAGCTCTCTCCTACCTTGCTGCCTCCTCCTGCCCTTTTCTTTGCTGCAACACAGGTTTCACTTCCCAGGCTGATGCCATTTCAGGCATTTTTGCACTTACCTTGTTAGCCAGCGACAGGCAGGGGTTGGGATCCCGATCCGGCTGTTCCAGCTTGACGATGGTGATGAATCCCGATTCCGTGTGTTCATCCTCGCTGGTGTTGCACAGGGATAGCGGGTGGGACTGCAGGACAAAAGCAAGGGACATTGAGATCCTGGGGCTCAGCACTGCGAAGGGGACTCAAGCCCACCCTGCAGACCCTCTGGACCTGCCCAGAGCTGTAGGACCCCCTGTGACTGGGCATCACCACAACACTGCTACATCCCATGGCCCTGCCTGAGCCAGTGGGGCTTTGAACCCCACAAAAAAAGTCACTGCCCAAGGTGGGTGTCACCCCAGCCACTCCAACCACCACAGTCCCCTGGCTGGACTCCATGGAGCTGGACCACAGTTCTACAGCCTCCAGCTGCGCTGACCCCCCAGGCACTGGGCTTCCCAGGAAGGTGGCTGGCACATTCCCCCTCAATCCCAGGGTTATACCCATTAGAAAAGTGCCAGGAATGCTGCTGGCAGTGACAGGGGGGATTTTTGCTGCCTGTGCAGTGATACAACCCAGCACCAATCCCACATCCACAAGCACCCAGCACTGCACAGTTGGGAGGCACCACAAAGCCACAGAGCTGCTTTTGACAGCACCAAGTCATGGGAATCAAAACAAGAACAGGTCTAACAAAACCAAGAAAGAGAGTTAAAATCATCAAATCCTAAAATCACAGCATGGAGACCAACTAGTTCTAATGTCTCACGCAAATGTGAGTTTGTATCCAACTCCTCATCATGTCTGGAACTGCTTAAAACAAAAGTAAAAGCAAAGGATTTCAGTGAAATTTTAAAAGAAAAGTTCATATTCTTTTATCAAAACACTGGTCTAGTGGAAGGTGTCCCTGCCTATAGCAGTGGGGAGAACTGGATGATTTTTAAGGTCCCTTCCAACCCAAACCATTCAGGGATGCTGCAATTTAGACTTCAGGACACCAGAAAGAGTGCAGCATTACCAAGCTAAGCACCATAAACTCTCAAAATCCGGGTTTTCAGGGAAGCAATCAGATCTGTTGTGGCTTGGAGCAGTCAGGAAAGCTCCAAATAAGCCCCTGCACCCTTGGAGCACTGACAGGCGCGTGTTGACCAACACTGACACGGCATCCAAGTGCCCGTGATCCCGCTGGATTCACCCGGAATGGCATCACTCTGTGCTCTGCTTGCCTGGCTGGGAGCTCTGGTTAATATGTGATTGCGGCTTTGGGTTAATGTGTGATTGTCACAGGAAATGCAAAGACTGTGTCTCGGGATAGCTCCAACAGCTCAGGGGGAGCCCTCCCGAGCCTTCCCCAGGCTGCTCCTGGGGGAGCTCGGAAGGACCTCACTTTAGAGCTGTGTCTGACCCTGGCTGTGACACTCATGGGGCAGTGCCAGTCCCGTGTGCTGAGCTCAGAGCAGCCTCTCTTTGACCAAGATTGCTGGGCCTGATCCCAGCATTAGGGTGGGGAGGCCCTGGCACAGAGTGCCCAGAGCAGCTTGGGACAGTGGGAAGTGTCCCTGCCCATGGCAGCGGGCTGGAACAGGATGAGCTTTAAGGTCCCTTCCAACCCAGACCATTCCATGATTCCATGGTTAATGATAAACCCTGGGAAAATGAGAAATGGGCCCAATGGGCTTCTGCAGCTCCAAATGGGCATGGGGAGCATACAGAAAATGCTGGCGACTGTTGTGGAGCAAAATCCAGATGATAAATCTGGAGAAGACCTGCTGAGGAATGCTGGTCCCTGAACCTGAGGTCCTTCCCACGTGGGCAGCTGTCCATGGAGCTGCGGCAGAGCAGTGGCCCCTCGTTGTTCTGTGCTGGGTCCCTCACAGATATAGATCAAGCTGGAGGCTGAGCCAGGGAGCCTTCTCGGCACCCTGCAATGCCCAGGGACAGCTTGGGGTGATTCCTGGGCCGGGGACACAGGCACCATTCACCACGCCCACACACTCCACTAATCTTCGCTCCAGAGACCTCTTCCCTCTGCCCCCCCCAGCTCCTTCTCCTGTTTGTTGCTATGCAGGCAATTCCTCCAGCAGCAGCACAGTAGCAAGACATGGCCCTTATTTTCACCATCCCACAACAGCATTTCTTGGCATTTCCACTGCCCTGTCCCTGTGAGGGAGCCCAGCTGCACATTGTGCTCACAGGACAAGAGCAGACTCGAAAAATAACCTAAGGATGATGCAGAAAAACAAGTATCATCCCCTTCTCTGCTGGACTGGGCACCTCTGCAGCACCAGCAGCCACAGGGCCACGGCTCCTTACAGACCCTTATCTGATCCAGGAGACAACAAAATCCCATTGCTGGAGAGAGGGGGTGCATTCATATCCAAAACCAGAGAGATTTCATACATGCTGCCTAAATCCCACCACTCCCCGTGCTCCCAGGGGCTCCCAGTCAGCAGAGAGACCTCAGTGGTTGCTATGCTGGACCCCCCCCCAGTGCTGCTCCAGCTGGGGGTTCCCTGCTGGAAGTCACTGCTGCTCTGCCAGATCCTTCTCCCCGGATGATCCCTGTGCTCCTGGCATCCCAGTGGTGGGCTGGGATCAGCTGGCAGGGTTTCTTGGGTGATTCAGCCCTGCAGCTGTGTCCACACCCTGGCCCTGATAAGACACTGTCAACCTGTGAGCCCTGGCTTTATCACTCCCTCTGTCACCACATCCCTCCTGTCACACCTTCAAAGAGGATGCAGAGCTCCTCCTCATCCCTATCTTCTTGCTATCACCTTTTTGGCTTCCTGTTTCCTTACCCTATGGATTCCCTTTGCTTTTTACCTTTTCTGTCCACAGTGCCATTCAATTTCACTTTTTTAACTCCTGCTTGCCATCTTTCCCACTTTATTCCCACTAGACCCACTACCTTCACACCAACCTGTCCCTCCCAGCATCGCTCACAAGCTGCACTGAGCAGCAGAAACACAGGGAAAGGTCCTGGGGAATCAGGCCTCCCAATTCCCACTTGGGAGCTTCATGTATAAAATAAGAGGGAAAAAAGGTGACCCTGAGAGGTCATCTAGCCCATTTTGCTGCCTAAAGGCAGAATCAGCCAGACCTAAAACATGCCTCAGAGACACTTGCTCAACCTGTTTTCAAGACCGCCAAAAAGGGGGACTCCTCACCCACTCCAGGGCTCCCCTCTCCTCCACACCAGGAGTATATTCCAGTGCCTCACTGGAGTCGGTTTTGCACCAGCCTGAGCCTATTAATTCTCACTGAATCAACCATGCCCACGGAAAAGAAATTATTTGTGCTCTTTTTTTTCTCCCCAAGGATCTTTTAAACATTTCTGTTCCCTTTTCTGTTCACCAAGGAGTCCTGAGGGACAAGGGCTGAAAAAGGACTCAGAGAAAGTCCTCAGTTTTCTCTGTAAGGGAACTCAGAGCATTTCCCATGCTTTCTTCATGGGGGATGAATCAAAATTTGATCTGATCTGGAGTGGCAGGAAAAATGTTATAACCAACCCCTAAGACTGTCATGGAAAAGACAGGAGAGTGCTCACCAAAGGGCTTGAGAAAAATCCTGGACTAAACTCTTCACTACTCTGACCACAATCCCAGAAAAACTGCAGACAGCAAATACCAAAATGCATTTTAACAAGTTGAGAGTGATGCAGGGAATGGTAGATTGATAATCCTGACTTTCGTGCCAGAAAGAAAAGCCAACTTAAAAAAAGCAGGCTAATAAAGAGAAGGGAAGAACTAATAGAGCTTTGGAAAAGGAAAGGGATGGTTCACACAGCCACAGGGTTCCTCAAAGCAGTCAGTGAGTATGGGACTAAAGGCAGTTCCATGAGTGCCAGACCCTGGTGTCTCCCCTCCCGTTCTCCTACAAGGTCAAGGCTATGGAAGATGATGGAATATGGTGCAGTACTGCCCAGGGAGAGGGACTTTGGACATGGCCTGGAGCAACAGGAAAAGGGGGGATGGCTTCCCAGTGCCAGAGGGCAGGGATAGATGGGATAGTGGGAAGGAATTGTTCCCTGGGAGGGTGGGCAGGCCCTGGCACAGGGTGCTCAGAGCAGCTGGGGCTGCCCCTGGATCCCTGGCAGTGCCCAAGGCCAGGCTGGACAGGGCTGGGAGCAGCCTGGGACAGTGGGAGGTGTCCCTGCCCATGGCAGGGGGTGGCACTGGATGGGCTTTAAGGACATTTCCAATCCAAACCATTCCATGGTTCTATGATCTTCAGAACTAAAAAGAGAAAAAAGCAGGGAAGCCTTTGCAATGAACTCACCAGGACAGTCCCAAGGCAAACTGTGTTGTCCAAATATTCACAAACCACATGGAAAATTAGAGGGATGGTGAAAAGAGTGAATTCTTCGGTAACACATAAAAATCCAAGTTGGTAAATATTAAAATTGTCTAGCAAAGGATCTCATGATACTGTGTGATGGAGTGATACAAGATGTTAAAAAATGCAAATATAAAAAAATATATCCAGGTATTTTACACAGGGATGAGCTCTAGGTGAGCTCATTAACAAATGAACAGGAAAGAGCTTGGAGTCACTGTGGGAAGTTTTATGGAAACCGCTGTTGAATCACCCAAAGCAGTCAAAAAGCAAACAGACATTACTGTAAAAAACAAATGAAAAATGAAAATCTACTAGATAAAGCTCTAGTGTTAGTCAACATCTTGACTACTACAAGGAGTCTTTCTCACTCTGTCTTAAACAGAGATTTCTGTGCAAGTGATTAGGTGAACAAGAATTCTTCAGCTTAGTACATGTGGGATATGTTAGACACAGAAAATCATTAAAAATATGAGAATTCATGGATCAAAACACCAGGAAGAGCTGTTAAAGGCAAAGGTGGGCACAGCTTGCTGTGGTCGGGGGGCTGCAGAGGAGCATCCATTGGGATTTGACTTTTCTCTATATATTTTGGGGCTGCAGGGGAACTGCACACGTGGGGTTCTGCACTCCCCAAGCAGTACCATGGGCTGCACACTCACCTCCCACTAGACTTTTGCCATGAATATTTCATCTAGGAACCAAACTCCAGAATAAAGCTGGGATTCGCAGTCAGTGCCAGAGAGCCAGAAGAGCCTCTGCCTTCAGAACATCAGCAGAGCCAGCTGCTGCTTTATCTGTGGGACAGTGCTGGGACTTCTGGCTGTGTCCCAGCACCAGTCTCCTTTCCCTGCTCTCGCCAGTATTCCAGCAGGTGGAATCCCATGCAAGACTTTGAGGGAATGCTCACGCGTGCAGTGCCAGAAGGGTGCAAGGGTTCTGTCCAGGACAGCAAGGCCTCCCCTGCCATAGCTCATGCCAGGACCATTCTCCCTCTCATGCCAGGACCATTCTCCATGTGCCACTGGTGCCACAGCCTTGGGTGGATTAAATGCCTGGTGGAAAAGCTCCTTCACAGACGAGCTACAGCTGAAGCAGCAGTGAAGGGACGAGCCAGGGGCCCACAGCACCACAGTGGCACCTTTGGGGACACGGAGCATGTTGGACATTGTCGTGCCAAATCCGTGTGTCCATGGGAGGCACCCACTGCCCACTGCCCTGCTGGCTTCACCCAGCTGTGCCATGTCACTGTCACCTAGCATGAGATCCTGAGGCAGGACATGGATATTCCTGTACTTGTGGTTATGTCTGGCTCAAGACACCTCTTCCCTGCTGGAATTCCATCAGTGAGCCTCTGAGCTAAGTAAGGATTATATTCCTTTGTAGGCTTCAAAAGGCAAATGAAAGGGGTCTCCTACCATCCTCTCCATCTTTGCTGCTGACACTAACCTGGCTGTAAGAATTACTGGGCAAGATCCTCTGCTGGGTCTATGCGGAGATGGAAACAGGGCACCCGAGACAGGATTCCTGTGGGAAGGAGCAGGGCGGATGTCCCAGCTCTAAAAGCCAGATGTGCACCTGCATGGTGCATCTCCCAGAGGTGCCAGAGCACGGGCACTGACCCAACTGCTGGCACCAGGGAAACTTCCAGGGAACTTGCATGGCTGGGATGAAACAGGCCATGTGCACTCCTCAGACACTGAGGAATGCTCCTGACAGCAACACGGCCCTATTGGGACACCCCAGCCACCAGACCCTCCTCTCCCAACCTCCCCCAAAACTCAGCCTGACAGGAGGTTGGAGCCAGGTGGGGATCAGACTCTTCTCCAACGTAAGTGACAGGACAAGAGGAAAACAGCTCCAGGTTGTGTCAAGGGAGGGTCAGGCTGGACATTAGTAAGAATTTCTTCATGTCAGGTATTAGAAGGGGCTGCCCAGGGAAGTAGTGGAGTCCCCATCCCTGGAGGTGTCCAAGTAATGGCACTCAGTGCTCTCCTCTGGGTGACAAGGTGGGATTGGTTGCAGGTTGGACTTGATGTGATGGTCTTCGAGGTCTTTTCCCACCTCAGTGATTCTGTGATTAATGCTGTGTGAATGTCTTTATTCCTGCAAGAAAGGCTCCTCCCAGTTTACCTGAACTCTCCAGCTTTACCAGCTGAACAGAAGCCCCTCTTACCCCAAGACCATTCCACTCCAACAAAGACAACAGCAGGAATGACAGGACACTACCACAGGCACAGGAGATGCTGCCAGGAGGTTGAAACACAGCGACAGTGGAGCTGAGAAGTGCTGTGGGATACTACTAGAAGGACATGGAAGGATGAGAAGGGACGGAGCAGAGAGATCAGGCTGATTTTAGCCATGAAGAAGATGGAAATGGCTGGCTGGAAAAGGAAAAAAAGGTCACAGTGTTTCAAGAGGCCCAAGGAGAAATTGCCACTTCCATGACTCCTGGGCATGAAGCTCAGCAATCAGGATATGGGTTTTTTTAAATTTACCTGCATAAAGTTTCAAGAGCTGTTATAACAGCAAACATACCCTACCCACATGTGAGTCACAGAGGAACATTCACTGATAACAAATGCATTATTCTTAGAGAGACTCAGGTCCTACCTCAACATGCAAACAGCTCAGACAACCATCCGAGTCCCTGCAGGAGTGGCCATAGGTGGGAGAGGAGACAAAGGACCTACAGGGTGCCAATGCAACACTCCCGTGCTTGTGCCCTTACTCGTGCTCACGAGCTTCACTGCCTTTGGCCAAGGATCAGTAGGGCCTGAGGGTGTGATACAACAAATCAGTCCCTCATCAAGAAATGACTGTGCTTCCCTCTCCTTTTCATTGCCAAGCTGGTGAGCAACAAAGAGCAGCGCTGAACCCAAGAGGGATGTTTATTTGATTATCACACGTGCAGGATTAGATGGTTTAGGGGAAGTCTGGATCTCTTCTGTCACTCTCTGCAACTCCCTGAAAGGACTTCAGAGCCAGGTGGGGGTTGGGCTCTGCTCCCAGGGAACAGGAATAGGACAAGAGGAAATGGCCTCAGGCTGTGCCAGGGGAGGCTCAGGTTGGACATCAGGAGGAATTTCTTCCTGGAAAGGGTGGTCAGGTATTGGAAGAGGCCACCCAGGGAGGTTTGGAGTACCCATCCCTGGAGGTGTCCAAGGAAGGGCTGGATGTGGCACTCAGTGCTCTGGGCTGGGTACAAGGTGGGGATTTGGCACAGGCTGGATTTGATGGTCTTGGAGGACTTTTCCAACCTAAATGATTCCCCATGGGGTTGGTGAAAATTCTCAAACACTGACAGCTCTGCTGAAGTTTGCTCTCCTGCAGACAGAGAGGTCCCACATGAGGGAAACAACTGTCACTTCTGCTGGCCCAGCCACCACGAGGATTGCATGGACCAGCAAGGAAATCTCTGGCAAAGCTCCATAACAATTGTCTGGGTAAACTGTCTCTGTCTGGTCCACACATCCATGCTGGAGTATCAAAGGCAAAGGGAGGTTCTCTGGTCAGCCCTGACTCACCGCTCTAAATGAAAGTGAAGGCAAGCTGGCCCAAGTCATGGGAGGACAGCTCATGCTCCCCTGCCTCCAAGCAGTCTTCAGGCAGCCTGGATCCCAAATCCCATGGAGAGCATCCAACCCATGCTGACCTGCTCACCTCACATGCCTTGGAGGGTCCGGCCTGTCCCCACCCCGGAGCCATCTCCACACTTGAAGACCCTCGCACACGACCCTCTGTATTGTGCTGGCAGTGGCTGGGAGGCTAAAGCTGTCACGCACAACTCACACAAGTGCTGTCCCTCTGCAGCCCTCAAAGCAGTGGCAAAGCCCAAGCTGTGCTGGCAGCTCTCTCACCTCTCCAAGCACAAAGGTCCCTTGGGACCAGCTCAGGGGTGGCACAGACACATGAGGACTCCCACAACTGCTCTGTGAAACACCTGAGGCAGCTCTGACCCTGAAAGCAGCTCTGCAGTGATGGGCTCACCCAAGCCCAGACCACTTTACTGCAGGCACTGGGTACTTTCCCTCAACCACCAGCTTTTTACAATGGGTTTCAAAGTTAAAACCTTGGCAGCTGATGCCAGAAAGGGCATTCTTGATCCTCCAGAAAAGAGAAAGCAGATCTAGAAGAGCAAACACTGACAAGGAAATTCTTTTTGGGTCAAATTAAGCAATGACTTCTTCTGAACATCACACATCTCCAGGGGGGCTGAATTGCTCCCAGAAAGAGACCAAAGGGCTCTCCAGAGGCTGATGTGGACTGGGGAATTCTCTAAAACTCTCCTGAAGATGAAGCTCAGCAGCATTGCTGCCTGGAGATGTCAGGACCTTGGCATGACCCTGAACCACAACTGTGGTCATTTGTGGAGAAAGCAGCAACGGTGCAGGGAAGCTTTACCTGTTCACGAGTGAAACGGTTGTGAGGACTGCACATGGAGCTGTTCTCACCAGGGAAAAGCCGCAGGCAGGAGACAGGCTTGGAATGGCGGACTCACCCCAGGGAAAAGCTGCCGGCAGGAGATGGGTTTGGGGTGGAGGAGCCAGCTCTGCTGAACCTTCCCGGCCGGCGCCGGGGGGAGCGCCGCCTGATCCCTTCCCCCTCCATCTCCCTGGGCTGCATTGCCGAGCCAGGTGCAGAACAAAAGGAAAGTAATGATTTAGTTATTGCTGCAGCGCCGAGGGTTTGAAGGTCAGGCACTCGGCACAGCGCTCGCCGCCCGGCCGGGCCGTGCCTGCAGCCCTGCAGCCGGAGCTGCTCCGCAGGGGCCGGCGCTGCGCGGCTCCGGCTCTGCGCGGGCACATGAAAGGCTTCTCTCTAATGTAATAACTGACGGCCTCTTCAGTGCCGTTTGAACTGTTTACAGACCGAGTTAACGATTACAGGCAATGTGTACCTTGGCTGCTGCCCAAAATTCTTACCCGTCCGTCAGATATTATCAAAGAGCCCTTCACTGCTGGCCTGGAGTCCTTCCAAAGCACAGCGCCAAAATGCGGGCGTAGAGGAGGGGCCTTGGGCGCTCCGTGGTGAAACCCAAGCTAGAAAGTCACAGATCTGCTCTGGAGAGGTATCCTGGGATGCGGGTGCCAAGTCACGTAGAGACACAGGAACGCCCGAGGGCTCCCTGAAGCCCCCCGAGCCCGGGGCGCCCGCGGGTGGGCTCCTCCCCGCAGGACATCAGCCACGGCTGGGCTGCGGTGCCTTCCAGGCTTTCGGAGAGGACACCGCACAACCCACAAGCTCTGGCTGTCCAGGTTTACCTCCCTGCAGGAGGTCACTGCCATCCATACCTGGATACCTGGTTCTTTACATATAGCCTGGGCGGTTGCGTTAGTGCCGGTGGTTACACTGCTTAAAGCTCCTCCTGCCAAAAGCATTTTCAATACCCTCATGCCTAAGAGTGAGGACAAGAACAAACTAGGTGGTGGGAGATTAGATAAAATCACTTCCATTGTTATTTGTAGCTGGAGAAATGCAGGTGTAGGTATAAGGTCTGGCTAGATTTGAGCTAGAAAACAAGCCCCAGCTCTTTGGGCAAATTGCACCAGGTCTGGAAACCCCGTTGAAATGAAGGGATGAAATAAAGAACTGGCAAGCTGCTCTAATTACAGCTGAGTAACACAGAGACACATTCAAGCAGTACTGAGGCTGCAGAGCAAACTGCTTCCGAGCAGGAAATTCCGCAGCTGCAGAGGAGCGTCCGTCCTACCCATGGTCCTGCACCCGCAGCCACCTGGGGAGGCTCGGGGGGAGCAGAAGTTAATCTCTGCACCATGCTCTGCCCCTGGAAGGTCCTGTCAGAAGCAACTTCCTAAATACAACTAGAAAAAAAATTAAGATCTCTGTTTCAGATAGAAATGTATCTCATGGCCCATCAGTCTCCCTAACCACCAAACTTTAGGCTGCAAAATGCTATTTAATGTCATTCACTAGACCATCTGCAGACTGTGCTATCATGGCTTCAAGGTACCACCAAACCATTGTTAAAAACATGCTGCTTCAGTCCATCCCAGAGTTTCAAACTCCCAGCTCCACCAGCAGCAGGAACTGATGCATCCTGTGCCTACCAGGAGCCTGCATGGTACTGGGTTGCCATGATACCGAAGCTCTTGGTACAAAATGTCAGGTGATACAAGTGTGAAACTTTAATTAAAATTTTGCTCCTCTGTTCCTAAAATGAGCTATTTTGTCCTGCACAAAACAATGCAAATGCATCTCTTTCACAGGCTGACATGAGATGGAGTTTCCAAGGGATGCTTTCCAGAAAAGGGCTGATGCCTTCACTTCATGCCAGCTCTGTCTTGAAATGTGTTTTATGTCAGCAGGTCCTGGGCACAAGGACAAAGATTCAACAGCTAAAGGAATAAATTATTTGCTTTTCAATCTCACCCTGCACCGGCTCCCTGTTGTTTTATTGCTCAGACATCGTTTTCTGTAGTAGGGATGAGCAAGTGGCTGGTGGAGAACATGAGTCTCTCTTGTTGGATGTTGTTGTATTTCCAGAAGACAGAAATGTAGATGCAAATACATTTGCAGTGATTTGATTCACTGGAACTTGCTGGTACAGTGCAGTACACGACAGAAATTGGTTCCTCCTACGCTTACTTGCTAAGACATGAGTTTAGGCCCTCTGGGATCTGCAATTCCCTGGCTGCTATCGATGACATCACTGACATCTAAGGAGCTGCAGGAATGCCGAGAATGCAGCTCCAGGCTCCTGGGGATGCTGAGCTCATCCACTGCTGCAGGAGGCACCAAAGATGGGGTGCCTGGGTCGAACTCCTGCCTCCCTTCCAACCTACACTCACCGCTCTTCTTGAGGCTGCACGACACAGGCACACGTGGCTGCACCAGCTTAAACAGCAGAAGTGGAAATGAGTGAAAATTTCTTTCACTGATGTCTTCAGATGCTGAGCAGAAACAAGAATTTCAGCACAGGCACAAGGGGTCAGACCCAAAACTGACATAACCCCGTGACCTGGGCAGGAGCTGATGCCCAGGGAGTTCCACCCGAATATGAAGCAGAACTTCTTCCCTGGGCAGTGCCTGAGCCCTGAATAGGCTGCCCAGGGAGGGGCTGGAGATATTGCAGAGCCTTCTGGACACAATCCTGTGCCCTGTGCTCTGGGATGGCCCTGCCTGAGCAGGGAGGTGGCACCAGGTGACCCACAGTGGCCCCTTCCAGCCTGCCCCTTCTGGGATTCTGGGAATCTGTGACCTGGCTATCACAAGCCAGCAGAGACCACTCAAAGAGTGGTTTTCCACTTGGTGTTCCACTTGGGATACCTTCCCAGCACTACTGGAGTTACTGATCTGGGAGACGTACCCGGAGCCAGCTGGTGAACAGCCTGAAGAATTTCACAAACACACCTTATTCCATACTTTTTGCCCATTTATACTTCTTCCACAACATTCCTTGCAATTGATCTCAAGAAAGGATTTCAGAGAAGTCAATAAAATACTTTTTCTTGGACTGAAGATAATTTCACAGGAGACTTCCTGAGTCTCCTGAGTGAACTGTTACCATCCTTGCTGCATCCTGGGGAACTCCAGCCATTGAAGATCACAGAATCCCAGAATGGTTTGGGTTGGAAGGGACCTCGGAGACCATCTCCTTCCACCCCCTGCCATGGGCAGGGACACCTTCCACTAGACCAGGTTGCTCCACGGTGTCACAGATGTTCAAAGAGCTGAGCTGGCACACTGGAAGGAGCTTGAAGCAGGTAAGCATGACATTCTTCCCTTTGTTTCAGCCTGCTGGGAGCCCCTGGAGACTCCAGCATTCATCACCAAAGGGCATGTCTCCATGTGGAGGTTCTTAGGGACAGAGACAACAGAGGTCTTGCCTCAGGACTCAAGAGACCGAGGCCAAAAATGTGGAGAAACTTCCATTTTCGGGCATCTCTGTTGCCGTGTGAAGAGCAGCACAGAGCAGTGAACATGCAGGATGAAAGACAAACATGGCAGGAAGTGAAATAATTCCCTGCTCAACAGAGTGAGATCCAGTGGATGCTCTACCCACTGTCTGCATTCAAGGCCCCCAACAATTTGACCAGACATTTCTATGACTGAGCTCTGCTAGCTGTTTTACTCCAAGGAATGGGAAGGGAGCCACTCACAGCCCATTTTTCTGGGGCAGTGAAAGGAGGTGAGCTGAGACATCACCTCTACTGGAGCATCCAGCCCTCACCGACCTGTATCTCTGCGAGAGGGGACAGACATCCAAGAGGAGGATGAGTGCTGGGACAACAAGGACATCTGGAGCCACAGTTGTTGAGACTAAAAGAAGTTCAGAAAGGAGAAAGTCCTCCTGGTTACTGGAGGGATGTCTCCTGCTCTCATCCCCGGTTCCTGCAGAGGAGACACAATGGACGGAGTCTCCACCGGCACCTGCCAATTCTGCGTTTTTCGGCTTTTTTCTTTACGATGACACTGGCCCCTGCCACACAAAGACCACTGGGAGAGTCAAGCACTGCCTGGCACTTCTGCTTTGGCTGCTCAGCACTGAAACTCCAATTTGTTGTGTAAAATGAGCGATGAACACCTTGAGTTCACTCATGCAGACTCTGATTCCTGGGCTCCACTGCCTTTTCTCCTGCTTCTGTAGGGTGGAGGTGGTGTTGCAATCAGATTCTCCCTCTCTGTCTGCTGCTTTTCATCTTGTGGTGCTCCCGCTCCTAAGTCAGGATAGCTGAGGAGGCCTCTGGAAGCACAGAATAGCTTTCTGGTGTGGTACCTCACCCCTCTATGCCATAAAACCTCCATACTCCTGCCCTGACGGCCTGGGAAAATGGCAGGTGCCCATCTCCCAGGGCAGCAGAGAGCTTGTGGTGCTGGATCCCACGTCCAGAGCCACGCCAAGCCTACACAACGTGGATTTGCAGCTGTTTGCAGAGAGCACACTGTACAGCTGTGCCTTGCTGGCACCACAGGGAGCCTGTTGGTGTCTGCTCACGACTCTGCAAACTCTGCAAGGGACAGTCCTTCACTGCAGCTCCGTTGATTTCTCCCCTGATCCAATGCAGTTGCATTTCCCATCAACATTCCCTGAAGTCACACTGAACAATGTGCATTTACACTGCCCAATACACTGAGCCCTTGGTTCCCTCATGCAGTCGGCATCCCTGTCATAGGGGAAGGACAAAAAGCCATTGTAGCCAAAACCTTAAGAGCCTGCCCCAGTAGTTTCCGTGGTATTCGAAATCAGTGCAGCACTTGAGAACACAGGGATAAATCATTAACAAGTCATTATTGTTCACAGGTATTTTTGGCAGGAAACCACTGAGGTCAACTTGGACAAAGTGCTGTGGGGTAGTGGGGGTGGCACTTTTCCTGCAGGAGCATTCAAATCCTCCTCTAATACTAAGAAATGGGCTGGAAGTGACCTTCCTTGCTGAACCTAATCGAGATGGAGAGTGGCACAGCCCCTCCTTGCCGCTCTTCTTGGTCTGAGCTCTCTTCCAGCTCCGTGATCAATCCCTCACGTCCATTCTCCAACAGCACTGCTCATCCTGAGCTTCCCCTGCAGCATGGGCAGCCTGACAGCTCTGCTCCTCATGTGCCAATCCCAGAATCTCCCGGCTCCCATCAATCACTTCTGCTACCAGGAGGTGGGGAATTCCCAAACACCGCTGCTTCTCCCAGAGCTCTGAGCAGGAATGGCTGTTTCTCATTCTCTGGAAATCTGCAGAGATGCTGCTTCTGTATGACTGTACCAAATTCCCTCATCCCCAGCCAAACCCATCAGCTCAGTGGGCAATGGGGCAGATGAATCCATCTGCCATTTGCTCCCAGGGCCATCAGCACGGGCAGCAAACACTGAGAGTCATCTCCACGGTTAATATCCTGGAGGCTGATCCATCCTCACAGCTTCCAGTGCCGTCAGACACTCCAGCTTCCATGGAAAACTATTAATTCTTGTTGTCATCCAGTTTCCTGCTCAGTGGCCAGCTGGCCGCTGACCCCACTGCTATTTAGTTGCTGTAAATCAAGTGCCAAAGAACACTTCGAGAGCACCATGATGTGGTCGGTTTAGAATTAAGTAACCAAACAATTTGGATACAAAGAGCTTAAAGGCTGAGGTGTGTTGGTCAGTGTGTGCTCCTGCCTGGGAGATACAACACTAACATGGGGCTCCTTTTAAAGCCCTAAAAAATCTTCCAGAAGATGCCATGGATTCAGCTCAGCTATTCAGGCGGTTTTGTGCCCAGCCAGCTTGGGATGGTTTGGTGGTGATTTTTTTTTTACTAAGAAAAAATACTTTCAACTTTGACATTTAAAAATTGCCTTTCATATGCACAAAAAAATTTCTTTCCAAACTCACCGGCTTCTGGACACGTTCATGAAAGCCAAGAAAACCAGTCAGGTAAGTGAGTCCAGCTCCTGAGGCAGCCCATGTTTCCATCTTTCTCTAAAAACATATTGAATCCACAACTGCAGACCCAGGCAGGGACACTTGTACTTCAAAGGGACACAAACGCTGCTTTCCAAAAGCCTGAGGCATGGTCAGATAGTTCAAAACAGTTCTTCTTCCCAGCTGAGAAGGCTCATGGCAGGGTTGCCATCAAGTAGGGATTAGCAGGACTGGGTTTTCCCTGGGATGCAGTGGGTAACAGTGCTCAAAGACAATCCTTCTGAGTTTGCCACAGTCCTACTGGCTGAGGTACAGCCTGAGCTACAGACAACATTTCAAGGACCTCCATGCACCCAACAGTTTCAGGAGTAAAAGTCTTCTCAGCCTACCGTGGCACACACAGGGGATGCCCCAATGCTTTATTTCCAGGGATTATTCCTTTGCTGGCATTTTGTGAAATTGCTCCCACTCCCAGAGATGCACCCAAGAGTTTCACTGGCTCTGGAGTGTCCCCAAAATTCCTCCACCCCATTCCAGCAGGGCTGTGCCACCAGCTGCTGTCCTCTGCTTCCACAGCCTCCAGGCTCCATTTCCCTGGTCCTTCAAAATCCCCTTCATAGCCCAGAACTGGGGATGAACAGCAAGTTGATTATAAAACAATTTCTTTTGTTGATAGAAAATTCTTTGCAGGGCGTGAACAGCAGGAGAAAGAAAGGACTCCTCTGAACTTCGAGCTGGCTGGAAACCCCCGGAGGGCAAGAATCCGATCCCTCCTTTGAGGAGCACAGGCCTGTCTGTACAGGCTGCAGGAGCAGGAGAGCTCTGCGTGTGCAGCTCCAACAACCCTCGCCAGCCCCTGCCTTGCCTTGCTCAGGACCAGCCTCCAGCTCATGCATGGGAAATGGCTCCACTCCTCCCCTTTGCCCCTCTGGACAGACCTTGTCCTCCTCATCCCACGAATCCACTCCTCCAGAGCCAAACCTCCTTCCCATCACCTCCCACCTGCCCCATGTACCTTCACCAGCCCCATCATCCACCCAGACCCAAATCCTTCTCTCCTGCTGCTCAGAACCACCCTGTGCATCCTTCAGAGCTGCTCAGGAGGAAGAAATCCTCCACGCAACAACTCCAGATCTGGGCAGGAACATCCACCCATCTATTTAATATTTACCAATACCCCACCAAATCCTCTGCCTCGGATGCAGCCATTCTGCAGATGTCATAGCAACACTTTTAAGAAGAAATTCTGAGGATGGACAGGATGTGTTCCTTAGGAGCAAGGAATCTGCTTATCAACACTGAGCTTGAGAAGCCATGTCCAAAGGTTTCATGTATTCCAGCCTTAGGAAGAAACATCATTCCTTGGGCAGCCTGTCCTGCTCTGGATCAGCCCCATCTGCTTCCCAAGAGGACCAAGGTCTTTCAAAATCCTTTAGATTCAGTAAAATAACAAATACAGACAAAAAACAAAAACAACAAAAAACAAACCCCACCAACAATGCAGAATGGTTTGAAATCCCCCTGACAGTCTCTACATCCTGAGAACAGGTGACACCACAGACCCAGCTGCATCTCCTGACTCAGCTGTGCAATCCTCAGCAGCCCAACTGGGGCAGATCCATTCCAGCACCATTTGTGTCCCACATCCAGGAAAACCTATGGGTGTGATGGTTACCCCAACTGTGTTTCCTAACTGTGCTCCCCCCCACAGAGCCTTCACAGCCTCTCATGCAGTGCTTCCACTACTGATATTTATATAAAATACACAAACAAAGGGCTGCTCCCAGCACTCAGGGCCAGCATCGGAGCAGGGAGGAGGTAAAGTCAAAGGACCTGGGGAAGGGACAAAGGAGGTGAAACTCCCCATTCCTGGACCTCAGCATTGCCAGTGATTGTGTGCTAAGCATCTGAAGTTCCCTTTATCCCACAGAATCCCAGGCTGGGCCAGGCGGTGGGAGCCCAGAGGGTCACTGGTGCCACCTCCCTGCTCAGGCACGGCCATCCCAGAGCACAGGGCACAGGATTGTGTCCAGAGGGCTCTGCAATATCCTCGCTGAGGGAGACTCCAGCCCCTCCCTGGGCAGCCTGTTCAGGGCTGGGCACTGCCCAGGGCAGCAGTTGTGCCTCCTGGCAGGGGAATTGCTGGGCTCAGGCCCTGCCCGTGGCTCTGGTGCCACTGCTGGGCCCCCGGCCCAGAGCCTGGGCCCTGCCCTGAGCCCTCCCTGCAGATATTTGAGGAGTCTCAGCAGGAGCCCGGAACAGAGAGCTACTACCAAAAGAGCAAGAACATTTTGGGAAGCTTCCCTGGAGCAGTGTGGGGCTGCTACCTGGGATCTCAGTCCCTGAAATCAGAGATCAAGACTCCAGGAAATGCTTGAGAAGGGACACAGGCAGATCCCAGAACACACACTTCCCTTCAAAAGATAAAGAGTCCCTTGGCTATCATCTTGGAGGACTATGGGGCTGCTACCTGGGATCTCAGCCTCCAAGAGGAGATGTGAAAAGATTCCTGGAGATGCCTGGTGCATTCTGGAAGATGAGGTTTCCATAAAAGGAGAAATATCATTTCAGATTACTTCCTTGGAGGAGTCTGGGACTGCCACCTGGGATATCCCCATGCCTAAATCAGAGATGAAAAGACTCTGGGAGATGGTACCTGGGTCATCAGCTGGAAGAGATATGAAAAGACTCCAGGAGATGCCTGGGAAGTATTTCAGGTAGATCCTGGAAGATGCAGATTCCACAAAAAGAGAAAAAATCATCTTGGCCAGCTTCCCTCGAGCAGTCCCTAGAAGCTACCTGGGATTTCTGGTCCTGAAATCAAGAGAGCAGGACTCCAGGAATGCTACCACCTTGTCATCTTTGAATTAAGAGTGGTAACACCATCCTCAACAAAGCTGGGCAAGAATTTCCACAGCTGCTGTCCAGCTGATTCTGGTGGGAGCCCCTGGGATGGGGCTCTGCTCACCCCAGCACCCTCCAGCCCACCCAGTCAGTACAGACAGCTCTGGGGGAGATTTCCCATTCTCAGCCTTTTCTGCCATTCCCGTCCTTCCTGGAGGAAGCACCTGTGCTTGTCCCAGCTCCCCTGCCACAGCAAAGGATGCCCTGAAATCAGTGCAGCTTCCAGGGTCCTGCTCCAAACCCAGGGTGGGGAGGACATCAGGATGTCCATCCCGCTCTCCCCATTGCACTGCGGCTGAAGAAACGCTCGCTTGATTCTCACCCGCCTGGCTTTGCTCTAAAGGTCACCTGGGCCCTCCAGTGCCACTCACACCCTCACTGGGCTGGCAGGACATGAGGGGTCCAGCAGGGAATGGAAGGGAAAGTCTGCTCAGAGGAGCTCAGCTAAAGTCTGATTAGGAATGTGACAGGAGCTGAGAAGAAAGTGAAGGGTGTGGAAGAATAGGGAGGAGAAGGATTGTTTTGGAGGAGAATAGGTCCAGAGCTCTGGGCAGTTTCATTAGAGGAATATTAAGTAAATGAGTCAGAGCTTGTGGTGCCTGAGGCTCGGGAAAGCTGCTGCTGGAGTGAAGGATGGTGAGGGAAGATGAGGATCGTGGCGTGCTGTCTGCGTGTGAGAACCAGCCAGGACACAACAAGAGGAAACTTGTTGCCTGCTCAGACTTTGATGAACACTTGCAGAGATCAAGCACTGCAGACGTTCCACCGCTGCCTCCGTCTGTGCCCAGTTCCAGCTCTGCCTCTGCACTCCAGGGAGCCTTTCCCAACCCACTGCACTTCCCAAGGCACCGGAGCTCCCTGAGTGCCCCTCTCCAGTGGCACCCCCACACCACGCTGATCCCTAGAGTCCCAAAAGTCATTTTGCAAGTCAGGTTTTGTGCATTCATAGTTGGTATCTGGGGATAAAATTTGTCTCTTAATTCCTGCACCCAAAAAACTGAATATTGCGCTGATACCCACATACAAGAATGCTCTGGGTAACAATAACCCCTGCAAGCATTCTAGGCTGGAAAGGGCTTGGAGCAACCTGGGTAGTGGAAAATGGAACTGGATGATCTTTAAGGTCCCTCCCAAACCAAACCATTCTGGTTTGATGAATAAATGTGTATGATGTCTGTGTACATGTATATGTACATATGCCTGTGTGAATATGTCTATATGTGTATATATATACAGATACACATCTGTATGTATAAATATACATAAATATTTACCTCTACTGCAAACACAAAATCCAAGCCTGAAGTTAAGATGGGTAAACCAAATTGCCTACTTTTAAATGACAAAATTAATTTCATAAGCACCTATGAAATTCAAGGTAAAGACGTTAATTCAGATTATGCTGTGATAACAGAGATACAGGAATAATACAGTGGACTGCACCAATATATATTTAATTGCATGAAAGAGTTCGAAAGATCTATAGGTTGAAATTCCATGCCAGTATGGAAAAAAAAATACCAAAGCTACCAACTGATGACCTCTCTGTGGTGATGCCAGAGACCAGGCAAGTGAGGGAGGTTACAAAATTAGAAAAGCACAGTAACAACCACAGTATTACAGAATCCATGAGGTTGAAAAAGCCCTCCCAGACCATCCAGTCCACCCTGTGCCCAATGCCCACCCTGTCCCCAGCCCAGGGCATTGAGTGCCACATCCATGCCTTCCCTGGGCACCTCCAGGGATGGGCACTCCAAACCTCCCTGGGCAGCCCATAATTAATGGGTAACTTCCATCATGGCCATACAGGCAGGGCAAATGTTGTACTGAAGTCTGATCAAAAGACAGATTTTGGTATTTTTATCAACTTCCTTATGGAGAAATTTGGAGCAACCTCCAAGGTAGGTGCAATCCTGAATAGTGCATAGGGGGTTTGGTTGAACACGGATTATTTTTCTAAGAGTGACCATTGTATATTCAAATTCCCCTATTTGTAGGAAAGAAAAATAAATAAATAAATAAATAAACATTTTCCAACTATTGAAAGCCTAAGAGTAGGAAAAGTAGTTGGAAAAACATTTCAGAAAGCAAGTGAGAAAGCAAAATGTTTTTGGGTTATACAGAAAATGTTGAGAGATTTCCTGCTGGAGGCTTGGGGTAAATTTACACCATCGAGCCCAGGAGTTCAGCTGGACCCCAAAACCCAACAGTGAATAATAAAGGAAAGGAGAAAACCAGAAAGAAAAGGAAACCTTTGAAAAGTGGAACTTGAATCCAAAGGATAGTAACAGCAAAGACTGTAATTCTGGCAAGTTAAGGAGACTGGTCAAAAGACAAAAACATGCCAGGGGCTCCCATACAAACAATAAAGCCTTTTTCAACACATTAGAAGAAGGATGTCTATTAGTGACTCTCTGTGGCCAACAAATAACTCGGGGAATGAAAGATGCACTCAAAAAATATTTGCAAAAAAAGCTACATGAATTGTTTCATCATGGGGTACCACGGAGGAAGTCAGGAAGTTCCCATACAGAGCATTTCAGCATGGTCATAAATTACTTGGGAAAGGGTAAATTAATGAGGTGACAAAATTTGCAGATGAAACACTATTTTTTTTAATTATCCACATCTCTGAATCCAAATTATCCTATCTCAAACTGATGGGGAAGGCTTGCATGAAGGATCTCAGGCTACCCAGTGGATGGTTTATTGAGCAACACGATGCCAACAGCTCCCACCTCCTCCCATGCTCCTGGCCACACATTCCCCACTGCTCACCCTGTCCTTGATTCCTCCATGAGCTCATTCAGCTCATGAAAACATCAGAAAACTGACCCAGCAAGTAAAATTGAGCATTTGCTGCAGCTGTGATGAGTTGGACAGGTTTGGGAAAGGGTCTCCCAAGGCCTGCGGTCACAGCAAGTGAGGGATGAGTTATGGCACAGAAGTAGGAGAGGGGAAAGCAGTAGTTAGGGAGAAAGAAGAGTAAGTCTTCTTCAGCAAGGAGCTGGGATCAGCCCTGTGTGTAAGTGCTGCTGAAATGGCTCTGTGCTGGGAGAGAGGGGAAGGTCAGTACCAGGGAGGGCTAAGGGATGTGCCTGGGAATGACGATTAGAGCTGTAAAGACAAGGTTACAGACTTTAAAATAGCTCATTCAACTCAGGAGGGATCCTGGGATCATTCTGAAACACTTTCTGAAAACATCACACTGCCAGTGGGCACTCTATCTATCTATCTATCTATCTATCTATCTATCTATCTATCTATCTATCTATTCCTGCCGTACCCAATAAAGCAGATGAAGTTATGAATTCATGTGAAAAAAACGACTGGGAAATGGAAAACTTACACCTCAACAGTCCTTTTGGTAATGGTGACTCTATGAAAAAGGGGGCAGGTAGCAAAAACAGACAGGTAGCAAAAAGGTGGGAAATTGTTTGTGGGTAAGAGGAGCCCAGGATGCTTCACCCAGAATTGGATGGTGCCTTGTAAAGTTGTGAACACTGGAAATGATGCAAATATAGATTAATTATTCACTATTCTTCATAATGCAAAGAGGAAGGTGTCACCTCAAACCACTTCCAAGGAAAAGGTTTAAAGTAAACAAAAAGAATTCTTCTCACAGGCTCAGAGTAACATTCCCTGATGACAGATGATGTGGAGATATAAAAGATCCAGATAACCATGGGACAAGATCCATTCCAGCTAACAATCCAAGTACCTTGTCTGTCATTTCCAGCCTGGGTGACCCCAAAGCTCCTGATGCTGGAATCTGGGAGGATGGACCCACCTTTATCATTTTCTCCTGCTGGGCTTTCTCTCCTGACTCCAAGCACCTGTCATGTTCACCGTGTCCGTGTGTAGCCCACACTTGCTGAGCTCCACCTCCCTTTACAGACAACCCCAAAACCAGTGGGCCCTTGCACAGTTCATGTGCCCTGTGACAGACACCCACACTGTGTTCAAGCAGCCAACCCAGGAAGTTCCAGTCCTTTCCAGTGACTTTACACAGAAGAGGTAAAACTCCTCTGCACAGAAAACAACCTTTCGGAGAGGTCAAGTCTAACAGCAGGGACTGGATTCCCTGAAGAAAGAAGCACCACCTCAGATCTTATTTTTCACCTCTAGGTAAATCTTTCACTTCTAAGTAAAAAAGTAAAGGCACCTTTGACTTCATGTTCTCCAAAAAAAGTAAGAAAACTGTTGTTTTAAAACCAGCAAAGCAAGTCTCTTGTCTATACAAAAACCCTGACCCTAAGGAGATGAGCACAGAACAATTTATGGAAACAGGGACCTCAGTGCACTGCTGGGAGAGGTTCAACACTACCTCCTATCATGGAATCACAGAATCCCAGACTGGTTTGAGCTGCAGGGACCTTAAAGCTCATCCAGTTCCTGCCATGGGCAGGGACATCTTCCACTGTCCCAGGCTGCTCCAAGCCCCAATGTCCAGCCTGGCTTTGGACACTGCCAGGGATCCAGGGGCAGCCCCAGCTGCTCTGGGCACCCTGTGCCAGGGCCTGCCCACCCTCCCAGGGAACAATTTTTTTTCCCCAATATCCCATCCAATCCTGCCCTCTGGCACTGGGAAGCCATTCCCTCTTTTCCTGTCAGTCCAGGTCTTTGTAAATACTCTCCATCCTCCTTGTCAGCTCCCTTCAGGTCCTGGAAAGCCACAATTAGGTCACACTGGAGCCTTCTCTTGGCTGAAATATCCCAACTGATTATTACTTGTTTATTATTTCCAGAAAAAAAAAAAAGGAACCAGAGCCAATACAGAATTAAACTCTAGGCTCAGGTTTTCATACCTCCTTTAAACCTGGTTCCAGGCTTTGATGTCAAGTAATTAAACCAATCAGGCAGTTTAGCAAGGCTGGGTTTATCGTGGGTACCCCTGGGGGAGGCTCCCCGAGAGAGGCAGCACAGTCGCTCTCCTGCTGCCCTCGGACAGGTCCAGCCCAGCCTTGCTCACCTCCCTCTGCAGCACATCTGGCAGAGGGACACTGGACACCTCAGGAGCGTGAACATGAACACAACAATCCATGTTTGCTTGGCTGCAGGCAGGAAGACACCGATACAAACGTTGACCCAACACTGTCCCAGTAAGGCAGAACAATATTGCCAGGCAGTAAGAAGAAGGAGAACAAGCATTATCAACTTGACTTTTGTTCAGTTATCTGAATTTACAACCTTGATTTCTCATTTGAGCCTGAACTTCCAGTCAATCGCAGGTAAAAGTACATTGCTTTCCCATGTTGCTGCAAGGCAGCCATCCCCCTGCTGCCTGAGGAGATTGCATCACAGTTACCCAGGACTTTTATCAAGCAAGATCACGAACGTGAGCTCTGAGGATGCAGAACAGACCTGAACACTTGCTCAGCTCCTTTTAAGAGAGCACATCACATCTGACTTCAAGAGACAGAGTTGCTTCCTTATTTATTTGATGTAGAACCTCAGTTGCTGTGTTTTTGTTATAAATTCCTTTATGGTTTGCATATACTCAAACCCATGTTTTTGTTGCTCTGCAGCATGTCAGAACAGTGGCAAACACTCAGTTGATATCGACTGGACTGAATTTCCGGGGGCGCTAAATGATTTCAGTGAAAGAACTCTGAAAACCTGGAAGAAGCTCAATTCCCACCTCGGTGGCTGATGATGTCAAATTTCCAGGCATCTGGTCAGCAGCTCTGTTTACAAGGGTTGTGTCTTTGGGGAGGGAATTGAGAGAAATAAGTGCTTTTTTCTGTTTCATTTGCTGCTCTGAGGAGCTTTTAATGAATTACCTGAGATGATAATATGATTAAGTGAGGGCTCTATGCACTGGGGTTCATGGGCTGTGCACAGAGGTCGTGATACCTGAACAGAAGAGCACAGGAAATGGGTCACCAGAGAAGGCAATTACTGAAATGGAGAATACAGAGAGATGCTTATCTTGTTAAAACATGGTGTGAAACAAAGCAAAACAAACCAGTGAAGCTCAGAGAAACCCCAAAGATATTGGCTTACAGGTGTAGCTTGAGTGGAAATGGCAGATGCATTTTCCCTGTGAGTCTATCTGAAAGATAGTTCAGTTCCTGAAGTTACTCTGAACTCCAGCAAAACACAACTGAATATCCAAATTTAAAGATGAAAAAGAAATTCCTTTGAAACTCAAAGTTCTCCCCCTCCATCAGCGCTCACTGGGTCAACACTGACCTGGGCTTTGCGTAAGAAAAAGAAAATAACTTCTACAGAAGCATTTGATAAACAGGATGTTTCAGTTCATTTTTTACCTCAAGGCGTTTCATTTCTCAACTGGAGAGAGAAAAGGGAGTTTGGTAGAGATTTGCTTAATGAATAATTCAGCTACTCATAACAGCCAGGCTTCCAACATTTCTACAGGCAAGACTACACACTGAAGTTTCCACAGGTGAAGAATAAATCAGAAATGCACTTGAGATGCTCATACATTGTTCTGTTCTCTTCACCCTACTCTAATCAATTAAGCTTAATCATTTAATAACTACCTATTTAACTGGAAAAGTCAATCACATGGAGGAACTTAGATTAGTTCTTTGTGGCAATCTTGCTGCAGATAACAAACACCAAGTCCTGCACCATCATATAATGTCAAAAACAAGGCTTGCCACCAGCTCCAATGTCTCTTCCACATGGGAAATGCACATTTTAGTGTGACCAGACACAGTCTCAGACACCAATATAATACAAGAACAAAGAACTCAGAAAATACAAAGGATGAGGGACTTCTACTCGGGAAAGCACCGACTCTGAAAACAACCAAAGGTCACTGAAAGGACAGTATCATGATGAAATAACAAATTAACATAGGCTGCCAGATTGATATCATGGTCAAAAGGTCAGATATGAACCTCTGGGTACAATTCAGATGGAGGAGATCGAAGATCACAGGAATTGCCAGACTGGATTAAAGGAAATCCGTAACAAACACCCAAACTATGGACTGGTTTGCACAGCCACAAGGCAGCCAAACCAGCACTGACCTCTCCAGGCAATGTGACCCCTCCACCAGGACACAGACAAGCTACAATTCAATACCAAATCATCCTTCAAATCTGTGCTAACATAGACACATTAAAAAAAAATTCCCAAAGGTCTTAAGATTCAGCAGCTTTCACCTGGGTCCCACAGGATTTTTCAGGCAAGCAAAGGAATACTCACAAAACACCCACAGTTCTCCAGCCCACCTCCTTAAGCCCATGTCCACACAGATGCTTAGCCAGAGTTCAGAAGGTTTTTAAAAAATCACTCGAAGTTCTTAACATGGTCAACAGAATGAAACAAACATAAGGAAGTTTGCCTTCATGGACATCGGCCTCTCACTCCATGCGTTCATCTGGTTTGCTCAAAGCACTACGGCCACCCAAAAATACCACCAATTTCATTCCACATTTTCATTCCCTCACTTCATAAGTCATGGCACACGAGTCTGAGTAGTGCCGAGAAGAAGGAAAACATTTCCCAGCATTAAGCAGGGATGCACACTTCCATGTGTAGGTGTTCAGAACAGGAAGCAGGGACAGACTCCCCACTGTGGGCTGACAACTCACCTCGAGCACAAGACTCTGGAAGTGTCTCACAGGTGGAAGAAGGGAGAGTAGTTCACATGGATTTGTACATCTCCAAACAGCCCAATTATCCCTTTATCTCCTTTAAATGAGAATCCACATACACATTCAGGAGGCAACTCCAATCAGCAATTCTCTCTCCACAATAAGTGGAGAGGGCTTCTCAAGCTCTTTAGAGCAGTCTGCAAACCACAATCTGACGGATTTAGCAGCATTCCTGAAAGAATCAGCAATAGTATAGAGTTTAATGGAACTCCACGGCCATGCAAATATGAGGAATGGAGCCATCCTCTGCAGAGGCCATTGAACAACTTGACCTTTGATGGAATTTGCTGATGGCCAGAGGCACAACTCTTGGGCAGTATCACAACATCTCCTGATACAATATGTTATGCAATTACCACTATCACTGCACCTCTTTATCTCCCAGCTCATGATACAAATGGACAGAGGCCCCCTAAGGGGTTTGGTCCTGGGCAGACAGATGTTCTGCCTGACATCAGCGTCTGAGGAGACAAAGCTCTCTGTCCATGAAGGTCTGGGGTCACTGGGGGGAAAAGAGGGGCTATTTTCTGGCTCCAGTGAAACTTAGGTATGACCTTTAGAAAACAAGTAAGAAACCTTATCTGGGAAGGGGAACCAAAGACCCTGGATGTCAGAAATTTAGCTGTGGGTCCTTCTCAGCCTCTGGCAGAATTTTGTGCTGCCAGGAGAGTCACATTTAGGAACATGGTTAGAGCAATAAACAAGCTGCCAAAGGGTCATGGTGTCTGGATGGGGAGACTCTGCTTAAGATCCCATGCTGGGGTAGAAGTCAACACTCCTTTACCAAAGCTTCCTATAGAATTTTAGGACCACGGAGTTAAAAAAAATTGGAAATCCGTCAGATGGACAGAAATAGTTGCCCAGGTGCCTGCACTGGTGTGATCTGTACATCACTGCTCACCAGGCCCACTGAACCACCCAGGACCACTGAAACACAGTAGGGATGAGAGGTCAAGAGAAGAGAGGCTGCTTCTAATAACAAGCACCAAAACCGGGAGGGGAGAGTTCAGAGGAAGGACTGGAGCAAATGTCTTGTCTTCTGTGCAAATCAGGCTGGGAGAACAGGCAAGATGTTCCAGTCCCTCTGGCTTTAACTTTTCTTCAGCCTGTCCCAGCCAGACCGAAGACTGCAGAATCACCATCCTGCCTTATCTTGCACTTGGCTTTTGGAGAAGAAGGATTAGACAGGTATCAATTAATCCTTCAGGCTGCAAAATCAAGAATGTGTTACCAGGATTCCAAGAACAGGCTGGCCTGTAGGCAACGGGGCCAGGACTTGTTGGCACCTGAAGAAGTGGATTTTGCAAAGCCCCTTGTTTCTGCAAGCTGCCCTTGGGGGCATTATCCCACATTTCCCACTTGTGGTCTGTCAGCTAAAGCATCTTTCTGCCCCTGGAACAGCCAGCATTTCCAGTGCTGGGCTCCACCAGGTACACTGCATTCCCTGGCTCCACGGCTCGAGACAGAAACAATGGGACCTCAAAATACCTTCTTTGACAGGAGCTGAACAAGAAGACCTAAAAAGACAAATCATAGAAACACAGACGTGTTTAGGCTGGGAAAGCCCTCTGGGATCATCGAGCCCAACCGTTCCCCCAGCGCTGCCAAGGTCACACTGACCCCAAGTGCCACATCCACAGGGCTGTTAAACCCCTCCAGGGATGGGGACTCCACCACTGCCCTCGGCAGCCTCTGCCAGTGCCTGACCAACCTTTCAAGGAAGAAATTTTCCCCAAAATCCAACCTAAAATGGTACAGTTCGCAAGGGTTTGAAGCTATTTTTGACTTAACACCTCCCAGGTGGGGGTAAGACTTTATGTCCCAGAAGTAATTATCTGATTTATTTATCTGATATCTCTAAATAAAACAGATCTTTCTAAAATGCACAAAGTACTTATGGCCATTCAGGGTACCTTCAGGGACTTCATTAAATTAGCTGTGTAGAGTAATTCAGCTGATGGCCATAGGATTATGGCTGGGTTTTTTTTCCCAGTAGTATGACATCTCAGTCCTTTTTGTTTCAAGATAAATGTTTATGGTTTATGGTTGCACTCAATGATTTTAAAGATCTTTTCTGACTTAAATGATTTTATGATTCTACATCAACTGATTTTCTTAGTGATGAAATACCTGAAGTTTGTAGGTTACCTTGATTCATTCCCTAGGCAAGGAAAGAGGAATATGCAAACAGATCTTCAAAAAATACATATTCTCTAATAAGTAGGGAGGTTCTTATTTCACATGCAGGAGTATCTGTTACTGAGATACAGCTCTTATAAAGAGAAGATAATGGCTGATAGCATGTGCTGTACCCAAACACTCCGGAAAGTATCAAAGATCCAGGTTCTGCTGCTTGAGGTATACACAGGGAATTATCCCACCAGTGGAACTTAGTTGAGGGAATCATGAAGGATGAGGGTGACAAAGAATAAAAATGGTACGTTCAGTAAAGCCAGAAAGGACTTGGAGCAACCTGGTCTAGCAGAAGGCATCTCTGTCCATGGAAGGGTGTTGGAACGAGACGGTATTTAGGGTCCCTTCTGACCCAGACCATTCCAAGACTCCATGATATGAAGGCCAAAGTGCCAAGGGCTTCAAACACTGATTAACAGCACCAGCTGAAAGCCATGCTGTGAGATTTTCAATACTCAAACCTAAGGAACCTTGCAGTGCCTCCTGTATGAACAACAAGCTGAGCTCCATGTCAAGTGATGGAGGGTGAAGGATGTACTTAGTGCAGTTTTTCTACCCAGACTTGCCCAAACAGAGCAGAGTGGGGCTGGAAGGGCTGGTACTGAGGGTGGTGGGGCGTGAGATGGAAGGTTTTTGGAGGAGAGGAGAATGCAAGGGTGGATTTGGACCAAAGGCCCATCCAGCCCAGCATCTTTGTCTTGGCAGTTGCCAACAGTGGATTTCTGAAGGAGAAGTGAGAATAGGACAAGCTTGTAGGGCTTCTGTCCAGGATATTCTCCAATCCTCCAACATTTTATAGACTCCCTGAGGCAAAGCTGGGACTGGTTATTGCACAGCCATTGATGGAGCCTTCTCCCATTCATTAGTTTCAGTGGCTTTTGAACCTCTGTAAACGTTCGGCATCCACAGCAGTTCCTGCAGCAAGGGATTATACACGTTAATTGTGCAGGGAGAGAAGAGCACTTCCCTTTGAACCTGACTCTTTGTAGCCTCCTGTGACGCCCCATTATTTTCATATTGAGAGAGACTAACAGTCAATCCCTATTCATGATTCTGTGGATCTTCTTCATATCACCCTTCGGCTGCCTCTTTTCCAGAAAGAAGATAATGAGTCCAGTTTGTTGCTCCTTGGCTAAAACACACCTTACGCTTTTTATCCTCGTGTTTTTCTCCAAATATCTTCCAATGCAGCTACTGCTTTTTTAGAGCTGTGGGGAACAGAACTTCACAGGATTCAACATCCAGATGTGCCTGGGATTTCCACAGGAGCTTAGAGAGATTCTCTGGCTTACTCTCTCATTTCATTGCTAATGTTCCCTCTGTCTTCATGACAACCACCACATACGAAGTTGTCACTTGCACAGACCAGTCTGTTAAAATCACAAGACACAGTTGTAGCAATGGGCAACTCAGAGTCCATCACCCAAATGTGAAAAAATGAGTGGTTCCTCACGTGCTCCTTAAGTATTTGGTCTCATAAGGTCGTGCAATGATTCACAGATGAACCTTGTCTTCATTACTTCTAATTAGATCATGTGTTGGAAAACTCTATAACATTACCAAGCATTCCCACGTGCTCATCAACACCTGGGAGAGCACAGCTACAGCACGCACAGCTGTAGCCATAGGCTCCTTCCACAGGGAAAATCTGCCAGTTATCCCCTCCACCTGCATCTTACCTTCCAGTAATTATTTATCCAGAAGCCTCCTTCTTAATTCATGTCTTAGTTTCCCTGCAAGTCTTTGCATTTGGGAAATTCAGCCAGACCTGCCCAACTGATGCCTCTGTGGACTCCTTCACATCCACTCATAAAACGCTGTGTTATAATTTCTATCAATTTATCACTTTACAACACACTGCTCGGGGCTTTTGTGGATGAATTGGAGCTCAGAGAAAAACTGGAATCCCATCAGCCACCTTCCAGGGATTTTAAACAAGCGTTCATAGACACGTTAACAGTTCAGTGATTTCATCCTCCCCAATCCTTGGGTGAACACCACCTGATGCCAGCGACTGATAGTGTTAATTGTGTCTATCTCCATCATCATCTCATCTCCAGACTGAGACAGATGAAAGCACAAGGAGAATTGCATTCATTTTTCTTCTGGGAGTTTAGTTGCCCTAAGCACAGCTTTTAGACTTTAATTTTTTTAAGATTCTACCAATTGTCAGGTGACCTTTCTGCTTGTGACTGAAGAGAATCACAAATTTCCAAGTTATTTCTCTTCTCTTTTCACTGTCTTCATGTATTTTTAGGTTGTTCCTCTTTTTTTCTAATTTTGCCAAAATTCTTGCTTTTCCAGCATGCTTTTATATACTTTCTTACTCTTATGTTTAGGTATCCTGATATGCTTTTATCATTTTTCAAGTATTTCTTGAGAGGTATATTTTATCTTAATTCTTACTGTAGTGTCCTCAAACACTTTGATGCAAAGGATGTAACTCTTAGCTGCCCTCTCAGACTCTTCTGAATGACCTTATTTGATTTCATGTTACCCTTTTCTAAATTAAAACACAACTGTGAATGATTTTTGGCCTTTTAACATCTCAGCAGGAATAAAATAGCTGATTGTCACTGTCCCAGAAGCAGGATTTTGAATGAGGGCATGGAAAAGGCCAAGGCCAGCATGGCATTCCCCAGTCTTTGTTTCGTGGAGAGAGCAACCACGAAAGAAGCAGCCAGAGAAGGAGCATGAAGACAAGAGCTGCCACCAACTCGGGCCACAACCAGGTGCAACTGCCAGAAATGACGAAATAGTGGTTTCTCAACCAAAAACCAACACAAATTCTTCGATGATCTTTTTTAACATAAGGGCTGTGTGTTGTACAAGCACGTGGGGTTTGCCCATCGCTCAAATCTGACGTGCTTCTCTCATGCAGCAGTTGTGCAAAGTTTACAAACAGCAGCTTTTGGTCCCCTGGAGTGACACAATAGAGATCAGAGGTCCTCTGAAGGAGGCAGTGGATGAACCAGATTATCTCTCTGAGGAGAGCAAAGTGTTGGAAGCAAATGCTGACAGGCAACAGTCTAAACCCTTCTGTGAACTGCTTCTGAACAGCAACAGCACATGCAGAAAAGCAATGAGAATAACCACTGTTCTAAGCAAGATGAAAATTATAGAAGATTTTAAAAAGACATTTGGGAGAGCAGATGAGGACAAAAAAATAGCTGAGTGGGACTACATGACCTGGGGCATGTTATGTGAATGAGACCAGGTGAAACAGAGGGTAATGGGGAGGACAGTGGCATTTTGGTGGTCCCAGGGAAATGTGTGGAGAGAAGTCTCCAGCACTGACACTCGGGGACAATGTGCACCCACAGCATGGCTGCAGGAGTGCCATCCCAACGGGACACTTGGGGAACAAAGGAAGAGCCGAGGTACAGTGCCACAAGCAGAAGGGGAAGTCTTGTCTCTTCATGATCTTGGGGAGGTTCCACTTATTTTGGAATAGAACTGTCTTAGTAAATAAAAAGTTACTCAGATAATTCATTTTGCAAGGAACAGGGCTCAGGACTGGAGCAGTAACACAAACACCATCTCTTACTACTTTAAAAAGTAGTCAAGACTGGGTTTCTGGAGTTGTATCTCTACAGTGGATGGTGGTGTAAAGAGACCAACTTGCCAAGATTTAACTTCTGATTCAAACTGACACACAGGAAGCTACAGGAATTATCACAATTCACTCTCTTAGTTGACTTTCATATCATTAGAGATGTTCCCTATATTTAAACAATCTGAAGGCAATATTTTGGTGCAGGATCCTGCACAAAATTCAACTAATCAAAGAACCAGTGTTCTCCACTCACTCCCTAGACCTCAACTCATCTCTTCTGCTCTGCCACGTAGTCATCACCCCATACCCTTTCTAGACACTGTGATCACTGTGCTTGCCCTGCTCTGTTTTTTGGCTTTTTGGCCTTTGTAGGGAGAACTCTTTCACATCTCTAACAGGACTGGAGTGCTGTTCATTTTTTACATCTGGATCCAACTCAATCCCAGGGTCATTCTACCCGAGTTTCTGCAATGGACCTGTCCCTCCTGCAGCTCTGCATCAACAGTGCTGCCCAACACAGACCCCATGGAACCACAGCTGCTCAGGAGCTCTGGAAGTAGGAGGTTGAAATCTATCCTTTCATGTAATTTTGAACTAGAATTCACATACCTTTTACCAAAACAAAGCAAACCTAATCCCCAAACTGCTTTACTTGCATTCAGAAGTAACATGTCATAACCAAACTTGGTCAAAAGCTTTTAATTTGTTTCACAGAGTTTATGGCCAGAGGAATTTATTCAACTCCCCAGTCAGAACTGCTGTTTGACAGTCCAGTACATCTCTGCCACTACCCTGATGCTGAGCACAGTAATAAGCATTAGATTAACCCATTTGATCACTGGAGACCAAATTACTGGGATGGAGAACAAAAGAGAGATCAAAGGGCCACTAATGCCCTTAACCAGCCCCTTCAGGGATGGGGAAGTGACGAGGTGAGAATACATCCGTTGATTTAGGCAGATGATTCAGATCTCAACATGCACAGGAAGAGGATACACACCCAAAATTTCAGATAATTTGAACGGGGTGGCTGCAGGGGGAAAGAGAGTCTTCCACAGAAATCTGGCAGCACAGGAGTAACCCATACAACATAAGCACATCCAAACCAATCTTCTCTCTACTACCTTTGAACACTGACCTACATCTTTGAGTGCCTTGTTCTGAGGCAAGGCAAATCCTTGATGCTCCTAAAAACAAGATGAAAAGGTCTCAAGACAACTCTTGGCCAACTCCCGCCTGAGCCGTGCTGGCAGCGGGCCCAAAGCTCCGAAGCATGAGATGTGATTACAATTCCTTAATGCAGCCTGAAAGTGTTGTGGGCAAATGAAAGGCTGTGCAGCGCTTCCTGTTCTTTACAGCCAGGGAAATAAGGGGAAAAATAAATAGGTATTAAAACTAAGTAATAAATCACAGAACTCAAAGACAGAAGAGACCACCGTGACCCTCCACACCACTTCTGTCTGCTTTACACCTGTCCTGCTGCAGCCAAGCTCAAGACCTTGAATGGAGGGAAAGCCAAAAGGTTAATAAAATATGAATGAACATTACTCAAGTGTAATATATTCCCTTGTACTGAGATTCATTTTACATTTCTGCTTTTTTTATAACCCAAAATTTCATTTATGTAATCCTTGGCAATCCCTGCAACACAGACTGTTGTGATACTCAAGATGACAGACCTGAAGGTCAAACTACACTGCACATTTCCCGTTGTATTGTGATTTTTCTTAGTTTAGGTTAAAACTTGCTTGTTTTCAGACTATGACTTTTGGGCAAAGTCCACAGAAAGCTTTTAGGCAAGGCTGTGAACATCCTAGGCTTTTAGGCATGTTTCACTGGATGGAAAGCCACTGAGATACATTAAATAAAAATACATGCCAATTTTTGTCCAAAATCCAGCCTGATACAACAGAGCTCTCTTTGATCATACTGAGTTGGTGTTGTTTGTATTACTTTGACAATTCTGAAAGTTCTCATTAAAAAATAATGAATTCACATGCAGTTCAGAACAGCCTTCCTCAATCCATAGGAAACACTCACCAAAGCTTTTGCTTGATGGAGGCACAGAAAAAAAGTAATTTCTCTCATGGTTCAGAACCATTCCACCACAAAGCCAGCCTAGCTGCAGCCTGCAAACACAACAGGGGCCTGTTTCCCTTCTCCTGTAATCTCACCCCTCTGCCAGCTTATCTTTGGGAAATGTCCACTTGTTCCCTGGATGTATTCCAGGGCCTGTGTATGGCCAGACGTCCTCTAGTGCCTGTCACTCACTCCAGCCCTGTGGGTTCAGTCGCCTGACCACAGATCTGCGCTCTGCTCCAGTCGGGTTTGTGCCTCCCATTTATGCCCGCCCCAAGTCATTACCAGGGCCCCCAGATCTGTCACCATTTTAGTACTGAAAATCTTCAGTTCAAGATAGGTCTGTGCCCACCGTCATAAATAACTCAACTGCAACAACCAGCACCAGATGGTGCACTGGGAAGCTGGGAGATTGAGGTTTAAAGCCCTTTAAACTCCTTAAACAGGGAACAGTTTCCTGTCACATGTTTTCTGTATGAGGAAAGGAGAAGACCCACCGTGGAAAGCTCCAGCTCAGCCTCTGTACATGCTCAAGAGAGGGGTGAAGGTTCAGAAACAGCCTCTGAGCTCAACCTTTTCTAGCAGCCAACTCAACTGAGGCTGCTACTCTGCATCTGGATTTTAATGGCTCATCTTCCAGTTACACTTACATCTTGCACCAATACTGAACTAATCCACACTGTGGGTTACACTGGACACTGCCAACACTACACTCATGCTCTCTGTCCAATTTTCCAAGAGATCTGTTTGGGCCAAAGGGTTTCTTTAACACTACTGAAGTCCCTGTGCTGGTTGACTATAGCCTTTTTGAGTTACTGCTTTGTGTGTTCCCCAAGACAGCTTCTACTTTCATTCAATCACAGAATGGTTTGGGTTGGGAGGGACCTTGATGCTCATCCAGTCCCACCCCTGCCATGGGCAGAGACACCTTCCACCATCCCAGGTTGCTTCAAGCCCCATCCAACCTGGCTTTGGACACTGCCAGGGATCCAGGGGTAGCCACAGCTTCTCTGGGCACCCTGTGCCAGGGCCTGCCCACCCTCACAGAGAAGAACTTTCTCCTAATATCTAATCTAAACCTACTGTCTTTTGGGTTGAATCCATTCCCCCTTGTCCTGTCACTCCCGGCCCTTGGATATAGTCTCTCTCCATCTTCCTTGTCCCCTTCAGGGACTGGAAAGCCATGATCAGGTAATCCTGGAGCTCCTCTTTTCTAAGCTACACAATTCCAAATCTCTCAGCCTTTTCTGAGCAGTATTTATGTCCCATGTAAAAATGTGGGGTTTTTTACTCTGTAGGAGCCATTTGTCTCAGTGTTTCTGTGCAATTCTAAAGGCTTGTGTCAGAGTCACACTTTTTGGTACTTAGGGCACCCATTTTTATTTGGCCTGGCTGCAGTCAGGCCAAGTGGCTCCATTATTGCTGCTTCTGAGGCAGTTCTTGCACATTACTTAACACTAAGTCAAGTCTGTGTACTCGAGTACGAGATGTTCCAAGAGGCAGAAACTGCTTCTTTGAACTGCCTCATATTGTGCTATCTGACCAGTTTATTCACAGGTAATTTAAGTCCCCATTATCATTTGATTCGACTTTCCCACTTCTTTGATCTCTGTCAACATCATGCACTCAAAATCCTTTTGTTGATCCAGGAGCTGGGAGTATAGAAGACTACTAAGGTATTTACTTTGGTATGGGCTGGGAGTGTAAACCTCTGAGAGCACTGAAGTAGGTGATTCCAACTCCAACTGCATGTGCCTTGCAACACTGGGAGCAATCTCCATTGTCCAGGGTGATCCCACAGGGTTCACTGCAGCAATTCGAAGGGATAATTATCACTGCTGTTCTGAACACCACACTCCTCCTCTGACTGGATCTGTGTTTGATTTTCTCCTCCTGAATTGTACAGGCCACCTAAAAAATGGTGATTCAGGCTCCCCCTCCAATTCTCACTCAATCATCCTAAATAGATCAACTTGCATGTTTTTTAAATAATTTTTAAAAAATAATTTATTTATTGGAGGAGAAGAGGAAGGAAGATAATCCTTGGTTTGGGGCTTCAGAGCCTTTAGGGAGCTTGTTCTGTGGGTTTCTTCAAGTTTGTTTTTATGATCTTCACGGTGCTTTCCTACAGTCATAAGTTAAAACAATGCACTGTGGGTGAGTGAAAACTGACTTTCTCCTATAATCCCCTCATCATGAAACTGCTGAGTTTGTACAGAAAGGGAATAAAATATTGTGAGACTTGGAACAAAATAATGGATGTTGGGAAAATTAGTTCTACACACTGCCTGCTCAGTGAGACTGTGCCACTGTACCACATATCCACTGGAATTTTCTAGGTGTCAGCATGTGAAGGGATTGGGATTGCTGATCACTTTGTCCTCCCTGTAGTAATGTGAGGTTATCCATCTCTTTTTAAGTATCATTAGCAGGGACTTTTCCCAAACTTTTAATGCTTTTTCCCAAATACCCTAGAACTAGAGACTGTACCTGCCACTCTGCACAGACTAAAGGAATCATCCTTTCCTCTGTGTAGAAGACTGGGGTTACACACAGTCAAATAAAGAGATATTGATGCTCAGTTTTAATAATGCATCCTTGAATCTTGATCATCCTTGAACTGTCCTAAACAAGACTGTGAGTGATGAACTATTTCTCAAATAAAATGGGGTTTTTTTCTTCCACAATTAGATTTGCACGTATTAGAAAAATCTCCTCTCAATTCTCTCCAGTGATTCTCTCCTTTTCTTTCCAAGACATTCCTTATTTTCCTATCTACCTTCAAACCAACATCAACTCTCTCCAGTACCAAGTGGAGATTGAGTCAAAGAAAAGAAGGAAACTTTCCTCAAAAGTCAGCCAATAGAGCAGCAGAAGTACCAAAAAAAGAGGCTGAAAAATCTCTATAGCAATCCTGTGAATGGGAGTTCATCTGCTAACAGCCACAGGAACTGCAATTCCCAGGTCACATCGAATCCTGAGCTGCTCATGGATTGTCGATTGTCAGCAAGTTCCGAACATGTTCCTTCCGACCTACTTGTCTAAAAGGATTGGTTCCTCCATCTATAACAAAGGGCCAGTTTTTGACTCCCAGCAGCCCAACAGAGATCATAGAATCCCAAAATGGCTTGAGTTGGAAGGGACCTTAAAACTCATCCACTTCAGCCCCTGCCATGGGCAGGGACCCCTTCACTGTCCCAGGCTGCTCCCAGCCCCAGTGTCCAGCCTGGTCTTGGGCACTGCCAGGGATCCAGGGGCAGCCACAGCTGCTCTGGGCACCCTGTGCCAGGGCCTGCCCACCCTGACAGGGAACTATTCCTTCCCAATTTAAACTTCCAAACCCAAACTTTCAGTTTGGAAACTGCCAGTGAGTTCCCCAGATGCTTCCCGCGTCCAGCAAGAGTTAACGCTCAGAGCAGGTGCTCCCTGAACAAGCTGGAGCACTGCACAAGCCTGGAGATGGTTTCTGCAAGAAGTCTGAGGTGTTGGTTTTTTGACCTATAAAGGCTTAAGTGGCTCTGCCTGCTTGAGAAATTCCTCTCCCTTTGCATCATACGGCAGCAGCGGCACTGCAGTGCCAGAGGAAGCACTGCTGGGGTTACGCTGGCAGGGGTGGGTGGCTCCCTGGCATCTTCCTGCTCACCCACTGGGCAGCAATGGAAGAACAGATTTCCCACAAAACTGCTCAGGGGGGCAAAGGCTGTGAGGGGGGATTCAACCCTGGAGCTGTTTTATTGTAGGTAAGGAGGATATTGCTAAAGTTGGCTTCTAAGATGTAACACTCCACAATCAAAGTCCATTTGTGTAGATGATCCTGGAAAATAGGGCAGGGAGAAATGAAACCAGGAAAACATGCTGATAGAAGTACCTTTGGTGAGGCTTCATCACTTATGTGCAGGATTTTTGCATTAAATTAAGAAGGCATTTCTAAAAATATATTGACCGGAGCACTATGAAGATAATTATAAGTCATAATAAAGAGAACCTGACTTGACTACAGGGCCAAGTCTGCACCACTGATCCTTGAGCAATCCTATTCTACCTCTGATGGTAGAGAGCATTGCTTTGGAAACAGGACTGGGACATCCATACCTCTCTTCCAAGCTAAGCTGTGCAGTTTGTGTTCTCCTGGACAGGCTGACTGCATCTTACAGGGTCTGACATAACCAAGGCCTATCCAAAAATGCCGTAAAAACCCCACTCTTCGACTCATTAACTGTAAATGTGACCATGTTATGTCCCTAAACTACATTTGAAGAAGCAATTGTGCAGGTATGTGTGCACAGCCATGAGTTTATTTAAGTAGGAGTTCCAGTGACATCAAAGTTAAGCATGTGACCTAAAGTTTTTGCAAGATTGGGATGTTGACAGCCATGTGCAAAACAAGATGTCCCAACAAAGCCTAATTCTGGTGTATTTAATATCCCACTATCAAAAAGAAAACTGAAAAGAATTCCTCCCACTAATTTCTTACTTATTTTGTACCTGAGGAGTTACGTCTCCACTTCCCATTGTCTCTTTCGAGGAGTAAGAACCCACTGCAGGATCAGGACCTGACCAATTCTAAATGCCATTTTATATGCCAAGTTTCAGTAGTTAGCAGCAGAATTAGAAACTACACCGTGAGATCTTCAGGAGAGGTCACAGGTACACCTAGCTAGCCTTCCCTGAGCACAGTGCTTGGCACCAGGCAAACATCCTGCTGCAGAAGGCACAGCCTGACCCCCTGTCCCAGCGCTGCCAGCTGAAACCAGGACTTCCCGCACTGGATTCAGTGGGATGTGGAACAGGAGCTCACCTGAGCACACAGAGTGGCAGAGTCAAGGCCTGAAAACACACCCAGGGCAGGTCAGTGTCTGTGTGCCAAACTCAACAGGCTGGATTAGAGTTTCCCCAGCCCTCTCCATCTGGAGAATGATTTTTAAAGGATGAAATTGGACACTTCTCACAGTTTTTTACTCCAAACACCTGGTTGGTGCTGCTGTGATGGCACAGAATTCCCACTCGGTATTGTTGCATTCAGTTAGAAACCTCCACACATCCCTCAGGAGAGGTTATCATCCTCCCATTTCCAAAAGGTCCCACTCTATACTTTGTGCTCGGTTGCAACACCACTGTAGTTTTTGTAAGGAATAAATATTGACTTTCCTGGACATTGCCACACAACAGAAGAGGACCTTGAGTACGTTTGTCTCGGATTTTTTTTTTTTAGCCTGGTAATATAATTTTATAGCAGAGCTTCCATTCTGAGGAGTTCAACAGGCATGGAAAAGCAGGCTTTATACATGTCACCAATTGTCCAAATTTCAGACTGATGACCATGTTCTAAAGCCGGCTGGACTGTATTTCTCTTCTTAAAAAACTAGACAAAATTTATTACTTTAATTTAAATTTTCAAACTACAAATTTAATTAAGATTTCAACATACCCCATTTGGAGAGTCCTGGGAAAATCCAAGAGAAAATTAAGACTTAATATTAATGCAGGCTAATTTGTCTTTTTTTTTTTTTTTTTTTTTTTTTTTTCTCAAGGATAAAGCACACAATTGCCAGGCAGATTACCCACAGAATGGAGAGAGTGTACACCTGGTCTCAGGAAACTGAGCTCCAAACTCGGTGTGTGCAGGAGACGGGTCTGTTCAGTGAATGGCTCAGCTCTGGCTGTGCAGCACCTGCACCTCCTGCCCAGGTGTGGACATACTCTCCCCTTAATAAAGGTCAGAAAACAGCATTAATTCATCTATAAAAATACTTGGTGGTGACACCACCGGAGCTCCAGTGTAAGTAACATTCACCCTTCAGGTACAGGCAACAACAAGCAGGGCCGGGGATTCTGGTGGGCACAGCCAGGATGGGATTTGGAGCTGAAAGAGAACCTCGACGTCGGCAGAGGGTGTGGAAATCCTCACGAATTTCAGAGAAAAAAATACTAATCCTGTTTTCTGTCAGATGTTTCACATCCCGACATGTGACTCGACACACTCAGCTTTATAACATCAATTAAGATATGAAATAATCTCCGTGGAATCAGCCGACCACATCCACAATTCAACAGCAATAAGACACAGCCACAGCTCGGCCCCGAAGGAAGGCTCGGCCCTTTGCACGATGCCGTCCCCTCGGCCCCCTGTGAACCAAACCCACCCAGGGACAGCGCACGGAGCACTGCGGGACAAATCCACGCCGGGACGCGGAACCCAAGGCATCGCTCGGGGAGCCGAGGCAGCTAGGAGGGACAGCGGAGAGAGGCTGGAAGCGGGTGGCGAGGCCGCCGGAGCGGGATCGAGCACCGCTGCTCTTACCTGGAGCAGTTTCCCTTCGGCCGGAGTCACCTCGGCAACGTTGGCGAACTCCCCTTCCAGGATGATGGGTTCCACTTTGAGGGGGATGACCCTGATGATGGCTTTCTGCGCCGCCGCCCGCTCCGACTCCACGGCCGCCGCCAGCGCCAGCCCGGTCTGGCCCAGTCCTGCCTGCAGGGTCGCCATGAGCAGCCAAGGCCAGAGGACAGCCAGCTGCACCTGGGGGCCAGCACTCATGCTACCAGCAGCGGGCTCCGGCCGCTCATACCGCTCGGGAACGCGTCCTCACCGCGGCGGGCCCGGCCGGCGGCAAAGCTCCCGGGGCTCCGAGCCGCGCTCCGGACAGACCCCAGAGGCCGCAGAGAGGGGCTCGGTCACCGCCAGCGCGGCTCCCCGGCGACGCCGGCTCTCGCCATCACCGCTCCTCTTGTCCCGTGCCACGTGCTCAGAGGCCGCCGGGAGCTCAGAGGCATATTTTAAACAAACAAACAAAAAAGTATCCTAAATTGTGAGTCCGTTCTCCGGCAGATAAATCCAGAAGGATCAGCGAAACAGGTTGCAAGCAAGAAGTCAGTTTGGGTATAGAAGGAGCATTAGGAACTCCCCGGTCCCACGGAGATGAGGCACGGGGAAATCTCCCCGCGGATGTGGAGGCCTCCTGTCTCCTGGCCAAGAGTTAGCAAGATCCACAGGTTCAAAACATCCATCCCAAATACCCTCGAGAGACACCTCACCTTCCTGCTAGCACTTCCCACAGCATAAGCATAACCTCGAATGTTACCTGCACCGATTGGTATCCTTCCCAGAAATTGGGCAGGCGGTATTCCTTGAATTTATGGTGACAAGAAAGCATGCTCTGGTACCGTTCCCTTCCAAACTGAGTTGATCCCTTCCATCTTCCTCATGCCAGAAGTGCTTCATTCAAGTTTAGAGATCAGCTTTACTTTTCCCTCAGAAATCCATGCTCAGAGTCTGACTTCGGGTAGAGTTCTCAAAGATAATTAATAAAACACACAGCTCCTCTTCATAGTTGCGAGTTCCCAGGAAATACAAAGGCCCCCAAACACGTCCAAAGTTTAGACACGAAGCCCAACAGGTATCAGGCAGAAAGTTACGGCGTATCTGGTTTCTCTCGCACTATTTCTGTGCGCGCCCGAGTTCCGGTATGACCACTTCCAAGCACACTTCAAGAAGATCCCGACTCAAGGCCCCACAAAATAAAATAGAAAGTTCCATGGTCTGCCCAAAGGTCACATGAAACGTATCGAGGAGTCTTCATAACTGGGAGAATTAAGACAGAAAGCTTTTTCGATTAAAACTGAAGTTACAGTTGATTGCACGGCTCTGAAGAGAAAAAGGCATTTACAAGAAAAAAAAGCTTGCAAACCTGTTAGGCAGTGAGCCTGCTGGAATCCGCAGGGGCCGGGCCGGGAGGCAATGCTGCTGTAAATCCCAGGCAAAAGTTATTTCCAGTAGCTTAACAAACTCATGCGGCTCTGATGATGTTTGGGTTCAATCTTTAAAAAAAAAAAAAAAAAACAAACCAGAATTGGGTTTTATAAAAAAAGTATTTTTAAAAAAGAGGAAAACTCTCTCGCGCACACACGCAGCAGGCAGGTAGGTGCAAGCGGAGCTCCACAGCCCGAAAGAGGATCCAGGGAGATCAAAGGGAGAAAATTACAGCAGACAGAGAGCTCCCGGGGCAGGCATGGCTGCAAGTGAAGTGTCCGCATGTAATCGCCCGACCTGCGCCAGCACCCCCGCGCGCTCCGGGAAGGCTTCCAAAGCCCGGCGTCCCCGCAGCGGAGGCGGGCACCGGCCGTGCCGGCTGCGAGAGCGGACGGCCAGAAAAGCTGGGACATGGGCAGCG